>JAQFVV010012751.1:455199-811872 GCA_028023455.1 Epiperipatus broadwayi | reverse complement strand
AATGAAATGGAGATAATGATAATGGTAAGGATAAATGATGGGAAAAAAAAGAATTGAGGGGGAAAAGAAATGGGGAAAAGTAATAGAAATGATATATGTAATGGATAGAGAAAAGAAATGAGATGATGGAAAGAAATGAAAGAGAGATATAAGAAGAAGATGGAATAAAGGAGAGAGAAATGAAATGAGATGATAGAAGAAACTTTTAACGAATGTTTTAAATGGCTGAGATGATAGAAAGATATGAGAAATGACATGAAAAGAAATGGAATAAAATTGAAATGAAATGAAATAAAATATAAATGAGAGACTCTAAACGACTCGGCTCAGTGGGGTTACAATAAATTTAAAGAAAAAAGATGATGATCCAGAGATGTATAATCAAATAAAGATCAAATCCAATACTTATGAACTATAACTACTACAGCATATTAATATTTTAATAAACCATACAAAAGACTATCTACAATCACTAATCAATGCTTATTATATAGTCCTACTAATAGATTATACACTTTCTGAATAAGACCTATGATGCAAAGTTTTAAAATATTATCTTACAGAATTATATTTACTAAAACAACAAGAGTAAATAACCTCAGGGATTTTAAAACTAACACTCTTGTGTAAAATTAAAGTTTAAGTTAAGTTGCCTAATAAAGAATTACTGTGATTAATGAATAAATAAGTGATATCTTAGCTGACCATAAAATAATTATAATATGTTCAATCTTAAAATAATAAACAAAACAAATATTAATTCACAAAATTTAATGAATCAATTTAAATTTAACTAATAATGGCCTATTATCTAAGATATTACTTGAGCAGAGAAAAGAGCAAGGGTACAGATCGGAAGCCCTTCATTACTCACAGACAACCACTAAAGACCTCAAATGCAAATGAATTACAATTCTGTAAATATATCAGATTTAAGATGATGATAGATGATGTGCAGTAAATATAAGATAAGGTGCAGCTTTTAAAATAATATTAATTAAAATATTCTTCTGAAGTACAAATATTGTTAATCTGATATTGCATAATCTTTAGTCTGAAAGATATACCGATAATTTTAAAAAAAATAAACTTTTAACGAAGTATTTAATTAGGTATCTGCTATAATGCAATTATCTGTCTTTATGATTCAATATGAGAATCAGTTATTTCAACATAGCTTTTTTTTTTTAATTTTCAAAATAATATTAACTATATTTAATTAACTTAGAATATACTTGTAAATTTGTAAATTGAAGATTCAATAACTTTTACATTTTAAGATTTTGTGAACTTGGAACCCAAGACAATAATATATTTTCATATAAAAGTAAATCAAACAAAACAACACTTTTGAAATAATAATAATTTGATTTATTAATAATGAGAAGACATGTTTACAAATGTAATAGAATACAAACAATGCCAATACCGCACTAAGATTTAATATAATTATTTGGACTCTTAACACGTTTTATTTAACTTACATTAATACACTTAATAACCAACAAAGGTTATTCAATATTACTTTTTTTAATAATTAGATTTTTATCAAAAATACCTTAAACTTTAATTATCATATGTACTTAATAAGCACACTACTATTCATCTTTATTAGACTAATTTATACCATTATTGTGTCATCTAATAATCAGAATGACACACAGAACTAGATTTATTTTGAAAACCCTAAGCTTAATTTTGTACTACTAAACCTAACAAACGCTAAGTTGGAATAAGCATATTCAGCAATACTTTTGAAAAATATCATCACTAGTTTCATGGATATAACTAATATCATAGCTAGATATATGTTGAAATCAGATTAAGCTAATATTAAAATTAGACTAAATTAAGTGTATGGGTCAATCATTTATCAGAGATCAGTTATACTTTTTTTTAAATAACTTTAGTCCACATAAAATTATTCCCTCAATGTTTTAAAGATAATGATGTAACAGACTTACAAATCCAGCGGCGAAATTTTGGATGAAAATATTAAATTAGTATGTGTGAATTGCCACTTATACCATATGCATATTTAACATACTTTAAAATAAATATAACTTATTGTTGGTTAGCTTGTGCATGATAAAACTATCATAGCAACACAATTCAAACATTGATATACCTATGAGCCTTAAATTAGCTACAACTACCTGAAGAAATACATTTCCTCAAACAAGCATATCTTGTCATCACAAATCTAAAACAAATGCAACATCACCTACTGTGGTGGAATTAGCATTAAGTTATCATGAATGATAGGCAAAAAATATAAAAATACTAGGCTCTCAGAGCTGGAAAAGAATGTGGTGGTTTCCAAAATACCTAACTACGAGGCAAAACTAAGATGTCTGGAATTCATCTACAGTACATCTGGAAACAGGAACACACACCAGAAAAGCACAATCCTCTCATGGGATTTCCAATGCTTATAAATGTGATCATCATCACTGAAAAATACAATACCCTCTTTTTGGGGACAAGCACTATCAAATCATGGAAGTACAATACAATAAGGATGGAGGATTTTCTCTACTCCATAAAGCATATTCAAAAATTATAAACTAAGCCTAACTCTTGAGGCTAACAAATACTAACTAATAGCAAGATATATACTTCACCTGAATTAACTAATTTATTCCTAAGAAGTTTAAAAATACAAAACGTATATCCAATGTTCGAACCAACAAAGCAAACTATGTGTCAACTGACTACTGTGAGAAATACTTTAAAATTAAATGCATTTAAAATGTTAGGCAAGGCACAATGCATACATAACAAAATATTAAATGCTAAAATATAGTAACTAGTGGACTTTTAAAATTGCAAATTAAATGCAAAAATATTTACTTCTCGATGAATATAAAAATATTTGTAGTTATTCTTAATATAACATTAATAAAACAAATGAATGGATATCCTCTAATAAACTTCTTTAGTAAATTTAAAATAAAAATTGAGTAAACATCCAATTTATATGGAAATAAGTCTATGATATTTAAATCTCTATAATAAAATTATTAATAAAAACTAGCTAGTGTAATGCTTAATAAATAAACTAAATATACTTAAGAATGGCAAAAAACATTTGCCCATTCAAATAAACCTATTTCATTTTAAAATTATATCCCTAGTTTACCTGTATATTTATGAACAAGTGTTACAAAAAAAAATTAATAGCATACATATTTTTATGTTTTTTTTTTTAAAAACCAATAAAGCAGACCATAAAAAATAATAATACATTAACTCAAGTTCATATTTTGGCTCTGTAATGATTTTTCCTCTTCATAATGTGTAGACAATTTATCCCAGTTAAGATATTTATCTGAATTCGAAGCTTCAATTAATACATTTATACACATGGCAATGATTTTCAAATGAAAATGTTCAATAGTTCCTTAATAATATTTTTTTAAAAAAAACAATTTAAAAAAAATTAAATAATAAGATTAAGCCAGCATGAAACAAAATAAATTCTTCAGCTGAACACACTTTAATTTATTTATAGGATCCAGAGTTCAAAATTGCATATAATAGTAATAAGAATATCTTTCTATCTGAATTTCTTTATCCTCTTTTTGGAAAACACTTCTTTTGAAATATAGTTTTTCTTAAGTACTTTTCCTAATAATATTCCAAGACGTATTTATTTTTAAAATTAATTTCCTTTGCTTACTTTTAAATATGAGAGTAGAAATTTTTTTACTGTTCAAGACATTTCTCCGTTTATATGCTATAATTAATGCCATAAAGTTATTTTTAAATACTGGCAAGTATGACCATTTATAATGTACTCAATAACTCTAAATTCATTATTAATCATTACAGATTGCTTTAAAGTTTTATTTCCAAATACGTGTCCTTTCTTACTGTGTAAATAAGAATTATCCTTTAAAATGTATATATTATCTGTTTGCATTTAGCTAAACAAATCATTTTCATATATGTCAAGATATAAGTAATAACTTTTCCTTTTTTTTTTTTAAAAAAAAAATCATTCTTTATAGTTTCACTGTAATCGAACATAGCAGCTTCTTTATAATGTTCTTTTTAAACTTTAAAAAAAAAATTCTTTTTTTTTACATATACTTTTAATCTAACAGGAAAAATAATTAGCATTTTATTTTCAAAATAGTTTAATACAACCGAACGCTTATCTATGGAAATGATTAATAGTTTGTTCCTTAACCTTATTTCCAAGTAAAGAAAATTAAACAAGTTAAAGTCATATAATATGTGAGACACTTCATTTATTCTAGACATTTTTTTTACTATAATTTCTATGCCTCGACTGAAATTCAAATTGTCAGAAAAATGGATTACCTTTCTTTTAGCCCTCCATCACTACAGGACAATTTTAAATATTTTAAACATACTTGTATTTTTTTTAGAAATATCAAGTTTTTTTAACAAAAATTACTTTTATTAACAAAATTTTAAGATCCAGCACCAGTTGAATCAAAACAAGATCAGCCCCTGGATGGTCCCTCAATCTCTGTTTTATCTCACAATTTTTCATCCACCTACAATTCATTTAAAACCAATAAAAATTATTTTTTATTAAATTTTAATATTCTGACAAACCAGCTATGGAATCAATCTACTGACGTAATCAATATAATTTTTCCCATACCACATGGCTTTTAGCTGCAAAATCAAAATTGTAGTATTAACAAATATTATGCAACAATTTTTTTATATGATATTTTATACAACACAATAGTAATAAATATAAAATTTAAAGTTATACCCTTTATTAAACCCTTAAATATTTCATTTAAAAATAATTTTATCCACACATTTGCTTTATTTACTTATTTTAAACAATATAGGAGCTAAATAATTTTTCTATTCTTATGTTTCTATGTCTATGCATGCACATATTGTTATATACCACTGGTCTTCCATTAATTGTTTAAAATTATTTCTAGAATTACAACAATAAAATGTTAATGATTATTTAATTTAACTAACTTTTATAACTAAAATGCTAAACTACAAAACTAATAACAAATATTCTTATTTCCTTTTAATAAAAACTTACATATCATTTCTTTTTTTAAAAAAATATTACTTACTTATTCCAACTTAATCATAATATCTTATTATTATTCTTTAAGCATTAGAATAGATTATACAGTAGTTATTTTTGAATATATTTACTATTTATCAATTCACCATTATAATAATTTAACATTTGCTTATGTTAAATTATTACCTAACATCCCTTATCAAACCAACTGACATTATTAAAATATTTATATTATCCTATTTTAATAATTAACTAAGTTAATTTCCATTTTTATCATCATTATTTTTTTTTAAATCTGAAATTTTAAAGAAAAGGTTAAGCTAAGATAACCTTGATTGCCTCTCGGAACTAAGTGACACTAAAGTTAGGTACAATTTTCCCCCTGTTAGAGAAAAAAATAATAATATAAAAATAACACTAATTATAATTTAAACATATATGCTCTTTTTTATTACCAATCAATAATTAATAGCTAAGTTTGACAAGCATTGTCTCTAAATTACACCATAAACTAAGTATACTAAGTTTTACAAAGACTTATATTTTCATGGGGTAAGGTACAAAATTAATGGCATTGTAGGTACCTCCTGAATTCAATTCTTTCTTCCTACTTTTTATTACACTAAAACAATACTCCTTACCAAAAATTTTTCCAAAATTTGACATATAATTACTTTTGAATTTTGCCCTTGCATTCTTTATTTCCTTCCTTCTAACAAGTTTTTCTCTAAGACATATTATATCACCCTTCTTTAGTCTAATTTTTGCCTTTCTGTTTTCAATATTTTTATTTCTGGATGTCTTTAAACCGATAACACTGATCAACTTTCTGCTTACTTTCTTTAGTTTGATCTTGGCTTTTCCCAGATCTCTTATATAGTTTATGCCTTCACTAAAATAACTGATCTTAATTTTCCCTTTCCTCAACTCTTTAAATTTTACTTTAATATTCCTCATATTTTTATCAGGACAAAGTATCTCCTTAAAAAATCTATTTCAATTTTCTCCTTCTGAATTTAAGTTTTATTTTGGCTTTTCTCAGATCTCTTTCTAGGTTAACTTCTTTCTAATTGATATTTACATTAAAATTCTTACTTAACCTGTCTCTAAATCTTACTTTAACTTTATCCACTTCTTTATTTACCAAATCCACATGTTCTTTAATCATTTTTAGATAAACAACATTTGTCAACATTCCTTTTGCTCTCTTTAGTTTAACCTTAGCGTTTCCCGATCTCTCTCTGGCTTAATCCTTTTCTTAAGAATATTTATATTAAATATATTTCTTAATTTATTCTTAAATTTTACCTTAATTTTACTAACTTCTTTATTAATTGATACCACATGTTCTTTGGTTATTTCTACATCTGTACTAACTTTTTCTACAGACTGTGCAACTACTTTGATTTCTATCTTAATATCAATTAATTTCTCAGATTCTTTATTTATTTGCTCATTTTCACTAACTATTTCTACAACCAATTCTTGGTTTTCTTTATACTGATTCTGCAAAATCAAGTCTACCTCTTCTGACTGACTAGGAGTATTTAGCTTTATCTCTTTGGGATAACTTTGAAAATTTACACTCATTTCTACTGACTGCTTTTGTGATCTCTCTCATGATTCCCTAATTTTCTCTGCTATTTTTCTTTCATCAGCTCTTATGTTTTGCAATGTAATTTGAAAATCTAATCTTATTTCTTTTTATATATCTAAACTTACTTGACTTTGAGAAACACATTCTGTTCTTTTTAGTGATTTTTGAGAGTTAATTTTAATCTTTTCTGATGAACTTAATTCAACTTCTAAAGTTTGAACACCTTCATTTATTTTATTATAATGCATTTTTATTTTTCCTAATTCTAGAGCACAATTATCTAACCCTTGAGAACTTAAATGTCCAATTTCTACATTCTGAACAGTGTCCTTTAATTTTTCACAACTTAATTCTACTTTTTCTGATTGTTTTTGGGACTTTAATTTTATTTTCACACAATTCTAATCTTTATTCTGTACTTCATCATTTTCAAAATGTTTATTTCCTTCTATTCATTTTGTTTCAGCACTAACTACTTTAAGGTCTTGATTAGTTATTTCAACAATTTCCTTATGGCCTTCAGCCTTTCCATACACTAATCTATTTTCTTTATTGGCCTGTTCTACATTTAATGGAAGATTCTCACTAGCAGCATCTATTAATACTTTACTTTCCTCCTGAATATCTATTAACTTAATACCTGGTTGTTCTACCTTTATATTTTTATCATCTATTTTAATAACTTCTGAGCCTGCTTCCCTATCTTCTCTAATTTTCCTAAAATCTTGTTTCTGCTGATTAAACTTCAAATTTAATTCCTCCTTAAGATCTTGAAGCATTCTTTTGAACTTTGCCATCATATTTTGTATCAGATTACTATCAAATCTCGTAATTCCTGGATTAATAATACTGGTACTTGTTCCTTCACCTAATAACTCACCCTCTAAATTGAGGGTTGGAGTGTATGGTGTGGGAAAATCTTGAGATATCCCTGAACTATCGAAAACCTCCATGGTTTCTATGTGGCTAACCATAATATTTTATTTCTTTAAGACTTTAATGATACTGTTTTTAAATTGTAATAATAATAATAATAAGGTATCCGTTTCCTGACATCTCCTAACAATCAAAACAATTAAAAACACAGCAACAATGCTACAATAAAGAATATTTTATTCTTATGACTCCCATAATTATATGTTTCATTCACTTTTATATGAGTCTTGGTTCACCATTGTTCCACAAATATTAATAAATAAAAATAATGATTTGTTAATTTAAGTTCATATTTTCACTCTGTAATGATTTTTCCATTTCATAATGTGTAGACAATTTATCCAGGTTAAGATATTTATCTGAATTCAAAGCTTCAATTAATACATTTATACACATGGCAATGATTTTCAAATGAAAATGTGCAATAGTTCATTAATAATTTTTTTTTTTAAAAAAAAAAAAAAAACAATTTAAAAAAAAAACTTAAATAATAAGATTAAGCCGGCATGAAACAAAATAAATTCTTCAGCTGAACACACTTTAGTTTATTTATAGGATCCCGAGTTCAAAATTGCATATAATAATAATAAGAATATCTTTCTATCTGAATTTCTTTATCCTCTTTTAGGAAAATGCTTCTTTTGAAATATAGTTTTTCTTAAGTACTTTTCCTAATAATATTCCAAGATATATTTATTTTTAAAATTAATTTCCTTTGCTTACTTTCAAATATGAGAGTAGAAATTTTTTTACTGTTCAAGACATTTCTCCATTTATATGCTATAATTAATGCCATAAAGTTATTTTTAAATACTGGCAAGTATGACCATTTATAATGTACCCAATAACTATAAATTCATTATTAATCCTTACAAATTGCTTTAAAGTTTTATTTCCAAATACGTGTCCTTTCTTACTGTGTAAATAATAATTATCCTTTAAAATGTATATATTATCTGTTTGCGTTTAGCTAAACAAATCATTTTCATATATGTCAAGATATAAGTAATAACTTTTCCTTTTTTAAAAAAAAATAATTCTTTATAGTTTCGCTGTAATCAAACATAGCAGCTTCTTTATAATGTTCTTTTTAAACTTTAAAAAAAAAATTCTCTTTTTTTACATATACTTTTAATCTAATGGAAAAAATAATTAGCATTTTGCTTTCAAAATAGTTTAATACAACCGAACGCTTATCTATAGAAATGATTAATAGTTTGTTCCTTAACCTTATTTCCAAGTAAAGAAAATTAAACAAATTAATGTCATATAATATGTGAGACACTTCATTTACTTTAGACATTTTTTTACTATAATTTCTATGCCTCGACTGAAATTCAAATTGTCAGAAAAACGGATTACCTTTCTTTTAGCCCTCCATCACTACAGGACAATTTTAAATATTTTAAACATAATTGTATTTTTTTAAAAAAATATCAATTTTTTTTTTAAAAAAAAATTACTTTTATTAACAAAATTTTAAGATCCAGCACCAGTTGAATCAAAACAAGATCAGCCGCTGGATGGTCCCTCGATCTCCATTTTATCTCACAATTTTTCATCCACCAACAATTCATTTAAAAACCAATAAAAATTATTTTTTTATTAAATTTTAATATTCTGACAAACCAGCTGTGGAATCAATTTACTGATGTAGTCAATATAATTTTCCCATACCACATGACCTTCAGCTGCAAAGTCAAAATTTTAATGTTACAAATATTATGCAACAATTGTTTTTTTAATGATATTTTATACAACACAATAGTAAGAAATATAAAATTTAAAATTCTATCCTTTATTAAACCCTTAAATATTATATTAAAAATAATTTTATCCACACATTTGCTTTATTTATTTATTTTAAACAATATGGGAGTTAAATTATTTTTTATTCTTTTGTTTCCATGTCTATGCATGCACATATTCTCACATACATCTGGTCTTACATTAATTGTTTAAAATTATTTTTAGAATTACAACAATAAAATGTTAATGATTATTTAATTTAACTAACTTTTATAACTAGAATGCTAAACTACAAAACTAATAACAAATATTCTTATTTCCTTTTAATAAAAACATATATATATATATATATATATATATATATATATATATATATATATATATATATATATATATATATATATATATATATATATATATATATATATATATATAGTCATTTCTTTTTAAAATTTATTATTTACTTATTCCAACTTAATAATAATATCTTATTATTATTCTTTAAACATTAGAATAGATTATACAGTAGTTATTTTCGAATATATTTACTATTTATCAATTCACCATTAGTTTTCTTTTTTTAATATTTGCTTATGTTAAATTATTACCTAATATCCCTTATCAAACCAACTAATATTATTAAAAATATTTAGATTATCCTATTTTAATAATTAACTAGTTTAATTTCCATTTTTATCATCATTATTTTTTTAAATCTGAAATTTTAAACAAAAGGTTAAGCTAAGATAACCTTGATTACCTCTTGGAACTAAGTGACACTTTAGTTAGGTACAATATATATATATATATATATATATATATATACTAAGATTATTTTTAAACCCCCTTCTCTATTAATATTTTGTTTTGATCTTCTTTATTAAAATTGCCTCCCTTATTTTTCTATCTCTTCTACTATTTGCAAAACTTATCATTCTGATATCCTTTTTTCTAGTTTATTACCTGTCTCCATAAAATGCATATATACCTGTGATCCTCTATTATATTTGTTGTTTTAACCTAATATATATTGAATTTTTTGTCTCACCTACATATTTATTTGTAATTCATTTATCCTTACATTTTCTACATCTATCTCATAAAACCCATTTACATATTTCTTTTCTCCACTTATATATCTATTATCTAAAATATCCATTACATTTTTCTTCCTTTTATTCACTACTTTATATTTAATATTTTAAATTCTTTATTAATTTTTCTAATAATATTAACTATACTACTATCAACAACTTTTATTTTTATGTATTCATTCTTTTCTTTTTATTTTCTCTTTTTTCTTTACCTTTTTTTATATAACTCTTCTACCTTTTTCATATTTTTTAAAATATTTTTTATATTTAAAGGATCTGAGAACCTCAAAAGTAAATTTTAAATAAATGTTGACATGGTGAATTTCTAGAATTAACTATAGGACTTAATGGAACACAATATAAAGATGAAGAATTCAGTTGATACATGCTGTTTATTTAAATTTCACCTGCAAACTGTACAATCCTTCCTGAAAAATCTTTAGATTTGTACCCATAGCTGATATAAAATTTTTGCCATCTTTTTGTATTATTCTGCAGTAATGAGCTTATTTATTTGATCATTATCAATAGCATCCATTATTATTATAACATTGCTTTTATCAACAGAAAATTGATTATAAATTAGTTTAGTTTGGGATAAATTTAATAGTTTCTCTCTCTATATAGTGAAGCAGTCAATCTTGGTCAAGATTGAGCTATCCACCCACCAGGATGCAAACTTTACATTCTGTTCCATTTCCTTATTTATATGTGTGTATCATATATTTATATATCTCAGAAGTAATATTTCCAATTATCTAAATTATAAACTTAATTATTGTTTATTATTTTAAAATAGAAATAACATGTGCAAATGCTCAGATATATATATATATATATATATATATATATATATATATATATATATATATATATATATATATATATATATATATATATATATATATCAGGGTTGGATGTACAGAATATTTTAATATTATTGTAAATATTTTAGTTTATATATTTATTAACATTATTTTATGTAAAAGGTAAAAAGGATGATGCAACAGGTCGAAAATATTCTAGAAAGTAATTAAATAAGATGGAAGCAAGTTATTGTTTAAATCATATAAAATGGCTTTCAGTAACTAAAATTTTACTAAAATATAATAATAATCACATTAATGGAAATTGTTTTGTTCCAAATATTTTTTCAAAAGTATTTCAAAATCTGCAAATATATTTGAATATATTTTCTAGGCCTTATCAACTATTTGCATTATTTGAAACAAAAAGACAAAGTTATAAGTTTTCTTATCTCAATTAAAGTTGCATTTTTTTATGACAGGAAAAAAACTCTTAAGAGCATTACAGGGATAACTCACTGTAATATAAATAGGACCAAAATCGATATCTTAAAAATCTTTACTTCTAATATAAGCTTGTTGCTAACATACCTCATGGCATTTTTGAACTTTAAGAATGCCGACCAAGTAGAGGAAATAAAACCATCTTTCCCTACCCTTTCTGATATCATCTGATGCTGCCATACCATTCAGCTGTCACTCTAGAATGAACAGAGAAATCAGAAACATGAATTGTTAATCCTTAAGTGCAAGCTTCCTACCAACAAAGAACAAATTAACCCATGGATTTAAACAGTTACTGAGTACAAGTTGGACTCTGCCAACTGACTGGACCTTCAAATTCTTGCAAGGTAACCTATCAGTGCCACTACCAAAAAAGTTTTAATCTTTAATTAAATTTCCAAACTTTGCATTTTAAATCTTTTAATGCTTACCTGTATTCTCTTATTTTATGTTTTAAAATTTGTTACTCTTAATAACTATCCTTCCTAACATATTCTATTTATGCTCTTATATATTTTTTAGACTTTGGTGCATGCAATTTATTACAATTATTAGAAAGTATGTATTTAGCCATTTAAATTAATATATCACTCAATCTTGCAAGCCCACTCAATACCCCTCCTTTTAAAACTAAACCTCTCTATATCAAGGTTATTAAAAACCTGTTTGTTTTATTGCATATATATATACTCACTAAGTTGTGTTTATCTTAATTAATATTTTCTTTTGTAATGCTATTTTCAACAAGGGTAGAATGGAATAATTCTACCTATTTATTACAAATAAATCGGTCAGTTTAAGTAACACTATGAACATTTTAATATGTTATTTTATCAGTCTTATAACGTGATCATTAGATTAATCTATTATTATAAGTTTATTATATGTCCTCTGGTAATATGGCTTATAGAAATATATATTTTTTTCAATATTAATGATGGTGGGATTTCTTAGTTATCAGTATTATAAATTGGAAAGGGATAAAATCAGGATTTTATTTTATTTAATAATAAGTCATTTATATATATATATATATAGTACCATCTACAAATAGACGGTCCAAAGATATTGGCATTTAAAATATTTAAAAGCTAAAAAAGAGCAAGTAAATTTAAAGTTCTTTTAAGCTGACGCATTTTTAATATTTTTTTTACATTGTGTCATTTAAGTTGATTTTTTGTTTTGAATTGTTACTTTGATTTAAAAAAATAAAAGTTGAAATTGAAAAGAACAAAAGGAATTCCACACAAAGATTGCGATCAAGAAAACATTAGGATATTAATTGAAGATGGCCAAAAAATTTGTTATAAAAAAAGGAACTTTATAACCGAAAAAGAAAATAAGTATATGAGATATAAGTATATAAGTATACAAGTATGTGTCACAATAAGAATAACATGTGCAGAAGTTTCAAAAACTGGATTAAGGATAAAAAAAAAGAGGACAATTTCAATCGAGATCTTTTCTTTACATTCTGGTTACATGAAGAGTTGGAGTTTCCATGAGCATAACCTGTGGCAGTAATATAGTTCTGCACAGGTCTTCCACTTGCTGTACCAAGCTATTATTCAAGCATGGAAACAGAAACTTGTGAATACCACTTTTTGCAATAAAAGGGTCACCATAACCATGCTTTTTTCTCCAGCTATAGAATGGACCAATAATTGAAGATACTGGCAGGAGAGACCAATTGAAATTTCTATGAGCTTGAGATCCCATAAATCTACACAAACTTGATAGTAAGCTTAGATGTTCATATCCCAATAGTGACTAAATTGAGTTTGCAAATATTTCTTAATATAAATGTGGGATATAATCTCGATAGAGACATTTCCCAAACTAGGACATTTTAATCCATGTATTGTTTAAAGAATAGAACTGAAAGAAATGGACTCTATTAATTATATAAAATGATTACCTGAACAAGAAAATATGCTCCTTTCTAAATAATGGTAACAATTTATTAAGTATTTTAATAACATAAAATATTTACCTTTAAGATCACTTTCATTTGTACGTTATTAATTTTAATTATTTATTTTAGTTTATTACAATTTGAATGTATAACATACCCTTTGCCAATTTTTATTAATTATGCCCAGTGAATAATATCTAGAAAATAATCTTAATTATGGTAAACTAGGTCCCAGTTTTTTTTTTAAATCATTTTTTATTTTATTTATGATGTGCGATGCGATGGATTTCAGCAGATTCTTACATGAATTCTGGCGCTCTTATAGAAATAAATAAAAAACTGGTTCCACCATTAATGTAAGTTGAAATAATTGGTAGGCCAATTAATCAGGAAATATACCCATGTTTCATAGAAATATGAACAAAATATGTATATTTTCTGTATTCATAACTTGATTAACTTTCACTTAACAGTGTGTAAAAGACAGCCTACCAGAAGCTATTAAAATGTGAAAAATGTATATATATATATATATATATATATATATATATATTGTCCTAGCATCACACATCTACAGTATGAAGAATATCATTAAAATAAAGATCACTTAATTTTAAGCATTAGATTATAGCAACATCGTTAGGGATGTTTTCCTCTCTGTGCATTGCTGACATCAGCTATTTAACTTTAATGTATGTGCTTTTTATATGGGACCTCTGGATCTCCAAGCCCATGGATTTTCTTATATCTCAATCCATGTCAGGTAGTCAAGTTACCCTGGATCATTTCTCATAATAAATGGCATACTCTGCATTGGGTTAATCCTGTTATGCCCACCTCTTCACCTCACTATATTCATCTGCTCTAAGAACTGCTCTGAATAAATAGAAGATCTTAGCCATCATTCATTTACCAACGAAGCACGACCTCCAAATATAGATGCTGTCATGACAGTACCGCCACTCATTATATATATATGTTATATTGCTTCTGTGACATTTTGATGCTATAATAATTAAAATTGGCACACTACTAAAATGTATATATATCAAATCTTTCTGTCTTAGTAAATATTATTTCATTTAAACCTTTCTTAGATTTTTATATGAGATCCCACCTTCATGATCCTTTTGGTTATATAATTTAAATGTCTGGATCTAAGAAAATAAAGCAACGTCCCAGAAATGTCAGAAATAAAGTAATATTTGTAAATATTTTGTCTTATCAAATGCATTATCAATAATGTATCACAATCTATTTTCACAAATATAATATTGTGAAAATAGCACTAATAAGATATAATTAATCGAGGAATGACTCATAAAAAGTATAATTCGGTTATCACTTATCCTTTCTATATATATTGAAACCATTGATACCAATATGATTTAAATCTTTATAAGAATGATTGGCATTTTAATACCACACTGAAACAATTGTTATTCATCATCTCTATATGTATATGATAGTTGTAAAGAGTATATGATAGCCCATGGATGATTAATATTACATAACTATCTGCCACTATGGCCAATCCCTCTCATTATTACATACACCCATGTATATAACTTGTATAATATATTAATGTTTGTTGTATTATTAAATTTTTTTTTTCAAGTTTATGTCATTCAGATCACTTCATCCTTCACATCAACTATATAAATGTGCTTATCTTACATTCCTAGGTTTATGAATAGCGTTCAAAATCGTAACTTAGAATACTTAAGTAATTGTTCCGAATTTTAAGTTAGTTAAAATATACTTTTAGCCAGACCAGTATAATATTAGAATGTTGAGTCGTGTCTGTGGGCCAGTGTAAATGAAGAAATTCCAATGAATCATTGCATATGTTGTTCATTAGGTTATTGACTTTGGGAAATGGAAAAGAGGTTCAAATTCAGGATAGTTCCTGGTCCATTTATCTCAGGCTAGAGGATTTCTTTACAAATTTTTGCATTTATGATAGTGTCCTTTACCTGTCAAACATTATATTTACTCTAGTTATATATATTGAGACAGCTGCTTTCCTATGTCTCAAATCTATAAATATATAAGAGTAGGGGTTTCAATTAAAAAAAAAGAAACTTTACTTTTATTTAATTTAAAAATTTTGCTAATTTAAGTTTATATAAAATGTGTGTTTTAAAAGTGTGGTTGCATATATATATATATATATATATATATATATATATATATATATATATATATATATATATATATATATATATATATATATATATATTCATGCACACATATGAATCACTCAGATAATTTGCATTTACTAAAAGTAATTTAATTTTTTATAAAAAAAGTAAACTTTATAAATAAATTCCTTATCTTTTATGTAAGATTATTTTTAAAACTCTGTAGAACAACTTTTAACTCCAAAATAAAATTTTAATCTATTGTAATAACAAAAATCTAAAAATTAAGATTATTAAGATAAAAATGTAAATAATTTAATTAATACAAAATGTAAAAGTATTCAATTTTAAGAGTTTGAAATATCCTACTATTAAAGTAATTAATAAGCCAGGTTTTAATCGATTAATGATTAAAACCTGGCTTATTAATTAATTAAAAACCTAGCTATTTTAGGATAATAATCTAGAAAATTAAAAAAAAAATTTGTGGAAGAGCATTTCAGTCTATTCAGTTCAAACTATTCATTTATTAGAAGTATTTATTGATCTTTCACCAGAGTTTTCTTACTCTATTAGTGAAGATTGTATTGTAAATGCTGGGGCTCTTCATTTTTGTGACAAGCCAAACCTCTTCTAGCTTATTGGCCAAAATTATTGATACCTGCAAACAGTGTGTAGTAAGTAAACTACAGTTAGAAAATTAACCTACCAATTTTTCTAGTCGGGTTTTATGGAATATGTGTGATTACACACCTCATCATGATGAACTCCATGTGCTAGTTGAGCCTTTATCATCCAACATGTCATAAAATCATAAACTCTAGAAAACTGACCTCCTAATGCCAACCCTGACCCAGACAACTATAACTATAAAATGGACAAAGATAGCCATCTCTTCACTAAATGGCAAAAAGCAAAAGTAAAAACCTTGAAGGACTTAACACTAATATAAACTTTTATATACTTTAAAATAAGCCAGGTGTTGTTATAAGTTTTCCTCACATATACACACTTTTTTGTTTTTTATTTAATCTTAATCTAGGATTTAAATGTGTTTTTCCTTTATTTTATGCATTTAAGTCATGTATGAATGTTTTACTTTTATTTTAGAGTATTCTTTCATTTAGAAAAAAATTTAACTATAGAAGGGATTCTTTTTCTTCTTTTGTTGAGAGTATTGACAATTTTAAATGAATTCTTAAGTTTAGAATAAGATTATTATTATTGTAGAATAATTTGATTCTCCTTCCTCTCTTAGAATATTTAAAACTTAAATGTTTTTTAAGAAAACAAATCTGAAGTTTAATCCATCAGTAATATCTTTTAAAGATAATTGTAATAATGTTTAAAATTAACTTTTTCATTTAATTAGAATTAATCAATTTATTTTATATGTGTGTGATTTGAATTCAGTTTTGCTAAAATACTTTAATGATGTTCATAATTTACCTTATATAAAAATATTCATCTATTGTGTGTGTACCTAAACAAATTCATACATAGACTACTGTTATTTTACAGGGCTTTTCTTTTACTTCACTGGGGTAGATAAGTGTCTATCCAGTTGATATTATTATTATATTTCCTCTGGTTACTTGGATCATCTATTTCCTTCAATGCAATTTGGCTGAACTTTGGTATATTCAACATGTTTACTTTGTTATTATAACTATATATTGGCAAATTCTTCAGAGCCTCTGACCATGATGTTTTGGTCAAGCTCATATTCTTTTAAACCAGTACTAATAATATCTGAATCACTATAAACTTAGAAAGAGCTTATCATGCCTCTCTTATAATGAATGGCCCATTTTATTTTACCTATAATTATTTGGTGGTTTAGATATTTCCACAAGTATGGGGTTTTATCATCAGTGCATATATATGCATAAGTATTCAAGGAAATAAATTAAATATCTTTTTTTATTATTAAAAGTCATCCAAACATAAATTATACATCCTATTTTAAAAAATACTGTTAAAAGATTATTTTAGTCTTATTGAAGTAACTGAATAGGGGAGAATCAATTTAACTGTCAAAGCTGTCAATAATAAAGTATTCTCTTAAGACATTTATAGATGCAATATAAATTAATCTTATGATTTTTTTTTATTTAATTGTAATAAATATTATTATTACATTTATTAAACTAATTAGGGTGATGCTTGTTTACTGTGTCTGTCTGTCAATAGATTAATAGTTGAGTCTCATACTTTAATCTGGGCTAAGGTCAGGGGCAGGTAATTTATTTTAATGTCAAGATGCCCACCATTGTTAGTTAATATCAGGTCAGCCTGATTAAATTACTAGGCTCTGTTAGAAGTCTAGAGGTGCACTCAAGTGACTGATGTTCTTAATCCAAGTGGTGTCTGTTACAATATTTGCTAGTAATGGTTTTGATTTGGGTTCTGTCAACAAGCAGTAATAAAATAAAAAAAAGTAAATTTAAAAGTAATCCTTTAAATAATTTTTGATATCTGCTATTTTTTTAATTTCTTTTGTAGCAGCAGTTGTAGAAAAACAAACATTTGATAATAAAAGTTCTTATTTCAAGACATAAATTACAAACATTGCTATTATACTCTTTTACAAAATCCCTGTCAGAAGAAAAGATGTATTAACATACTGTGTTTTGTTTACCAATTGTCTTTTTTTTTTAATTACTCAATATTAATTCTCTAGATTTATCTTTATTTTTCTTTCTTTCTTTTTTCTATTCACTATATTTCTGAATAATTTGCTTATAGTTCCCCTGAAGGGAATGATGGTGTTACAGGAATACTCCTGAAAATTTAAGCATGAAGGGTTAGCAAAGTCTTGAATAAAAACATTATGCTCAAACAAATTGAAAGACTTAGCATTCATCTTTTTGGATTTACTTTCCATTGGGGTTTACTGAAAAATAAAGTAATTTATTTTGAGTTTAAGGCACAATTAAAAGTTTTATGCTGTTGTTAAAAACTATTATTAAAAATACAAATTATTTAATAAATTACAGATGTAGAAATCAAATAATTTGAAAAAAGAATGAATATATATATATATATAAACTAGGAAATTAAGAATATATTTAGTACATTCTGTTAAGAAACAATGAAGATTTTCTTACATGCAACATCTTTCTTTTCTAGATAGAGTTACTACTATGAAATTTCAAACTTTTGTTTTGAACCATTGTTGTAATTGGAAGCAAATTTTGTACTAGGTCTAACTGAAGTTCAACTGATCTCAAAGACTTTTGATTCATAGTCCTGAAAGGCTAAATTTAACTTAACACCTACAATAAAAACAAATGGATTAAATTATACAAAAATCTACTATAATATATTTTAAACAATTTTGAAAATAAATAAATTAATAAAAATGACAAACTACTAATAGCTTTCATACTTCAATATTTTAAATTTTTTGTTTTTTAATTCCTAATTTAGAGGTATCATTATTTTTAAATTTACAAAAATTTAAGTTTATTTTGAAATAATATTGCTTTCTAAATGAATAAAGTACGAAACACTTTAATCATAACCTAATATGTTTTCAATGACCAGATTTTATTTCAAAGATTAATGTTATACTTCATAAAAAAATAGAAAATTCTACATACTAAATCTATTTAAAAGTGTATTAAAGTCTTTCTATGACTAAAACACAAGTAAAATGCAGTTTAAATTATTGGTTTTAAAGAGCACATTTGGAAAATGGGGTATAAGGGATTGGAGGAAAGTTAATTTTACTTGGTGGAATAGATTGACATTGAAGGATGACAGGTTTCTGATCACTGATTTAGACAATCAAGAATTACTGCTATAATTGAATTATATAACCTGAATTTATAGTATAAAATCAGATTGATAAACCCATAAGTTAAAAGTCCATAGATTACAGCTGAAGTATGTCACTTCCAATGCTCAGATATTTTAAGATCTAAGCAACAAACTATTTTTTTAATTTGGGTATGATAAGGTTAAAGGTAAAAACAAGGACATTTTAGTAAGTCTTCCTAGAGGAACAGTGAAGAAGAAAATATTCACCATGTTAATTACTAAGTTTGAGTGATTCATTTACTAACCAATATCGGACAGTTAGCTAAATTTGCTATGGGCTAACTATCTAAAAATAAATTTATAAAAGCATATGCCATCTGAGCAACATAAAGGTTTTCTATTATAAAACATGCATTCAAATAAAAATTCAGCACTTACACATGGATATATAAATACAGCTAAAAATACATATAGAATATGAATGCAGTTTACCATATAATGAGGGTGAAATTACTATAAAAGTAATATTAACAAAATTAAATTTGTTTATTTTGAACTTTTATATAATGATGGTTAGCATATCATGCATAGTATACACATCCACATATCTATATTCTCAAAATATGACACTTCAGAATAAAAGTGATTCAGCAGCTCTTTAAAAGAACAGTAAAATAAGAAAACACAAGCAGGTTAATAAAATTTGCATCTTAGAAGAATTTAATATAAGTCAGACCTTTTAATTATTGTAATAAACTTGCATATTACACTTTTTGTGTTAATCTAAAAGATATGCACTCAGGTAGAAAACATGTATTTAATTGTGTGGGTTTTTTTTTTTTTTCATGTATCATAGCATCGGCCAGGAAGCGAACCCGCTAACCTGGGACAACTGCTTGCAAGACAGCTGTGCTGACTTCTTGACTACCACTATTTTAGATATAAAATATTATTATTAAGAACTTTATGCATGCATGTGTATGCAGAGGTGAGATAGATATGTAAGCATATTACTTGGATAAATAAAACTTATAACATTTATTAAAATGAATTTGAAATAATTATATTTCAGTTTTCGATTTGAAAAAAAAATTGATCAGATTTACTGATAACAAATAAATGTACATACAGTAATCAACCAATAAGAAGTCATCAATTTGTTACTGTCTTTTAATTACTATTGATTGTATACTTGTAATTAAAAAAAATATAAAAATTTTGATAAAAAAGAAAATATAAAGAAGATACATTTTCGGGGGAGATTATTCATGCATTCGTTGTTTTTATTTTGGTCTGGACTGGACACTTTGACAGTGTAAAGTTTTTAGCCTTGAGGAACTTTTAACGTGGCTAACAAAAATATTTCACAATTAATGTAGTTTATGAACCAAAAATCGTTATTAATTATAGACTAAGTTTGAACGATGAGCTTCTTGCTCTGATCATGAAATTAATTTGTCATAATAATAATTAATGTATCAAACGGGTATATTTTCTAATTTGGAAAATTATTTACTAATAATTGTTAAACCAACAAGATTTATATTGTAATTGTACATGTATTTTCCTCAATAAAAAAAAATCGTTTTTGCTAAAAATATGAAGCCCAAGAATCATTTGCTGATATGGCCAGAGAATATTCATTGCTAGGCACTAAAGTGTACTAAATCATCATAAACTATGTAGGATTTCTTCTGAAGCATTCCTGAACTCGAACGTCAATGCCTGACCCAGGATTAATTTAAAACGTTTAGGAAAAATCTGTGCCTCGATTGACTATATTGTGTCTTGAAAACGAAACATTTAAAAGAAAACCAGTTGACAAAGAAAACATCACGATTTTTATGCCATTCTGATCAGTAATGTAAGTATTAAAAAAATGAAATACCATGGTAAGACTATTCTTTTTAAAACTTTTTTAAAAAAAAAACTTTATTAAAAGGATCTTAAGTCAGTACAATCTGATTTCTTTATTAACATTAATGTTATATGTATTAGGTACGTAATCATTGTTATCCATTTAATTTTTATATGCTTTGCTGTATGAATGTATTTTAAAATAATTAGTTGTAATTTTGTGTGTGTTTGCGTGTACATATGTGAATTAATTTTAGTTGTGAAATAAATTGTTAGTTTTAATTCAAATTGTCAGTGTTTTTATTTAGCAACTTTCATTTCCAAATGGTTATTTCAGCATTTTTCAATTAAGAGAAGAAAATATTTTAATTAAAGAGATTATTTTGAAAAAAAAAAAGGCTGTTTAACCACTGTGCAAATTTGATGAGATATTTGGTAAATTGAAGGATCCTGCTTCTTGAAATTGATTTATTTAGATGGCGCCCTGATGATAAACGAATAAAATGCATTATTTTTTTATTTAAATTAAATTATTGCTGAGTGAAAAGAAAAACTATTTCAAAATACTAGTATTGATTTTGGGAATGTGATATGGAAATATAATCGGTTTTAGGGTTCAATCATATCCATTATTATTTACTTTATATGTGATTATGAAATTTGCACTTCATGGCTTTCCAAAGTGTGGTTGGATTAATTCATTTTCATCTGAGTTACCAGTACAACATATATACATGAAAATATAGAATAAACATGTAGGTTGTATTCAATAAATTAATGAAATTATAAGTTTCTGTAAAATTTCTTTAATAGCTACATGATATATGCTGGATTCGAACTCAGACTTTCACACGACTCACTACTCTCAGTGCCATCTCATATTGCTGATCCACCTGATCACACACTTGTTGAAAAGATAAATAATCACCAATATATGTATTTCTTGCTAAACCAGCAATCATCAGTTGGTCTAGATTACTATCCACACACACATATATATAATCAGTGCTCAGCTGTATATTAAGATAGACAATCTTCATACTTTAATGGACAGGCTTCAAATTATTCCAATTCACAACTCTTCAGCCTTCCATTTCATTGAAAATCTGATGATGGAATGTTCAAAGCCCTTGTTAGTGCCAAGGTTAATAGCAATGGTTTTACCTAATAAACAAAGATACAATTTTAAATAAAAAACAATGAATGCAAATATGAAACTACTCACAATTTATTAAAAAAGATCAATGTGAATAGTTCTATGCAGATATTTATATGTAAGTTTGTTAATAGTTTTTGTTTGAGATGTATTTATTTAATAAATGAATCCATGGTTAAAAATGAATTAAGTAATATCAGTATTGTTGCATGTTTAGTCTACTGTGATTATTATTTCTAAAATAGCACCAATCAGTATTACATATATATATATATATTGAAATATTTTTAAAAATGTGAAAATATCTATTTTATTTTATTTTAGAAAATTTACAGTCATACGATATAGATAGTGACCAATAAAAATAATAAACTGGCAGCACTTTTTGCATCTAAAAGAGGAATCTCTTTTAAATGCATCTCTTGATATTTATAAAAATAAAATCTACAATAAACATTTATTTAAAAAACAAAGACAACTTTCCCTATTTTTTTTCTTATGATTACAGTCTCTTCCACCAAGAGTAACTCATTATCAACATACCAAAGAAGTGACGAATAAATAGTGAAGAATAAATTAATTAATAAATTATTATTTTTATCAAAAAATATTATGTTTAAAAATTTCATAATTAATTTAGAAAACAAAAACCTTTTCCTTTTAGATGCAAAAAGTGTTTACAGTTTACTGTTTTCATTGGCCATTATCTATATCATTTGGCTGAATTTTCTAAAATAAAATAAAACAGATATTTTTTACGTAGTTAAAATATTTCAACAATAACATCTGTTCAAAATTATTAATTTATAACATTTAACTCTTGGTGGAAGAGTATTATAATAAGGAAAAATAGGAAAAGTTGTGAGAATTTGTTTACTTAAACATTTATATGTTTACTGTAATTCTTTATCTCTATAAATATCAAAAGATGCATTTAAAAGAGGTTTTTTCTTTAAATGTGATTTTTCTAAAATAAAATAGAACAAATATTTCCATGTTCTTAAAAATATTCCAACAATATTTGTTAAAAAATTATTAATTTATAATATATATTGTAGCCTTTGTAACTAAGTAGAACATGTCAAAACACTCTGTTATATATTTTATTTCTCTCTGTAAATGAAATAATAAAAAAAAACAATAATAAATAATATATTATAATTGTGCTAAAGAAAAAATAAAAGTCTAAAATTTGCTTATTATTAAAAGAAATAAATCAGAATTGATAAAATTAAAAAGTAAACAAAAAGTATCAAGTTTTAAAAATTAATATTAAATGCATTTATTTCAAAGTAAATTTAAATTTATGAAAAATAAACAATATATTTTTTTTTCTGTTCTGTTTTTTTCTTGTTTTAAATTTAAAAAAGGTTATTGTTGATTAAAAAACATAATTAATGATTGGTTGATTATGATATATAAATAACTTTTGGAGGTGGACAGCTTGAAGTATTGAAATACAATGATAATTAGCTATAAATTGACTGAGCTAATTGACTCCAGAATGTATTCTACTAGAAGAGTGAGTGAGGGACTTAAGTTGATTGTTATACCATAAAAGAATGTTTCACCAATGAACAATATATGGTTGATCCCATTATTACACAGTGAAGTCCAGTACACGATAGAATAGT
This sequence comes from Epiperipatus broadwayi, assembly GCA_028023455.1. Taxonomy (NCBI): domain Eukaryota; kingdom Metazoa; phylum Onychophora; class Udeonychophora; order Euonychophora; family Peripatidae; genus Epiperipatus; species Epiperipatus broadwayi. Next base: position 787,677 of record JAQFVV010012751.1, on the reverse strand, counting down.
TTTAATTTTATTAAAATTTTTACAAAATGTTAAAATACAACAACAGTTCATGTTTCATCAATGTGATTGGCTAGATTTTATTCAAATGTGTATCTATGCTCTAATAAATAGCTCCTCATAAAAAAAATTACAAAATTCAGCCTTATTATAAAAGGAAAGTAATACCCAATGACATTTGAAAAATATATTTTCCTTCTCCAGAGATTAAAATGACAGCTACTAAGTTTCTTCAAAGTTCTATTAAATAATGTTAACATGTAAATAGACTATGGTAAAAAAGAAGCATACCAAATCTGACTATCCATCTTGGGAAAAACAACTGAATAGAGTTGCCAGCCTAAGGTTAAAATAAGTTGACACAATTATTTGTGACTAGCCTGAAATAAGAAGAAAAATAACCGATGTTTATACCTAAGGAATAAGTAGATCATAATGTGGAGCAGACAATTGTTTTTTTTTTTTTTTTTTTTTTTTTATTTTTTTAGTTTTTTTTTTATTTTTTTATTTTTTTATTTATTTTTTTTTTTTTTATTTTTTTGTTGAACTCTGAATGAACAAACAATACATGGGTTGCCAAAAATCAAATATTTCCAAAATTGAAAAATTATTATCGAAAGAGATAAGGGCTTATATTAACACAGAAACTTGGCAACACTATTATATATATATATATATATATTGTACCTATATTTATATAGGCACATAATTTTATCTAAAATTATATTATTAAAATAATCGTTCAAAAAAGAAAAACATAAAATTAAACGTTGAAGAGTTTATTGCAGTTTGTTTTAGAAAAGGATAAGAATCAAATAGTTTTCTAGCGTTAGTTTTGAAATAAAAAAGCTACAATTAATTAATCAGAAGGGGAGAGGGGTGTTTCGTTAGAGAAATTAAACTAAGGGTTATAAAAGGAAGTAAAGAGTTTTTATTAGTATTCGTAAAAATATAATTTAAAAAGTTAAAACGTACAAATCTCTTTTCATTCAAGTTTAATTAAAGAAAAAAATAATGTTAAAACTAAATAGTAAATTGTATTAAAAATATATGTGCGTATATATGTGCGATTTGTAAATAAATAAAAATGTATGCGAAATAAAAGAAGATTATCATTAAAAACACGGCAATGGTTATTAATAAAATAAAACAACACGTTTATCAAATGATTATCACTGGAATTTTGACAACAGATCTTTGAAGGAGATATTACAATGACAACACGTCGCAGGTATAAATAGACTTTTTTTATCGGACAGTTAGTCAGTTCACAAATTAGTTGAGTCAGTCAGTTCACAAATTTATTGAGTGAGTGCAGTTCAGAAATTAATTGAGCAGTTAACAAACAAAATGCAGTGTTGAGAAAATCTTAGGAACACACGTTTATCTCCAGCCCAGATGTCCTATGAAAACAGCAGATCTGCCCGTGAAATAATGTCAGCTTAACATCTTAGAAAATCTCCATCAGTATCTAATTGTCTCCGATAGTAATAATCGTGAAAATCAGGAAACTCAGCAAGGAAACGTCCCAGCCAGCTGGTAAGTATTCATAATGGAAATATCCTCACTGAAAGCAGCCACCAAAGAGAACAAAATTCTACGTCTACATTCAAAAGCCTAGGTAAAACATTTGCTTATTTCGTTTATACTGTAATAGCCATTGCATTGCATTAATTCGTACAAATCTTTCAAGAGTCTAATTATATGAACTCTATATCATACATAAATGAACTATTGATGTGTGTGATTAAATTTCAAATGCTATGTAGTCCTTTATTATCATTATTATGTGTGTGCATGAGTTAATATGTGCGTGATCCTTATATCAATATTATTAGTCAAAGTAGATAAATTCCCAGTGTTCTGTTATGAAAATATTCAAGAATATTTAAACTATTTAGAATGTTAATTTAAAATATGCGTGTGTTTTATTAGAAGTATAAAATGTTTAAATTTAGTAAATAAATGTTAGTTAATAAATTATCTTTAAAATTAAACTTTATTTGTCGGTCAATTCTTTTTCTCAATTCCTTTTATCAAATTCTTTTATCAACTCCTTTTACAATTCTTTTATCAAGTCTTTTAACCACTGTATAATCTATTAGTGATTACAAACAACTGAGCTAGTCATGGATTTAGGCGTTGAGTTAGTGGCCACTGTTCAAAGTGCGTTGTCTATTCTTTTAGTATTCTTTTAGAATAAGCAGCTGGTGCCCGTGGTTATACACAAACAAAAAAGTGCTTTGGACGTGGTGTTCAACTCAACAGCTGAGAAGAAGCTATGTCCTGGAAATGTAACATTAGTTATATACTTTATAGCTATCATTTGGGCATACATACTCTCCAAGTATGTTCTTCTCTGCCTAAGAGGCCGGTGTTTCGAATGCACATATTCGAAATCGGTTCAATATATATATATATATCATATGATAAAATCCTAATGCAAACATTAAAATTTATCAAATTTGAATTATTATGCTTAATAATAGTTCATTTTTCTTTAAAGAATTATATGTCTGTATATTTATATTAAGTTAAATGCAATATGTTATATGTTATCTATGGGATTTGTTTGACTATTGTTTTAATATGATTGTAATTATAACATTGATCAGTCATAGGGGCAAAAAAAAAATTTAATTTAAGGAAATAAAATACAATGTAGAAGTAATATTTTAAAAGCCATTACATTATATTAAATTATAGTAAATTCTTTCTTGATGATCCTTATTTTTTATTGTTATCATGTGGGAGAGTACATTATTTGAGGGGGAGAACAATGGTAAATTTATATTCTTATTAGTACTTGAAATAGTTTATAAGTGATATTGAAACCTTGGTCTTTGTTTCAATTCTCATTCTTGCATTTTTTCAATCAAGTAAAATATTATAAATTAAGAAAGCAAATTGTGCAATATCATAATAGATTTCCCTTGTGACTCAAGCTCTTTTTTGATGCTGAGAAATTATTAGTATCTAATGAATAAAGTTTGAACCTTGGTCTCTTGCCATTTTTAAAGAAATAATGAGATGTCATTTAGTGGCTAGTATTTGAGTATACCAACCCAAAATAAATGAAGATGCCAAAAAGGCTCAGGTGTTTTAAACATTTCACTTGAATATACTTAGGGTAGAGGCATATCTATGATAATGAATAGAAAATATTACTGCTGCTTGACTAACATTACTAAAAATAGGCTTAGAAATTGGTAAAGCCATTCAGTTTTCTTATCAGCAATCTTTGGATTGGATTCAAATGAAATCCAACAACTTGTCTCCCAATGCATGTGACCAATTGAATCACTTATCAATGGGTATCTAGTTGATATAATGGAGATTGTATAATCAATACAGATCCTGACATAAAAAATGATAATAGCACATGAAAAAAAATAGTTGAAAAATCACCAATAGATAAATAAAAATAGAAGTATGTTGGCAAGACAAGATATTCTAGGCAAGAGCAAAGCTGAATATAAAAATAACATTTGGGGCTTCTATTTGAGTGAGAGATTGGAACACATTAATAAAACAGAAGACAAAATAAAAAGAAAGTTTACTATTATTATTATATTTATTGATGAATATAGATAGATGATTACAAGAGCAAAAGCTTAAGACATAAAAGCAGAAAAAATATTGATGACAGAAGATACAGAGATGAAAGAGGCAGTGGTGGATGTTAGTATTAACAAGAAATAGACTACAGAGAAAAATGAAATCTTCAAGAAAGGATGTGGCTGGCGAAATAATGGTAGTGATGATCTGAGAATAAGGTGTCATAAAATGGAGATTATGACTGTTCAAATGAGAAAAGTAAAATATAGTTAAATCTAGCTAAAAGAGAAGTAAAAGATGGTCTAACTCAAATGAGAAAGGAATTAAGAGATAGTCATATTCAACTAAGAGACAAATTAAAACATGATCATAGCCAATGGATAATCAAACCTATCTAAGAAAAAAATTAAAAGACAATCAAACTCTACTGAGAGAAAAATGCTCAATTAAAAAATTAAAAGATTGTCAAATTCAACTGAGAGAAGAAATAAAATATGGTTAACCCCAGCTAAAAGAGGAAATTAAGAAGAAATTTGGGGAAGTGTTGTGGAGCTTGCATAATAAAGTAGTTAAGATCCATCAACAGATCAGATAGAATAAAGAAAAACAGGATAGCCAATTGAGCCAGTTGTAAGGGATAGTGGAGGTGATGAAAGTACAAAATAAAAAAATAGTCTTAGTACAAGATGAACTAGGCAATCAAAATAAGAAAATTCAATTTAAAAATCAGGGTCAACAGAAAACAATAATTGATAAAATAGAGAAGTTAGAGGCTGACTGCAGAAAAATTGGGCAGGATATTATATTGGATAAAATTTCCATAAAACAGAAATACATGAAAAATGCATCTGAAGAAAGAAATAATTTGGTTTATCACTCACATAATAATATACCTGATATAGTAAATTGACATTTAAGGACCTGAATCTTTTCAGACAATGTAGATGAAGCACCCATTGACTATTTAAATAGTTTGAAAAGATAGCTCAGTCTAAATATAATGGTGAAAAAAGGCAAACCTTGTGATAGTTTGTAGACATCCCATGACTGGTAAAACTTTTTATTAACAAATACACAGAATTGTAATGAATTTAAATAAGCTTTCATTAAATTATTATTAGCATGGGTATTACCAGAAAGACATCAAACATAGGACACAAGGAAACTTCAGCTTGGGGATTTATATCTTCCATTATCTAAGAAACATGTATTTAAACCTAGGACTCTAACAGATGACCCTTTGTCAGAATCCCAGATTATTGCATTGTATGGTACAGTTTTTCAAGCCACATTGAAATAATTTATTATTGATGTAGATAGGCAAACTACTGAATAGATCGGTGGGCTATTGAATGTATTTGGCAAAAGCAAATCTTCAACATTGGAAAAAGGTGGAGAATCTAAACTTCACAGAATTTATCATATAGGGTGGATAATGATCCTCACATTAATGTCATCCAGTGTAGAAAAAAGAAAAGGCCTGCCACTATAGAATGGGGATAGGTTAACTTGCAGTTAGTCAAGAATATGAATAATCAGATAAACCAAAAATGAATTATTAGTAATCATTAATATGATTATGAATTTCAGTGACCTAGAGTAGAATACAATTATGTTCCAAAACTATATTAAAGAATAAAAAGATTAATATCCAAGATAAAGTAAAAAAAGGCCTTTTTGGAGATTGAAGGTGGCTCTAAACTCATATGTGTTTACAGTATTTTTTATTGCTGATGCTAAAGGTTTTGTCATTGGCAAAAGGTCCAAAACTATATTAAAGAATAAAGAGATTAATATCTAAGATAAAGTAAAAAAAGGCCTTTTTGGAGATTGAAGGTGGCTCTAAACTCATATGTGTTTACAGTATTTTTTATTGCTGATGCTAAAGGTTTTGTCATTGGCAAAAGGTTACAATGTATTCATGACAAGTTTATAAAAACCATCCTGTAAGGTGTAATCTTTGATGATGTGGTTGTCATAAACAGAACTGTATCATAAATCATGAGCCTCTAAACCTTATAAAAGCATCAAAAGAAAATCTTTATATGACAATTTTATATTTTTGGATTTTAAGTTATTTATAGTGCTTAAAGTGATGCAGCTACCTGATTTTTATGATACATTGTATAATTATGATTCAATGATTGAGTTTTTCTATCGATTACAGGATTGCAAGTCAGTCTGCATACTATTAAAATTGTTGAAAGTCAACCAAATCTCTATTTAAAAAAATAAACCAACCATGAATATATTATTACTAGTATAGAAAAAAAAGAACAGTTATGGCAGCTCTAAAAGATATGATACCAGCTCATAAAGTAAAAATTAAAAAGTAGAAGCAGCCAAGCATGATGAAAATTAAATAATTAAATGTAAAGTTGAAATAAAAGTGTTTCAGGTGAACATATGTCATGAAAAGTAATTTGACTCAATTTTATTTCATATCTTAGATTGGGGGTATTGTAGACTTTCATAACTAGATAAAAGTTTAGAAGAATAAAATGTATTATAAAATATGCTGAGATAGGAAAAGGGTAGATTGCATTCTTTGGTGATAATAGGATGTATCAATATGATATCTCATATAATTTTTTCTTTGTGCTTATAGAATAAAAAGAAAATTATAATAAATAATCATAAGTGAATTAAAAAGAAAATAAAATGATCTAAAATTTGCTTATTGTAAAAGAAATAAATCTGAATTGTTAAAGTTAAATAAATAAACAAAAAGTTATCAAGTTATTGAAATTAATATTAGACATGGTTTGTTTCAAAGTAAAGTCAAATTTGTAAGAGGAAAATTAAAAATATTAACTTTTATTTTATATAATTTTAAAGGAAAACTATTTAAATGTTTTGTATGTCATAGTGTACATACACAGTTATATTTTTAAATTCTGTCATTTGGCAAAGTAATTAAAGGTAGGCAAACTTTTAATCTTTGGAAAAAAGCATTCTAATTTTGAAAAGTTTTAATTCCATTCTTGGTTCTTTTATTTTTGATTTTAATTTAATTTTTAAAAAAAAGCTGAGACATAATTTTGGCAATTAGTTTTTCTTCCAATTAATTTTGTCTAAGATAAGAGTCCTGGTCAAATGTCTTTTTTAAATTAATATTAAACAAGATAGACATTTGCCCTGGTCAAAAATTGCTAATTAAAAATGATGCAGGAGATGAATGCACATAAATAGCACTGGGATGTTGTAGATTATTATTTGACTATTCATTTTTATTTTGCTTGTTGAATATTATCTTTTGCTGTGCTGCCTTATATTTTAAAGATTGCTGTCTGCTTATATGAAATACTATGGACCACTATTTGCTAAATAGCATTACTCCCTGCAGAATGCTAAAATTACCCACCACGAGTAATCTTTTCTACAACATGCAGTGCTAAATCAACCCAAAGACAGACCTCAGATCCTTAGTTGTTCTTCCAATATCATGACATAAATGCCTAAACAAGAGCTGTTCCCTAAGATTGTCTCCAGACTCCTGAATGTATAAATGGAAACCAAAATCTTCATTGGAACTTTAATATAAAATAAACTGTATGTGCTGCTGAAAGTCATCAGCTGATCCTAACCTTATGCCTTGAAGTAAAATATTTTCATATTCTAACCAGGGTTTAAATCTCTGTCAAAGTTTTAGCTTAATCCCAAAATAATACAGTATTTATTAAAAGTTTTGAATATTCCTTCAATATTTTAATTATTTTTTGGATTTATTTATTAGTTAAAGTGTGTATTGGGATCCTAGTTTTAAGATTTCATATTTTTAATTTACATATCTGAGAGTGTACTGCAAGTTTATATTTGATATACTTTGTATTCTCTTTTTATATTACTAATGTTGATAAATGCTTGTGCAGATATTAGTAATTTTCTTTTAACTCACCTGTCCCTCTTTGTTATATGGTAATTAATTTAAATAAGTTCAGTTTGCAATTCCTGCAGGTTGCAAATCTTTTGGCTGGCACTTTAGTATAGTATTCTGTTTTTCCTATATTGGAGATTTTATTTTCTTCTCTTTAAGATTACATAAAATCATAATCTTTTTTTGTTATATTTTCTTTTCTTGTATTGGGATCAATCTTGAAATATCTTGAACCTTGTTAATCATGAGCTGTTCTCCAGACATGTGTCATTCTTGGTCCCAATGCTCTATTCTGGACCAAGGAAAACTCACCTGCACTGTTTTGTTGTACTCCCTACAAGACTCCTTTTGTTATGAAATCTCTAAATAGGAAAACTGGAATTGGTGCAGAAAGATATTATAAACCCCTCTTTTTAAATTATAGGTGAGAAGATGAACTTATCTGCCAGGGTATTTAATTTTTCAAAACACTCATATATTCACTGATAAATACTCTAGATGAATCTAGGTCAAACTTTTATATTTTGTTTGCCTGAAATTTATTTTATTTTTGAATTTAATAAACTTTACAAATTATTTAAAATTATTTTGAGCTGACATTTGTCTTTGTGTTCTTTTCTCATTTATCTGAACAATCTTAAAGATCTCTTTCTTTCTCTGGGTCTAGCTGTGTCATTCATCATCATCAATAACTTTTGATTACTGTAAATTAGATTTTTTAGGCAGTAAGTGACCTAGTGGTGCCCTTGGTGATCAAAAGAAGTGAAGAAGTGACTGGTACATATATATATATATATATATATATATATATATATATATATATATATATATATATATATATATATATATATATATATATATATGTAGTAATGTTTTCCATATCTTGCTAGGCCTCTATACACAATAAACTGCGTGAGTTGATCAAGTTATGCCAAAAAAAAGTTTTGTTCATATTTCTAAAAACATAACTATATTTCCTGATCAACTCTACCTAGTAATTGTTACAATTGATGCTATTGATGAAATCAGCTTTTATTTCTTTTTATCAGGGTGCCAGGATTCATGTAAGAATCTGCTGAAATCTGTCGCATCACATCTCGCAAATTAAAAAGAAAAATGTTTTTAAGAGAATCAGTACCATATTTTACCATAACTAGAATTATTTTCTAAATATTATTATTATCGGAGCTTAGTCAACACATATTGGCAAACGTAAATTATATTTTCAAATCTTACTAAACTAATATTAATAATTTTAATAATAATCATTAATAACTATTATTAATAATGTACAAGGAAAAGTTGGTATTAGAAATAAATATTTTTATTCTAACAAATTAAAATATTTAAAGATAAATTACGAATTAAATAAACTGGAGAGAACACATGCATGTTAATCCAAACATGAATCAATTAATAAAAAACAACACTTTCACAATTAAAAAGTTCTTGGGTAAACAAGAGTCTCTTGATCTATAAAATTAAAGTCTCTATCGGGATTATTTTAAGCTTAATTTTTTTTAGAATGGTTTGCCAACACTTTAATCACAATCAGGAATAATGAATCATAGCTTACCAGTAAGTTTAGTGAGTTCACGAAGCTTGTAGATTACTATGCATAGCTTTTTTTGTGGTAAAATGAGCTTGGTCATCGGTTGATCTTGGTCTATTCTACTGGTCAGTCATGAAAGCTTTTCTGGTGTCCATCTTCAGAAACAATGTCAGCAAAATCTCTGGTTCACTCCAACATGCAGAATTATTTTAGTTTAGGGTGATCCTGAATATATTCTTGTTATCGAGGACTGACCATAAAAAAACAGAGAAAACAAGATGTTGATCAAACTGGCCTCTTTTTTTTATATTAGAAGTCCAGTTTTCAGACTTTTGCATATACCAGTTGTTTGTCAAAAATATACATTAATAATCTTGTACATTCTTTATAAAATTTATGTTACAAAGCCTTTATTTTTTTAGCATAATTCTGCCATCTTTAATTAGCTAAAATATTTTTGTTTTAGCTTGTATAGATTGGTAATTTGTGTGTCTTTTGTTCTCTCCAATTTTAACTTTTATTTTAATTACATAAAAAAAAATATGAACGACAGTTTTAACTTTCATTGTGCATTTTTAAAAAATCAATTATTCTAATAAGAAAAAATCTAAAAATGTTTTTCTTTTAAAAGATCAATAAATTTACTTTTTTTTCTTAGTCTTAAATATCTTATCGAATGCCAATATATTTGTACCATATAAATAAATGATACATACCACTGGGGCCAGGAGATGAGAATAAAATAGTGGTTTACACTAATTTTATTCGTAAGTTTTAAATTCATATTCATGTGTTTTTCTGTATTAGCATGCTCATATATCTCGCAGACTCATTCAACAAGTGATGTGTGGCTTTAATGCCCACTTTTGAGTCTAACATGGCAGGAATGAGAGATATTTTTACATTCACCTGTGTATTTTCTGCTCAAGCATAATAGTAATGATAAGAAGCCCAAGTTATAAGCAAAAATGAGTATTGCCCATCGTTTTGAGTCTTACAGGGTCGCAGCCACTCGGTCCACCTCTCCTTTATTGGGATCCCTGTTAGAAATAGACTGATGGGCATATAAAGATGGTCTTATGTTATATACTGCATACAAGGACTCAGGGTTATGCTTTTTCCCCTCTTCAGTAACCACCTACCCAGTCAAATACTTGTGACTTAACATCTACATCAGCCGTGATCGTGTTTTTTTTTTAGACATATTAAAAAAAATTTTTTTCTCTTTCTGTAAGTCATATTAAACAAATATTTTTACATTTGTATAATCAAGGTTTACTTAGTTAGTTAGTTTTATATAGGCAAATCTAAAGCATTTTGATTTGGGAGCATGAAGCTAATAAATTCTTCACTGATTAAGTCCACTATTTCTATTAAACATGAACATTCACAAAATCTTTCGATTTACAATGAGTCAATATTCAGATATTAAATTTAGAAATATTTTGAATCAATTTAAAGTTATAAATATTAATTCTTATTAAGCACAATGTCAGCAAGTAATACTTATATAAAGCTAAAGCTTTAGTACATGTGCCTTGAGTGCTTAATTTTAGCAAGAGACCTCTACAAATCATAACACAAGATTCGACTTTATAAAGATAAAAGAGATCTCTCTTATCTCTAACCTATTTTTCTTAATTATATAGGCACATGTACTAAAGCTTTAGCTTTATATAACTATTATGTGCTGACATTGCGCTTAATAAGAATTAATATTTATAACTTTAAATTGATTCAAAATATTTCTAAATTTAATATCTGAATATTGACTCATTGTAAATTGAAAGATTTCATGAATGTTCATGTTTAATAGAAATAGTGGACTTAATCAGTGAAGAATTTATTAGTTTTATGCTTCCAAATCAAAATGCTTTAGATTTGCCTATATAATTAAGAAAAATAGGTTAGAGATAAGAGGGGTCCCTCTTATCTTTATAAAGTCGAATCTCGTGTTATGATTTGTAGAGGTCTCTTGCTAAAATTAAGCACTCAAGGTGCATGTACTAAAGCTTTAGCTTTATATAAGTATTATGTGCTGACATTGTGCTTAATAAGAATTAATATTTATAACTTTAAATTGATTCAAAATATTTCTAAATTTAATATCTGAATATTGACTCGTAAATCAAAAGATTTCACAAATGTTGATGTTTTTACGACATCATTGTAATGTTCTTTATACTATTACAATGTATCTCAGGTTGTGGTTGTTGTATTGAAGCTCCACATTGGGTGCCATTGTAATGTTTTTCATATCTTGCTAGGCCTGTATACACAATAAACTGTGTGAGTTGATCAAGTTATGCAAAAAGAAGAAAGTTTCATTCCTATTTTTAAAAACATAACTATGTTTCCTGATCAATTCTACCTAGTGATTGTTAGGATTTATGCTATTGACGAAATTAGCTTTTATTTATTTTTATCAGAGTGCCAGGATTTATGTAAGAATCTGCTGAAATCTGTCGGATCATGTCTCACAAATTAAAAAGAAAAATGTTTTTAAGAGAATCGGTATCATATTTTACTGTAACTAGAATTATTTTCTAAATATTATTATTATTGGAGCTTAGTCAATACATATTAGCAAAGGTAAATTATATTTTCAAATGTTATTAAACTAATATTAATAAATTTAATAATAATCACTAATAACTATTATTAATAATGTACAAGGAAAAGTTGGTATTATAAATAAATATTTTTATTCTAACAAATTAAAATATTTAAAGATAAATTACAAATTAAATAAGCTGGAGAGAACACATACACATTAATCCAAACATGAATCAATTAATAAAAAAACAACAGTTTCACAATTAAAAAGTTCTTGGGTAAACAAGAGTCACTTGATCAATAAAATTAAAGTCTCTATTGGGATTATTTTAAGCTTATTTTTTTAGAATGGTTTGCCAACAATTTAGTCACAATCGGGAATAATGAATCATAGCTTACTGGTAAGTTTAGTGAGATCATGAAGCTTGTAGATTACTATGCATAGCTTTTTTGTGGTAAAATGAGCTTGGTCATCGGTTGATCTTGGTCTATTCTACTGGTCAGTCATGAAAGCTTTTCTGGTGTCCATCTTCTGGAACAATGTCAGCAAAAGCTCTGGTTCACTCCAACATGCAGAATTGTTTTAGCATAGGGTGATCCTGGATATATTCTTGTTATCCAGGACTGACCATAGGAAAAGCAGACAAAACAAGACATTGATAAACTGGCCTCTTCCTTTCTATACTAGAGGTCCAGTTTTCAGACCCTGCACATACCTTTTGTTTGTCAAAAATATACATTGATAATCTTGTACGTTCTTTATAAAATTTACATCTTTATTTTTTTAGCATAATTTTGCCATCTTTAATTAGCTAAAATATTTTTCTTTTAGCTTATCTAGATTGATAATTTGTGTGTCTTTTGTTCTCTCCAATTTTAACTTTTATTTTTAATTACATAAAAAAAATATGAATGACAATTTTAACTTTCATTGTACATTTTAAAAAAATAAATTATTCTAAACAGAAAAAAATCTAAAAATGTTTTTATTTTAAGAGATCGCTAAATTTACTTTTTTTTTCTTAGCTTTTAAATATCTTACTGAATGCCAATATATTTGTACCACATAAATAAATGGTACAATATATATATATATTGTAACGGGAATTAAAACTGCTTAATTACACCTTTTAAGACTTTTTTCAACTTTACAACTCGAACTTGTAATTTTAAAAACTTTCTAATTATTTATTTTAATTTTATGAAATCATATTATTTTGTAAAATATCTTTTTAAAAACCCGTTACTCAAGCAAGAGAGTAAATAGGATTAATACTTACATATCAATCATACCCCTGGTCAGACTGTGATTTAATAAAATCTTAAACTGTCAGTTGTTTCTCCAGACTGAAGTAGCTTTCTGGCTGCCTGAAATGTGAAACATCCCATGGGGAATTTATAATGGGTTTAAAACCCAGGGTGCCATCCAATATGGAGATTGGAACTCATGAGATGTCAACAATACATTTCAAGTGCTTGACTCATGGCTAGCTCTTCACATGAGACTGGCTGCACATTTGATTGTGAATGGAGAGAGAGAGAAAGACAGAAAAAATGACATTAATAATTTTAAACAAAATTTATTTAAAAAAAAACAAAAAAAAACAATGATAATAATTATACACGCAAGAATAAAATATAATTAAAATGTAAACACATAAGAAATATTACATATTTAATAAATTTTGCATGCTCATTTTAACAAGTGAGATTTAAAAGTTTTATTCTGATAGTAATATTTACCTAGGATTTATAGCACTGCTTTTGAACTTTGTCATTTCAACATTGTCTTTGTAGTGATTCTATTAGTCTTTAATTTCTATAGTAGGTATCATAGTTCCTAGATTTCTTTTGTAGTTGGGTTATAGTTTGTAGTTGGGTGATCACCCCTTTTGTCCTCGGATCCGGTTAGTTTCTTGGTCCTTGGCATTGGTATTTTTAACTGAAAGATAGCTTCTTGTGGTCCCTTGTTTAGGTGGCTTGGTTTACCTAATTTTCATTTAATTTAGTAGGGCAGGTTGAAACTTCAGCAGAAGGCGAGTCAGAGTAATATGTTATGGCATTTTGCTAAATGGCACACAGGAGAATAGCGGAGAAAATGACTGAAAACAACATTCGGTTCTAGCCAATCATTCTTTTTAATCTGGCTTAAAATGAACTTAATTCAAACTTAACAACTCTGGCTGAACTCAAAATTTAACCACTGAATTCAAAACTCTATCTCAACTCTCTCTAAAACAATAGAGAATGTGTGCATTTTATATTACTCTGACCCCACCCCCCCCTGCTCTAGCTTCACATTTTATCTCAAAAAATTTAATTATAATTTACATTTCTTTATTCCAGTTTCGAATTTTAATTACAGAGATTAGAAATTTTTCAACTAATCAGTCTGGAATTTTAATCCCAAGCCTGATTATTTTTGTACATACTATTTTAATTAATCACAAACCTTTTATTTTTTAAATTAAAAAACACTTTTTTTCCTTAAAGAATATTTTTATCAGATAATATTGTATAAAAGAAAGACAAGTTATAATTATTAGTTTCTAACTTATCTCTAAATTTCCCTGTATTTTAATTTCTACATTTTCAAGTATTGATTCTGATATATTTTTTAAATTTTATATATTTTTTAATAAATAAAAACAAGTGGACTATTTAACTTGTATATACACACACACCTGTGCAATGTGTGTATATACATACTGTAACATTAAAAGGTGTGAAGGTTGCTTTGACAGCAGTTAGAAATATTGGTTGCTATATTTACTGTGAATGTTTAGGTGGTTACTGGTTGGAAACTAATTATATATATATATATATATATATATATATATATATATAAATTGAATGTTTGTATATATGGTAATTAAATAATTTAAAAAGTTTTATCCACTTAGGAGCACTTTCGATTATCCTAATAATCTATGACAACTAAAACTTAGAAAGACTTACTTTTCCACAATTCTATGATCTTAACATTTTCTGCTTGCCTGTTAATTAAGTAATGTTTATATTTGTATATTAGCATAGCTTCCTTCTTTTTATTGTTATTTTTTTTAATTTGCAATATTTTTACATTATTAAAATTGAAGTCAAAACCATAAATACATGACTTATTATGGTTGTAAAAAACAGATACTGAAATATTATTATCTACTACACAATTTTGTTTCGATTTCTGAAGCTGTTTTAATAATAGCAAGTGCTCTTTAGTTCCTTTTTTCAATATACATCTTGATTCACCTATATATCCACGGTTACACCTACATATCCATTTATAAATTACACAATTTTTATTTATAAATGTTTTATCATTGGAGTTATTTATTAATTAGTTATTTATTAATTTGTTTAATGTAAGAGGTGTGTAAAATGCAATATCACATATACCTTTATAAATTTTCCTTATAAAATTTACTTGATCATTTAAAATATATGGTATTCATATCCACATTTTTTTTATTAGCAGGAGAATCAATATTATTATTAAAATTTTTATTCTTATATTTTATATTAAAATCTCTAATAACATTATATAAATGATTATAATTGTAGATCAACATTTAACAATTCATTTGAATATATTTCAATAATTTTTCCTTTTACCTATGAATATTTGCAAAGACTATTATTTCTAAATAAGAAAGACTTCAAACCTGCAACTTTGTATGACATTGGCACTTTTGATTTTTATCAAATATAACCTCTTTTCACTATTGGTTTAATGGTCATACAATAATTCAGCATACATTGGTTTCTAGTTATTAACTAATTACTTTTTAGTTAATAACTAGAAATCAATGTATGCTGAATTACTGTAGGTCCATTAAACCAATAGTGAAAAGAGTTATATTTTATGTAAATCAAAAGTGCTAGTGTCACACAAATGGCAGGTTTGAAGTTCTTTTTACTTAGAAATAATAGTCTTTGCAAATATTCATCAAATAAAGGCCAAAATATTGAAATATATTTGAATGAATTGTTAAATGTTGGATATAATTATAATCATATATGTAATGTTATTAGAGATTTTACTATAAAATATAATAATAGAAATTTTAATAAAAATATTGATTCACTTACTAATAAAAAAATTTGGATATCAATACCATATAATTCAAATAATCAAATAAATTTTATAAGGAGAATTTATAAAGTTATATGTGATATTGTATTTTACACACCTCCTACATTAAACAAATTAATAAATAACTCCAAAGATAAAACTTCATTTATAAATAAAAATTGTGTCATTTATATATGGATATATAGATGTGGCAGTAGATGAATTGAGATGTGTGTTGGAAAAAAGAATTAAAGAGCACTTGCTATTATTAAAACAGGTTCAGAAATCAAAACAAAATTGTTAGTAGATAATAATAATTCAGCATTTGTTTTTTTACAACCATAATAGGTCATGTATTTATGGTTTTGACTTCAATTTTAATAATGTAAAAATATTGCAAATTGAAAAAATAACAATAAAAAAAAAATAAAGGAAGCTATGCTAATATACAATTATAAACATGACTTAATTAACAGACAAGCACCAAATGTTAAGACCACAAAATTGTGGGAAGGTTAGGCTTTCAAAGTTTTAGTTGACAAAGATTATTAAGATAATCGAAAGCTCTCCTAAGTGGATAAAAATTTTAATTATTTAATTACTATGTTTACAAATATTCAATTATATAATTACATATATTGTTTTAAAAAAATACAGACATTGAATAATATATATATATATATATATATATATATATATATATATATATATATATATATATATATATATATATATGTAATAAAATTATAATTTGATGTCTGTATTTTTTTCAAATCAATATACATAATCTTCTAATTGCATACTTATAAATACAGTAATTAGATATATGTAAAGTATAACTTAAAATTTTTTATCCACTTAGGAGCACTTTTGACTATCTTCATAGTCTTTGTAAACTAACACTTTGAAAGGTTAACCTTCCCACAATTCGGTGATCTTAATGTTTGCTGCCTATATATATGAAATCAAAAATAAAATAAGTATATTAAGAAAGTTATTTTATATTTGTCAGCATGGTAACAAATCTTTTGCATTTTAATTGAAAAATGTAATCAAATAGCATTTACTATTACCATCTGCTTGTTTAACATAACATTAATCAAACCACAAAATGTAATCAAGTGGTTAGGTATTTGCGAAGTCATATAATGTTTCATCACAATTATGAAGAATTTAGCTTTAATGCAGGATGTAGTAAATTTTGAATATGTTATTTCATCATTGATTTAAATCACACAAGATGTTGGATTACTAGATGTATAGCAAAATCAATATATTTTTAAAATAAATAAACTCTGACTTGGTCAATAGCAATAAGACTTGTATATCAATTAATTTTCAGAAACAATGTGCTGTCTATAAAGATTATTTAAAAAATTGTTCTCATTATTTATTATTTTATTTCTATAGTTAAAAACTGGAAAAAGTACAACTTATTAGCCTCTATTATGTTCAAATTCACATAATTTATTAGGTATTGGCTAGTTCAGTATATAATATCACATAATAATAATAAAATTGTACAATTTTTATTTTTATTTTTTGTTTGTAAAGAAACTCTAAACACAAACACATCTTTGAAATATTGATAATAAGCATTAAAATTTACATCAAATACTATAATAAAAAGAATGCATTTTTGAATTACTAGATAAAACCGAATTATTAATTTATACATGGATAAATAAATAATAAACAAATACATAAATTATTTATTCTCTTATCTACAATTAAAATTATCAGAACTTAATAAAAGTCACTTGAGTGCTATGGTAATAAAAGTCATAAGAATAATTTTGAAATGATTAACACATATAATTAAAATGGTTTATTTATTTATAAATAAGTATTCATAATAAAACATCAAAATACTTTCTGTTTATATTTAACATATTAATTTAAAAGGAGTTCACTTTATTTTATATAAGGGCATTCTATTTTAAGGTTGAGCAATCAAGAAATATCAAATGGATATATGATAATATCCACATTTACTTTGATTATCATCTTTTGTGGTGATTTATGACATTTTATCTATGATAGAGTTTGGACCTAATGCAGCTTATATAAAGATATTACCTATTTTTTTATTATTAATTTAATAGCCTGGAACTCAAAAACATCTAAGATTTTAATCCAAATCAACTTGTGTGTGTGGCATATAAATAATACTATTCTAGCAGAAATGTGCCTAACATTAACATAAATTGGAGTTACTAAAAAAAAATTATTGTTCTAATATCAGATCTATGTAAATAATAAAATGGATTAGATAAAAAACTATACAATGGTTTTAAATTTCAGGCCATTAAAAAAATAAAATATAGTTGTTTGATGTGAAATATATTAATTCAAAAGATTTTAACATAAAAAGCTATAAAGCAGAAACTAACCTACCTACAGTTTTTTTTTTAGTTAATGATAAATTCCAAATTAACCTACCTAGAGTTTTTTGATATGAAATACATTAAATTTCAAAAAATCTCAACATAGAAAGCTATAAACCTGAAACTAATTAAGAAATATGTATGTAATGATATTATCAGAAAGTATCCATTGAGCCTTACAATATTTGACATTGGAATAAAAAATCGGTTTATAGACATTTAAAAAAAATATTGTCAATTATGTTTTATCTTTTAATTGGCATTATTAATTTTTTAATTCTGTGGATATTTATTTTTTGATAAGAAGGTAATTTAATAATATTAATTTTAGCAAAGTTTCAATGTTTCAAATGTTGAATAAGTAAAGGTTTAACTCAGTTTAGTTTGCTAAATCTATCTGAGCATGCTTTCAGCCAGTAAAGACAGAATCATAGCATTCATGGATTTCTGGATATGTTGTAGTATTTAAATGTAAATGCTAATTTATTTAAATTAATGATTTACATATTCCATTTTTTAGAGAACTGAACACTATTTTCTTTTTTATTAATGGCATGGTTCTTATTAGCATATATTACTCTTCTTTTACTTTATGTTTTTTATTATCTCATTCAGTACAGAAATTTTTACATTTATTAAACAGAAAATGTGGCCAGAAAATTGCTCATGCACAAAAAAAAAATAGATTTATGTTCCTATGTTATTTTTAGCATGTTTGTACAAGGATTTGTGTTGGAAGATTTGTTAAGTATATTTATCCTTGACTTTTCATAATATAATGATTTTCAAGTGGTATTACTGTGCTCAATCTTGTATAGTATACTATCTGAGATGTTTGATTCTGGAATATTTGGTTTCTTCAGCACAATCCATGCTCTGATATAGCTAACAAATTAAACTAAATAAACCTTTATTTATCCAACATTTGAAACATTGAAATATTACCAATTACAGTAGAATAAAAAAAAGAGAAAATAATTCTGAATAATTTTATTTTTATAAATTTTTTTTTATATAATTTATATGTTTATACTAATAATTAATTTAAAATTAAAGCACAAAAGCTCATATATTTTTCCAAAACAACTGATATTGAATTTTCAGAAAATTAGGAAATTTTATTTTAAAGATTAATTAGGATAATATGTATTAATTATAATATTATAATCTAACTGTTTTGTTTATGGTTAAAATTATTGTTGCTACTGAATGTATGTATGGTCTATTATCAGATAAAACACATAATAAGTGTTAATGACCAAAGCAAAAAAAACTAATTAACAAGAAATAAAATATATATATTTATTATTTAATTTATAATAAGAAGTAAAAATAATTTATTTAGTGAAAAATAAAAGGTATAAATTTATGACTCTCTCTCTCTCTCTCTCTCTCTCTCTCTCTCTCCTATATATATATATATATATATATATATATATATATATATATATATATATATATATATATATATATATATATATATATATATATATAAAGATAAAATAGAAATGCATAAAAAATAAAATGAAAAGCAAAATTAAAATAATATATGTTTCAATTAAATATATTATTCATATTTTTTATTTTATTTTATTAAAATATAACAATAACAATTATATTTCCACATTCTCTTTTAGACTTTCACATGATGTATATTAAATCAATACACTGATATGTGAATATTATTTTATTTTCATTTCTTTTTTTTGATTGTATTGTTGAAATGAAATAAGTTTTATTTCTATTTTCAGAATTCATGTTTTAATTTTTTTTGTTCTAGATATGATTTCAGCACATAAAATTATTCTAAAGAGTAAAATATTAATTTTGCAAATAACCAAAAAAAAAAAACATAAACAAACATAAACAGAAATAAATTGTTAATAACAAAAGATTTCATTTTAATCTGTGGACTATAAAAATGTTTATGAATGAATAAACAATAATTATTGCAAAATATAAAGTTATATATATATATATATATATAAACATAAAATAATTTCAAATATATATATATATATAAACATAAAATAATTTCAAATAATTGAAACTCTCTTTAAAAAATTAAAATTGTACCTATAATTATAAAAAATAAAATCAATAAAATATTAAAACTATAATTTTGACATCTTCTTACTGATAATGTGTTTTATTTGATTAGACTATGATGTAAAAAAAATTTTACTCAACGAATTTGCTCTAAAAAGTAAAAAAAATCAACTAAATCAAAATATAAGTGATTCTTACATATTTAAAAATAAAAAATGAATAAAGTTATAAAAAAATAAAATAAAAGGATATACATATTTTATGTAAATTTATTATTTCATTTTCACAATATAAACAAAATATTTGCAATAGAAATATACTGAATAACTAGGCCATGTTTTTTATTTTTTATTAGTTAAAAATCCCAACATATTATAATTATAGTTAAAACTAATAATTCATAAAATTTTATTTTATTTAACATTTCAATCATTAGTGTTTGAAAATGGATTCTAGCACTACTAGCAAAAATTATAATTTTGCAGGTTATTGAAAAAAGTTATTCAAAAATATAATAACTGCTTCTTTTATTTTTGCTTTTTAAAGGCTAACTTCATCTCTTCTTCCTAATCTTTTGTTATTAAATTGCAAGCTTAAAAAGAGATTTTTCTTTTGTTTGTAATTTTCTATTAAAAAGTTTACTAACAGTTTTATAAAAACAAATTTTTGATTTGTTTTTAAATTTTTATTAAATATTTTAATATTTCTCAATATTGAATTAATAAAATTGATCCTAAACAAATAAATATTAATTATTTTTTTTTACATTTTATAAAAAAATAATGATTAGATAAAATTATT
The DNA here is from genome assembly GCA_028023455.1 of Epiperipatus broadwayi. Classification (NCBI taxonomy): domain Eukaryota; kingdom Metazoa; phylum Onychophora; class Udeonychophora; order Euonychophora; family Peripatidae; genus Epiperipatus; species Epiperipatus broadwayi. The sequence continues at coordinate 766,828 of JAQFVV010012751.1, read as the reverse complement.
TCTTTAAAATATATAATGACTATTTATAAATAATAATGTCTGATTTTTTTCATGAATTTATTAAGCACAATTGTTGGCATGTATTCAACAATATATATATAATTCAAAAATGCCTAACACTTGAGAAAGTCTATTTGTTTAGGAGATGAAACTATGGTCATGTAAGAATTTTGGTAAAATTTGGAATTTTGTCTAGTATTGTATTGTTTTGTATTATATATTATAGTGGTCAGGGTGTATTGTGATCTTGCAAAAACACCCCCCACCACCCCCCCCCAACCCCACCAAAATAAAAATATAAAATATAAAAAAAAGAAAAACAAAAAAATACCCCCCAATAAAACCAATAACCCCAAAACCCCCCCCCCCACCCCCCAAAAAAATAAAAATATTATATATATTATAAATAAAAAAAAAAAAAAAAAAATAAAATAAAACAAAACACAACAACCAAATCACAAATCCACAAAACATTTTATTTTCAAAAATTAAAAATTTAAAATTTTAGATTTTTATTTAAATTTTAATTAATAAAAAATTATATTTTAATTTTTAATTTTTATTTTTTAAATTTACAAAAAAAAAATAATATATTTTTAAAAAGAGAGTGAAGAGGAAAAAAAAAATATATTTCAAGTAAAAAAAAAAAAATTCTATATTCCTTATTTAACCCTAGGCCAAAAGTTCACAGTCAAACTAACACCAATCTGTCTGATATATCTTTGTATTCAATGCAACATGAATACGACAGCACAATACCAAACTGTCAGAAATGTGTATCTGAACAGCATGGTTATAGAAGAAATTGTCCCTCATTCAGTACAGGAATGCTATGTCTGTCTAGCGAGAAAAACAATACAAAAAAAAAAACTCCATAGGAATGGTTTGCCATTCTTTTTGCTGACTTATCATCCCATTTTATAGGCTAAAGGAATGATCCAAGGAGCAGGGAATACTGTCTGCTTCCAATGGTCAGTAAGAAATGGGACTATTTTGCCCAAGTGTGACGTATAATGTGATCCTGCACATAGCAGATCTCCATGCTGCATTTACTAATTACACCGATACATCCAACCCCCCAATTTGACTGTAAAACAAATAACCTAAGATTAACCCTCCCTTTAATTAAACTAACATAACTTTATGATATATGCAGCCATCCACACCCAATTTAAATTTAACATTTATTAAAAGTTTAGCTTAGCAGAAAAAAATCATAATAAACACTTAAATGAACAGAAAAAATAAATTAATGGAAATTATTTTAAAACTATATATGATAAAAGTAATTATTAATAAATGATTGGGTTTGGTCAGATAGGAATTAATATTTATATTTAAATACTGGAAAAGTTTTATAGTTAAAGTTCATTAGTTATATAAATTTCTTATGTTTTTAAAAGAGAAAGTCTATACTTTTTAGTTGCTTGTAATTTTGATTCCATGTTGTTTCTAATTCCCATGACATCCTGGGGAGACTGGTATGCTGTTTGCCATTCTATTGGTATTCATATGAAGGTCCTTTTACTGTATCTGGTATAATTCTTTGCAGGATTTTATTGCAGGACTCTGATGTCCTGCGGGTCCGCAATATAAAAAAACAATATTTCATTTCTTCTTTTGGAAAAACTGAGGGATTGAAAGTGTGTCATTTCAATCCCTTCTCCTTCAACTCTCTCAGACTTAACACATATAGCACAATAATTTATTTCCAATCTTTTCCTCTTTATATCAAAATTTTGGATTGACTGAACATGACATTATGATGATGATAATTCTGTCGCTATGGTCCATTTCCTGAAGAATTTTTTTATTAGCTATTCTATTTTTATTGTTTTTCTCTCTTATAAGACATTTAATTATAAATTTTGAGGTGCCCAAGGTTAATTTACTTAAGACTAATTGAAAATAATCATTTCCATTTTTAGCCTTTTTACACAATAGAATTAATTAAATTTTGTATATTTTTAAAGATATATTTTCATCTTTGACTCTTTAAGTTTTTTTTTTTTAAATTTAGTTTTAAAATACTTTTTTCTTTAATAAAGTTTTCTTTTAATATTTTTCCATCTGTGCGATTTTATACATATACAAGTTTAGATGACTTTTAATTTTCAATTTTTAATTCTTTCATCATTATTTACATACTGCATGGTTCTCTTTGATGAGTCAATTATTTAAACTGCAATGAAATAAACCATCAGTATCATCATCATTAGTTATTGCTAAAACCCAAGTCTCACACATAAAACCAGAAAATCATTTCTAAGCTTTATATAATTGCTTTATTTTTTTAAATATTCATAATTAACCTCCTATGATTATAAATTTGTATTTTTTAAGTAAATTTCCATGATCTTTTTAATATATGCTTCATTATTTCTTACATGTAAACATAATTCAATATATTTACTCTTTTTTTTTCATAATTGTTCAATAAATATTGTTTTCTTAGTTTTATTGGTAAATTTTTATATTTCTAACATTACCTTTTTAATTTTACATTTTCATTTTCATTCAATTCATATGATCTGAAACTTTCAACTTTTTTTTTTAATTGTCTGCATATCTGATCTTTATAAAATAAGACCTCCCAAAACCATTTAACAATATCCACTTTCTTTAATCTAATTTCAATGGACTACAGAATAATCTCTTATTTTTATTAAAATTTAATTTTTCCTAAACAATTTTTATTATCATTCAAAAAAACAAAAATAAAAACATTTATAAGAAATTATTTTCAATACTTATTTTTAGTAGGATTGCAAAAAAAATATTTAAAAATTCAAACAAAAAGCAAACTAAAATGTTTTTTTTTTTATTTCTGCTCTTTCAAAGTTATTCTGTTTCAAATCAGAATAAGGCTTATTATAGCATGTAATTTTTACACAATATTTATGAATAATTAGATATTTTAGGTGTTTAACTCTTTTACATTGCAGGTTTTTGATTAGCAGATGTTTCAAAAATATATATTGCTATCATTTCATTTTAAATTTAAATTATTATTCCATATTGTATATCAATTCATGTAACTTTAAATATGTTCACAAATAAAAACATGCTTATAAATAATATTTCAACTTTGCAAAGAAAAAATAAAAATCATAAACTGAAACACATAATCAGAACAATATCATTGGCAATAAAAAAAAGATTGAATGAAATAATTTTATTTGAATTAATTTCTAAAAATCCAAACATTATTGGTAAGAAGCATAAAGCAATAAAATTTTGTTCTAACATTTAAAATTTTACTTATAATTATTAACAAATGGCTAAACCTTATTCCTATGGTGTTTGTAAAAGCAGGCCCAATTGTAATTTTCTTTTTTCTACAGTTACTAAGATTTCTTGTCTTTTTAAAAACAAATATTTTCAGTTAAAATCTAAGCATATTAATAAATATTTTTGCTTAAAAATAAATACTATATAAATATTTTGCAAAATAATAATAAATAATTAAATGAATTATAGAAAATATATAATTTTTTTTTTAAAAATTAAACAAAAAGTGTTTATTTTAAAAGTTTCCACAAGTGCTTTCAAAGCCTAAGAACAAAGAATTAATCAATAAGTAGCATTGTCACTTATTTATAGTAGATTTTTATAGAATATTGACATTTTTAAATTTTTTAAACACTCTGTACAATAATAATATTTTTTAGATACTCCATACAGTAGTGCTACCCAGTTAAAGTCATGATAATCAATGGATGCTAGAAGATTTGTACATAAAATCCCTAATAGTGCCTCTCATCCAATATCCCCAGACTAGGTTTTTAGATTGTAGCTTTCATCAGTGAGAATCCTTGAATCTGAGAGCACTGCATCTAGATCTCAGGAACTAATGCAATCCTTCACAAGATAAAAACTAGCCTGAAAATATTGAATGAGTAGGCATTAGATAGGGATTCTATGCACAAACCTTCTGGAGTCCATTGATTATTATGGCTTACACCGAATGGCACTACTAAATGGAGATCTTGATACTGCTTTAAAAACTTATATAAGCATAGGAAATGGTGATCAGCTAATATTTTAGTGGTTTTATTTTTCAGATTTTGCAAACTAATAAATCAGTATATATTTAATATTTTCTACTATCATATGAATACAAAACCAGGAAACTAATCCTATATATAACCACAATAGAGTAAAGGAGCTAAAAATGACTGCAGTAACATCAATATTCTGTGACAAATTTCAAAACAGTAACATTTTATACACAATAACATTTTATTCTGTAACTAAACTGTCTAATGTTTTTATCTTACAAATATTTTCAGTGCTTTACTTTTATATACAACTATTTTCATTTTGAAGTATTTTCAATTTCTGTAAACAATCATAACATTTTATTGGACTTAGTTTTATAATAATCACAAACTACATTAGGTATCAACAAATATAAAATAAAAATAATAACAATATTAATAATAAGCTTTAATAAAATTTACTTTGTTAAAATTATATTACTATTTTAAAATTTCAAATGTGACTTTGAATGAGTGAAATGAAAGTAACATTTTAAAAGTATTTTTTGTTTGAAACTTTTAAACTTTTATTATAGTTTTTATTAAATATAAATGTTAAAACTATTTGAAAAGTATAGATGATTTTATTTTTATTTGCTTAAAATTTATATAATAGTTATTGCAAATGGATAAGTAAATGTTATTTCAAAAATGAAAATATAATGAATTTTTACATATCATTTATGAATTATTTAACATTAGATCTTTGTATATTTGGTTAAAATTTTATCTATTACTGATAATAGATTTCATATTTAAAGATAATAATAGTATGTTATATTGTTTAACTTAAAGGATACAGTAAAAATTGTTTTCTTTCTTTCTTCTTAGTTAAAAGTATGACTATTAAACAATAAGAGAATATCACTTTAAACGTATGTGTGTGTATATATATATTAAAAAATACACTGAAAGTTATTGAAGATTGAATATTCTGCTACTCATACTTTTATTCCCCCTCTGATAAAAATAACGAATATCGTTTTCTGAATTAGTTTGTTATATAATATATACAGTTAGATATATACATATAACACCCACGATAACATTAACTAGAAAATTATACTCACACGCACAACATAATGAGAGAATTATATAATCAATAAATTTAATTGGACGTTTGTATTTAAAAAAATAAATAGGGTTATTACGTGAACATTTTTATTTTTAAAAACATTATATAAAGTTTTTAATAGTCTTTTATTTTGTAAATTATCTTTATTGTTCGCTTGACGAACTGTCTTAATATTTATAAAAATTAAATTTATTTAGTGGAAATAGTCATGAATCTATTACGACTAATTAAACAACTATTTTTTAAAATAAAATTTAAATTAAGAAATATCATAAGTAATGCAAAACATTTTTTGTTGGATGATGATAAAAACTGATTTAAACTGTCAATAATAATTAAACTTCAAATTTTTGAAAATTATATGCACATTATATCAATTCTCTGAGATCTCTGAAAAATTTGATTTAAAGTACATGCTATTAACAAATATATCTTATCAGCAATATATTAATGTTGAATTTTGAAAAAGATAAAATATTTTATCAAGGTTTTTTAATCCATTAAATATGCAGATTAGCTACGTCAACAATATCAACATCTTATTGCAGCAAGAGCAAAATAAAGGCATGGTCGGCATCGCATATGATTTAAAAATTTTCATAAAGATAAGTATCAAGGAATACAAAATACATTATGATGAAATTAACTCAAAATAAATACTTGTTGAAAAGTGCATATCAAGAATTAGGATTTTGTCTCTAATCTTAATAAAAATAAACCATCACAAAAGATTGCCAAAAATATAGCATCATTAGCTATCTGTCACTTAAAACGGATTATCTCACAAGCATAATAAGAATACCATATAAAAATAGTGATAGTCATATTATCTCATACAATAATAACAAACATATGATGTGAAAAAACAATAAAAATTTAAGAATTAAAGCAAAATATAACTAGACATATAAAATGTGGTTTAGCAATTTAATAAGAAAAATATACATCTATTCCACTAATTTCTCCATTCATTTATACACACTCTAAATAATTCCATACAGGACATATATTTTACTTTTGATTATATTTTCAAGACAGTGATATTCTGAGAATTCGCATAATTATTATATTACAAATCATATATAAATAATAAATAAACAATTCCATATATATATATATATATATATATATATATATATATATATATATATATATTCATAACCCCTTTTACCAATTAATAGTACACATATCCTAAGATTATTGATTTCAATGCCATATTTGCAGCACTGTAGCTCAAATAATGATTCGTTGGACATGTTGATGATTTTATTAAAGTATTAAAATCTGAGGCATCTAAAATAAATAAACACTGGCATAATTTGAAAAGGCATTCAAGGTAAATAACAAAGTATGTATTAAAGCAATAGAAAGATGAAAAAAAAAATTCTTGTGAATCAATTCAAAATGTAAAATGATGAAAAACAATAATAAGCATAATATTTATTTCAAGTAGTATGAAGATAATATTATTTCCTTTTGGAAAACAATTCATAGATTCATATAATGAGAAATTTATAAAGAGCATAATATATTCTTCATTAAAGTAATGCAAAGTTTTATACAGAATTAAACAATTTATCAGGAGCACAACAATACTTTACAAAGCAATAAGCATTATGCATTATACAACAATGAGCAGATTGTAAAAACACAGACTATGTTTTATGCAATATTTTATAGTTCATCAGCAACAAAATATTTAAAAACTATAAAATACATTCAAGCATGAATATTTATTCTGTATTTCCAGAACATGACAAAATATTTCCTTAAACTGCAATATTTTATTAGCACATATTTAACAGAAGATAAATTTCTAGAAAAATTCAATCTTTCCAGTTTATAATTTTATAAATGTTAAAATTAACATTTCATTTATTTCAAAATATCATTATGATACTTTTCATGAATATAATTTTGAAAAAATGATAATAGTAGAATAATTTACTTTCATAATAAAGCAAAGGCATTCATTGTTTCATAGTTATTATTCAACAGCTGCTTTTGTTATTTACAACATCTTACAAGCTTAGCAAAAGTTCTAATTTGACTATAACATCAAATTCAGCTTATCAAAAATATTTTGTAAATAATAATAAAGTTCAGCATTTCAGAATATTTTAATCTATAATTTATTGTAAGATAGGTTATAATAACCTTAGTTGGTATTCAACACTTTTACAAGTCTCGATACCATATAATTTTAACATGACTAAATGAACAATTAAATATTAATAAAAGTTCAAGAAATATAATCATACCTTCCATAAAAAATTCCTGTTGTCACAAAGCATTATGGCAATGTATTACTTCCTTTCATAATTGTGTGTTATTGAAGTTTTTTGAGTAGTGTATACATTGAGAGTCTGAGGAGTGATAAATGGATCTAAGCTAAAGGCCCAAGCAGATAATTGTTCTAGCCATTCATACTATAACTTTATAAAAATAATAAGTAATTATAAAAATTATATTTAAAGCAAATGAAGAATATGTGGTAGTGTAATAGTAGTCATCCTAATACACATGGCTTTTATATAGGCAGCAGGTGGTAAGATGAAGGATTTAATGATTGACATAAAACATTAATTAACAAGTTAATTAATTTGACTTCAATTAACTGCCCTGGAAAAATTCTAAAAATAACTTTTTAATTAGACTGTCTATAAATTTTAGTCAAAACAATAAATTACATTAACTTGTTGCATTATATATTAACAAATTATTATTTAATAAATGAAAATATTATATTACAATAAATAAAACATTTATTTAAATATATTTAATTTTTTTAAAAAAATTCTCAAAACTTTAACTTGAATACAATATTTTTAAAACTGATATTTTTATAAACAAAAACAGTATACAATAAAATTGTTTTAAATATTTTCATCTTCCAGACAGTAAGTTGAAATATAATCATTTTCTCTTTAAAATTTTAGCTTTGAATTGAAACAGATTACATGCATTCACACATATTAAAGATATTTAAAATATAAATTTAAAAAATGTTTACAGTTATTAGCTAAATATTATTATTTATAGACAATTAGACTATTATTAAATTGGCAATTAGAAAAGTTGAGAGAGCATTATTAAAATTATTTAAGTGTTTATTTTATAATAACTTAACTTAATAAATATATGTAATAACTACATTAAGATTATAATTATATATTCAAATTACAGTACATTAAAAGTGATTTATATATTAAAATACTGACTTTCTGGTTTTTTTAATACCTACAATTAACTGGTCTTATTTTAATTATAAAACTTTCCTGGGCCAGAAGTCAAAAAATTGTAATTGTGTTTTTTATCCTCTGTTGAGAAATTTTGCAAAGCGTTTTTTTACAGCTTTAAAATTCATGTATATTTTTTTGTAATATTTTAATTTAAAAAAAATTCAAAAGATGGCATGATAATGAAATAAACAGGTCTTTAAAGTTTCTTAAACTCCACAATGATTGGTATCTATTATATATTTGGTGATCTCAAACTTTGTGAGATTACTGTGAGAAAATATTATGATGGTCTAAAAACTTAATCTTTTGGAATTTTTATATCATAATTGTATAATAATTATTAGAAATCAAAAATATATATTAATACATATTTACGTTTTTACACAAATGCTTTATTTTTAAATATAAAAGAATATATTCTACTTTATAATATTACCATAGAGATTAAGGTCATGAGAAGTACAACTGTCTATAAATGATATCACTCAACAGACTGTTATATCATTTAGTGATATCATAAAAATGATGAAAACATTTTAAGCTTTTAAATCATAAAGTTAAAAAAATTAATAATTATTAAAAATAATTTATTCGGATTTACACACATCAAATAAAGATTTTCTTTATTCTGCAAACTGAATTGGCTCTATGTAAAATTGATGATGTAACAGCACATTGCTTTGATTAAAATCTAATATTTAAAATAATTCCAGAAATCAAATGTGACTTTTTAGTATTCATTTAATTTCCAAACTAAAATATCTATCAAATAAGGTCAAATTTATTTTATTCTGATAAATAGTAATTGTTTAGTATTAAAGTCAAAGTTGAAAGCTTCAATCTAATGAAAACAAATAAATCTGTGAGAAAATTAGTGGGGTATAAAAGTGTTAATACAAGTATAATGTATATACTTTATCTAGGTGAAATTAAAAGGGATTTGAACTCAGACTTTCAAGCTCCCTACAGTCATCTATTCTATCCAATATAACTGATACCCATGACCACATACTTGTGAATAAGATAAATGAATCAGCATTCATCAATTGGTCTGGATCATCATCTTTCCTACATTTATTAAATTAGTGCTCAGTTTATATTAAGATAGCAAATCTACATACTTTAATGGACAGGCTTCAATATTCTCCATTCTCCAATTTCTCAGCCATCCATATCAGTGAAAATCTGATGATAGACTGTTCAAATTCCTTAATGATGCCAATATTATAGTCATACCCTTGTTGATCTTAAGTCAATCTGATCCCTCATATATAGAACCTTAATATATCCATTTAAATACACAGAACAGGTATGGGCATAATACAGGCTGAATATGTAATATTAAAATACAAAAATAATATATATATATATACTTAATCTAGACATAATTAAAGGGGATTTGAATCCAGACTTTCTACCTTCCTACAGTCATTTACTCTATCCAATATAACCAATACACATGATTACACACATGTGAAAAACCATAAATGGTCTCCCATATATATATATATATATATATGGGAGGACCATTTATGAGTGCTGGTCTCCCATATATATATATATATATATATATATATATATATGGGAGACCAGCACTCATCAGTTGGTTCAGATTATTATCTCCCACACATAATCAGTGCTCAGTTTACATTAAGATAATTCAGACTGATCTAAGGCCAACATAATTATCATTATAATATTGATATTATCAATGGCTTTGAGCATTCCATCATCAGATTTTCAGTGATATGGATGGTTGAAAAGTTGGAGAGTGGAAAGAATTGAAGCCTGGCCATTAAAATGTGTAATTTGTTATCTTAATATAAATTGAGCACTGATTATATATATATATATATATGGCAGTTGATGTTGATGATCTAGACCAACTGATCAGTCCTGGTTTACAAGAAATGTATATATTGGAGATTATTTACCTTTTCCAAATGTATATGGTCACGTGTATTGGTTATATTGGATGAAGTAGATGATTGTAGGTGCTTGAAAATCTGGGCTCAAATCCTTTTAAATACCTACAATTATAAAAAAAGCTTACCTGCTAGGGTAAAATTACTTAAATACATTTATTTAAATTTATCACAAATAATGATATTTCATAACATTAGTTATAAATCAATAAGATAACTTACTAAATGATTCACTACTTTTAGCATAGTAATGGAATTTATTTAACAGGAAATAAAATATTTAAAAAGTTTTTTTTTTCTATATATCAAATGCGTTGATCGGAAAGTAAACCCGGGCCAGTTGCTTGGAAGGCAAGTATGATAACCATTAGGCAACCAATGCATTGACAAGTTTTTTAAGATCTGTTAGCAAAATACTCAACATAAAGTTCTATAGGCAGAAAAAATGTATTTTTATGATAAAATTTAAACAATGTATTATTTATAATGTTACTCTTTAATCAAGCTATAACATGACAGATATATGTTTAATAACATGATAAAATATGGAGAAAGAAAAGTTTAATATTTTAAATTTGGATTTCGCAGTAGAGGCATTGACACTTCAGTCCACTTATTGCTTCATTTTCAGTGATGTGCAGTGTTTGCTTTTGTAAGCATTTGTCGGCAAAAACTAGAACTAAAATACATTTAAATTAATATTAGTTTTTTTTTTAAAAAAATACTGAATGTTAGCATCTTCCAATGCAAAGAAATATCAAAGTTATAGAAGAAATAGAAAGTATTCCATGCGCACAATCAACTTTTTCTTTTCTGACAATGCCTTCTAGTTTTGGAAAATTAAAAAATATCACATTATATTATAATTTAATTATTTTTTTGTAAAATTTAATTAAATACTTATTTCTAAGTAAATAAATAAAATATCCATTCAGTTCTTATTTGAATATATTCATTTTTGGCAAAACATTATTCAATTGAAAATATACAAGTAAGCAGAAATTACCTATAGATTTTGTGAACTTGAAAAATGTACCTTTACATAATTGCGTATAAGCGCACTTATTAAGTTTATTACTTTCAGAATAGAAAAAGTGTAAACAGTTAGCATTATTATATAATTTATTTATATATTTATTTATAAAATATAGAAACTTTTTTTACACAACTATAAATTATACATGTCATGCTCTCATAAGAAAAGCTATAATTGCATGAAAATTATTAACGAAGGCTAAGCGCTTTCCAGTACGTTAAATGTTCTTATAGTCATAATCTTGGAATGTGAATAATTGAATGGGTATTTGTATATATAGGCAATATATTATTCAAAATGTATGTAAATCAGATTGCACATTTTTTAGAAAGAGGAAAGTAGGATTCCTTCCGATTTATGGCATTAGAATCGTTAGCTATACACCATGCTTCTTTGATTTTCCGCTTAGAGTCATTTTGCTTGTTGCAGGTTATTTTAGTAGATAAGGGCTCAAATGTTATGACTTGTAGTGTTTTGGTGCTCAAGAAATATCAATTTATGCTCTGGATTAACTGTGACTCATCTATAAAGATATCTGTGTTGGGAAATCGGTGTAGAGAGGCATGTGCATTTTTCACGGTACTATATAGTGCTGCACCCTGCTTAGTGGCATGTAATTTTATATATGGTGTGTGAAGTTTGTTTTATGTGGAGTCTGTCCTTAAAATTATTTATTAATCTATTAACAGAAACAGTCTTTTAACACCATTAAGTCAGAACTCCTGCAAATCAACTATTCACCAACACAAATTAATTTTATAATAGACTGTTTTAATTAACTTGATAACAATATTATCACCATGTTTGATCAACAGCATTATTATATGACTGATGGGTGGCCAGTGGCTTTATCTATAAGTGAGATTATTTCTAGTATAAATCTTAATCACTTTGAAAAACAGTTTCTCCCTAAATATGTCACAAATACTTCCAAGCTTATTTACAAATGATATAATATTTATATGCAGCTCACAGTCATTAATAAATGAAATTAAAACAGACCTGGAAACAAAATTTGCTTATCATAGTCTATAGAATGGAAAATACACCATAGAGAGGTAAAACATCTAGATATTCAGCTACAGAGAGATAATCTCAGCTGAACTATAATATGCACTCAAATCTTGAGATTTTTGTTACCACATATCCATCACCACACTCACATTTATACCAGTCTGTCAATGTTTCTTTACAGAAACTGGCACTTATGGAAGTTCAAAACTTTTTGAAAAGCTAACATTCAGCAATACCATAAAGAACTAATCAGTATAGGCTTCAAATATAATGATCTCACACCAAAAATTAAATAATTTTATAATAAGATAAAATAACCTACCTCAAGATGACAGACTTTGGATACTACTTCCATATATTCCAAGGATAGTCAAAAACCAATAAAACTTGTTCACAAACACTTCGAGTAAGCTACTGTACATTTTCCACAACTAACAGATTAATAAATAATTCTAAGAACAGGCTCCACAGAGAACAAACTTCACACTCTGAATATAAAATTACATATTCTCAAACAAAGTTCAGTGCTATATATTATGCTGAATCACATGCATAACTCTCTTCTTGGATTTCCCAACATAGATATCTTTACAGACAAGCCACAGATAATCTAAAGCATAAATCAATCTTCCTTGTGCATCAAAACACTACAGGTCATATATGTGATCTCTTATCTTCCAACACAGCATGCATCAAGTGAAATGACTCTAAGTGAAAGATCAAAGAAGTGTGGCATATAGCTAACAAACCAAATGCTGTAAATCAGAAAGAATCATTCTTTTCTCTTTCTAAAAAATGAACAATTTGATTTACATACATTTTGAATAATTTATTGCCTATATATACACCAACCCATACAAATACATACATTCTAAGATTATGACTATGAGTACATTTAATGCCCTTGAAAGCATTTAGTTTCAACAATAATTTACAATTATAACTTTTTTTATGAGAGCATGTCAGTGCATATATTTATAATTTATATATTTATTCTTATTTTTTTGTAAAATGAATTCTAATATTTGTGTTCAGTAGTATAAGTGATCTATTCTATTATATTTTTATTTGATCATATTTTTTAATAGAAATGTAAACAATTCTTGGCAAATATGAAGTGCCTATTGCTAAAATAAAGAATATCCACTATTATATAAAAAAAATGCTTACCATTATAACTGGAAATTTAGTATTTTGAAAAATAATTTAAATTCTTGACTGTAATCTTTATCAAAATTTGTTTTATCAATAAAAATTTTGTTAAGAATAAGATAAATTCATTTAAATACAAGTAATTATTTTGATTATTTGTTTTATTACTTTTTTCTTTGTTTGAAAAGTTAAAGTGATTTTTTAATAATGTAAAAATTAGATAAAGAGCAAAGTATAAATCATTAAAATAAATAAATTAAAAAATAGTAACTAAATTCACTACTTTCGCCATTTCAAAGTGCATGGTTGAGAGATTAAATTATTATAAAAGATTCAGAATTACTATATATTACCAAAACTTAAATATTATTATAGTTATAAGTCATAAAAATAAATAAGTATGCTTAATTTCTTTTTTACACTTATTTTTTAGTAAATCTTTCAAAATAAATTTAAAATAATTATGGAAATCTAAAATAATTTAATATTATCTGTCTTATCGAAATATTATTTATATTAAAAGAAAAAAAAATCAAATACTGATTTTAACAATATCAAAAATATGGAAAGGTACTGAATATAAATTAAAATTGTAAATTAAAATTTGTAATTTACCTCACAATTACTACAATATGTTATAGTAACATTCACACTATAAGCATGTATTTGTTTTATATAATTATTACTTCAAAATAAAAAAGTATATAGTCATAAAATTTTAAAAATAAAATTACTTTGATTTAACTGAATTCAGTTGATAGATTTTTTTTAAAATAATCAGTTGATTGCTTTTATATAACAAGTCACTATAATAAAATAAATTTGTTTCTTATTATTGTTACCATTATTTTGTCTTAAAAATGAGAAAAAGTAGCAATTTCTTTGCAAAAGTCAATTTAAATTTACAACTGTCTAGACAACAACCAGCATATGATACAGTTAAAACAGAAAGAGAGAGGGTATACAATTTAAACTAGGCAAACTAAATTAAACTAATTTGATTTTTGCATAATAGAAATATATCTAGAAAGGTAATGGGACAAACACCTGTTTAATTAAAAATTTATCTGGAATTAAGGCAATAAAAAATTTATAGTAGTATGGGATACCTATAGTAGCTGTAATTTGGATTTATATAAATTAAATATATAAATCAATTAAAAACAAGATAACTTTATCTGTAATTAATTAAGAAAATAAGTAAATATTTTCATATATTTAACAAATTAAATTAGATAGCATATTTAGCAAACAATATCTATTACATGAGCAATTGATTTAATATAAATAGAAATGTTGGCAGAAGCTAGTATTAATTCATTTTTCCTATCAGAAACTTCAGCTATCTAAATAATTCATCATATTAAAGTGAAAAGCTGTAGATAAAAATTAACAGGAAAGGAAAAATAATTTAATGAGGATTTGTCAAGTTAAAATCAAAATTGTCATTAAAATAGCTAATTGCTATAGCAGATGGAATTGTAAGCATAGTTGGTTAGGACACTTCTTTTATAGATTATTTTCTTCTGAGAAGGAAAAATAAATAAACTGTTTTTTACCTAAAAAAAAATCACCACTGCACACCAAATCACGAGTTTGTAAAATTATTGATCTGTTTATAATATATTGCCTACCACAAGATATTTGCATTCTGAAGAAGTAAAAAATAATGATAATATATGTTAAAAAATCCAGAAATAAAGTGACAATGATATGCAATTCTAGCTAGGAAAATTATTTCAACAGTGTATATTATATTTTAAAGCTCTGATAAAATTGTAAAAAGGTGAGCAAATTACATGCATAAATTGTAGATGAAAATTCAAATTTTATACAATCAAAATAACTATTTTAAGAAGTCTTTTTCTATAATTACTTTAACTTTGAATAGATTGTCTTGTAAATTTTTAAAATTTAGAATTACTTTCTGTCTTAAACTCTAATATTTAAAATATTCTTTAATAATATTATAAAATAGACATTTATCTGCCATAAAATCAATGTATAATAGGCATATCTCATCACTATTTTATTTTATAATGAATTAAACAGTACACTTTTTTTTTTAGCTATAACTCTTAGTTGAATAAATTTATTCAACAAAATGAAGTGTGTGTGAACATTTTACTGATATATATTGTTTTTTTTATCTTTAATGTTTTTTTTAATATGATATAAATATTTGTGTAAACTACATTATAATTCTTTATCCAAAATATGATATAGTATTCCATATATAGCTTGTTATTGTCAGATAAAGTAAATTTGATAACATATTTAATGATTGTTGTTATTTAATTATTAACTTTTGATGCAGAATGATATATATGTGATATGTTTCAGATACTAATATTGATATACTTAGTTTGTTTTATGTTATATTATACTTATTATAGTGCTAATTTCTATCTATTATATAACATTAAACTTTAAATAAATTAAAGTTCCATGTCAGTTGTATACTTTATTTTTTAAAATATTTTCTGTATTGGGTTGAACATTCATTATATATATATTGTAATGTAAACAAACTATTAACAATTGTTAATAATAAAGTTAACAATAAAATGACAAATATATTTGTGAATTAATTTTTGTCTAGGGGAATTTAAAAATAACTAATGGGTGACTGTGCACATGGTGGAGTGACTAGATACATTTTATTTTTAATTGACAAAACTGCGATAGGCACAAATAATGACCAAATTGAACATACATAAAAAACAAATCTCTGTGCAGAGTCAATTATATTTCCTGATCACTATCCTTCCCCAGCTACTACTATTATTAAATTAACAAAATAAATAATCAGGTTGAATTTTAGGTGAGAAATGATAAACAACAAAATTAGTAACAACAATATTGTATCTACCTATTTACACTTAAAAATTTTATGATGAGCACATGAGAGGGAAAAAAATCTTTTTAGCTTTAAAATAACTCGTTGAGAAAATCTAATAGAAAGTTCAGTTATTTACCTTGATATCTTTGTGAGGTACATATATTTTGGTATTCATAAATGTGGATATATGAACATTAAAATCATTAATTTTAAATGTCTTCTAGCAATATTAACATTTTAACTTCTTTTGATTCATTCTTTGGTAGTTTTGGTACTAGTAACATAATCAGGCTTGGCCACTTGATGGCATCCTGGCTCACCAAAACACCTAACAAATGCTGTTTACAAGGCCTGACTTATGGCTATAGAAACATCTATGTTTGTCTTAGCCATTAGAAGGCTGTTTATGACGCGTAACACAGACATAATACTACCTATTTCTGCTTCACGACAGTCATTGTGAATCCACACACTTATCTTTCGTTTACAGTTTGATATATGTGTGTTTAGTTGGATTAGTCAAATTTTTACAATATACGTTACACAATATCTGTATTTATAATTTATTTAATAAACATGAATTTATAGTAATTTTCTAAATGGCCACACCCTTGTTTAGAGACTGTGTAAGGTGTAAAAGCTTGCCGAGGGTAGGTAAAAAAGAATTTGGCTGATATTGCATGCGAAATCTCATTTTCATGTGAAATACCACGTAGTTGATAAAATGGATGGCGAACAACTTTTTCCGCAGTTGCCGACAACAGAAGCCGAGTATTTCTGCTGACTAATAAAAATATACACTATTTTTTGTAAATTTCATAGAAAGCACATATTATAAACATGTTTAATAAGTAAATAAGACATTTATATGTGTTTGTTGTTGTTTAAAAAAGTTTGAGTTTCTTTCTTTTGTCCGACTACGGTTACGATTTTGATATCTTTTATTTTAGCATTACAAACAACAGAACACTAACCCTAAACTAACCTTAAACCTAACCCTAAAACTAACCCTAAACATAACCCTAAACTAACCCTAAAACTAACCCTAAACCTAACCCTACACAGTTGTTTCATTATGTAGAAAGCTACAATTAAGCAATAGACATTGCAGAGTAGCAGCTTTGTCCAAAAACAGTGATTTAAAAATAAAAAAAAAAGGTTGTCATTTACCAATAATTAAGCAAAAGACATCGCTAAATAGACATTGCAGAGTAGCAGCTTTGTCCAAAAACAGTGATTTAAAAATAAAAAAAAAGGTTGTCGTTTACCAATAATTAAACGAAAGACATCACAGAGTAGCAGCTTTGTCCAAAAACAGTGATTTAAAAATTAAAAAAAAGGTTGTTGTTTACTAAATACAAAATTAAAATTAAACAACCTTTTTAATAAAAAGGCATGAAAAAAAAGTTATAGCAATCAATAAATAAACAAAAAAAAAACAGCGATTCGATTTAAAAATATAATGCGGTCCCAAACATTGTATTGTATTGTTTTTGATTGCCAACAATGTCATCAAGTGGCCAAGCCCGATTACATTATAATTACCATTTTTCCTATAAGGGTTTACAATGCAATTTTTCTATGAGCATCAAAATAAGTAGATTCACAGACTAATTATAGAAGTATATTTCTCTACTATAGAGCATTAGAAGCAAGTTCCTTGTATTGTAAGTGTTGCTAATTTCTTTAGCTTTATCTGAGAAGATCAAAATTAATTTTAAGGCATTTCTTTGCTAACAGGTTAATATTCAGCTACAATGCTGAAAAGATAAGAAAACCATTTTGGAGGTTTTCTATTCCATAAAATTCATAATATTTATTTAAGTAATCCTTACAAACTTTATTGACTTCTCTCCATTAAAAGACATAATGAATAAAAAGTAACAATAAAATCTGACATTTCATGGAAATGCAGACCATTTTGGAAAGCTTTCATTGGTTCCCATAGCAATGTTCTTTTTATTTGAAATAATATTCCTTATTTTAAAAATAAAATAAAATGATAATACATTTTACTTTTGATTATTTTAAAACATTTAAAAATTTATTGCATATGACTTTTAATATTTTGTAATGAATAATAAAGGAAAGTATTCACATAAAAGCAATGCCTGCAAACTCAGACACAAGGGTTACTATATATGTATATATAAACTTATAACCAAGAATGATAGGTGCTAAAGATTGTGTTAGATAAACAAGAAATATAAATAATGAGTAGTGGTGGCAAAATTTCAAATAATAATCAAGGTAAATTTGAGATCATCATATAATCTTTTTTATATAGATATATAAAAATATGGTACTTTTATACATATAATAACTGAATTGTATTCCATGAAATTATAGATATCTAGGTTTTACCCTACCTTCATTTATCAGACAGAATTGATCTCAATAAAATTCTGTTCACATATATAAGAGATTTATTATTCCAATTTTATTTTGGCACATAAATTGATTGCCAAATATATGCACCAGAGAATGACCTTATCATATGCAATCACCTAAATTGGCATATCAATGTGAGATCAAGCATACAGTTGAGATAATCTTATGTTTGCAAATATCCAATAATCTAAATTAATGCCTCAATGTAAAGATTGAAAACCAAATTAATATACTCAGTTGCTTTTTTTAATACTAGCACATAATTGGGTGCAAAATTGAATAATGGAGTTTATATTAGACTGAGAAAAAATAATAATAATGATAACTATAACACAAAAATAATTAGTAAATATAACTAGTAATAAATGTATAAAAAGTGTGAATGGAGAGAATAAACAAATAGGAAAGAATTAGGAAATAGCAGGTTTAATTACATTTAAAGTGACAGATTTAAATAAGGCAAGCTAAAATGATAGACGATTTAAAAAGGGGGGAGGGGCTTGAATATCCAGAGGAGAAAAAAGAATTGTATAAAGGGAAGGAGGTAGAAATATAAATTTAATGAAATATTTACAAAAGAAAGACAAGAAAAAATTTTGTTTGGGAATAAAGTGATCACAAAGAAAATTAATAGTAATAGGAGTAATTAGTTTAAAAGATCGCAGATCTGAAACATTGATGGACAACTACAAAAAAAAAAAAAACCCACACATTAGCCAAATCACGGAAAAATAAAAATTGAAACAGATGATAAGCCAAAATGAAAAATCAAGAATAACTAAACAACAAAGGATGTAGAAGAAAATCCAAAGGAAAAAGAGTTGAATTTTTAAAGAAACATGATCAATAGTTGCAGTTAATTATGCAAAAATCATTAATGAAAATAAAATTAATTCTGAACAATAAATAACAAAGATGATTAAAAAAAAAACTAAAAAAAACTTTTAAAGATATAGAGACTGCTGAACTTATAAATACTATAGAAAAAACCACAAAAATGTTTACACTGAACTAATATCAGAATAGGATTTTACATATAATGCAAAAATTGTTGGAGAAAGTTAAAATAATATAAAGACTAAGCTTTGTTGTAAAATAGCAGAAATTGTTAATAAAAAATATAATAGTATATAAATTTTGAAGAAAAGTCAGTAGGGGAAAAGGTACTTGACAGATAACTTATGAACATAATAAGTGGAAAAACCATTACTCTAAAAGTGAAGCCTGCTAGAATGACTGATATATAAAAATTTAAAAAAAAAAAAGAGTTCTCCATATACAACAATGATTGACTTATAATAAGCATTTATAAGATGGCAGAAACTTATCAGACTATGTACTTTAGCGTCAGTATTATTTTTATCTAATTCATAAGGCTGAAAAAAAATATAAAAGACCAAATCTAAGGAGTTGCAACAAAATGATATAAGAAATAGGAATAAAGTATAGAACAATGTTTTTGTATATACATACTGATTAAAGGCATTGGTTCAGTATACAATGGGACAGAAAAATTGCTTGGTAGATATACACTACCAAGGCCATGTTTAAATTCAAAGAGCAATAATCTTTAAATCACAAGCTTTTTCAAAATGAGCTGATTGGCACAATATTTTAGACTTGAACTACATAAATAAAATATATAGGGAGTTTGAATTCAAACTTTCACACAACCCTCAACCATCCACACTATCTCATATTGCTGACACACTTGGTCACACACATTAAAAAAGTAAATAATCATCTATATACATATTTTGTGTTAAACCAGCACTCATCAGTTGGTCCAGATTATCATCTCCACACATATATACAATCAATGCTCAGCTTTTATTAAGTAACTAATCTTCATACTTTAATGAATAGACTTCAATTCACTCCACTCCACAACTCCTCAGCCATCCATTTCATCGAAAATCTGATGATGGAATACTCAAAACCCACATTGGTTCCAACCTTTTCATGCAATAGTGTGGATGGTTGATGGTTGAGAGTTATGTGAAAGTCCAAGTTCAAACCCCCTATATATTACATATTGGATTACAGGTATGAGAAAGCCTGCACTGTATAAAAATATTCATATATTAAAATATAGTGCTGTAAGGTCTGTCCATCCCTTGTATATGTATGTAAATGGATTATGTCTTGTACATGAGGGGTCAGAATGATTTATAGTCAACATGGGTAGTTGCCCATACTTAAAAGTTTGGATTGAAAGGGTAGATGGATTCATTCTATTTTTTCAAAAAGTATTTATCTTGTGTTAGGAAAGTGAGAGTATTCATTTATAGTTAAAATCCACAAAGCACATGTGCATTAGCTTAATGGTTGATTATTACTATTAACAATAAGAATAGTTAATCTTATTTTAAGATCCATCAATCTGATTTATAAACAAAAATATAATAATGAATAGGGATGCAAGAAAGGAGTTTGAGTGCAACTGAAAAGAGATCCTTTGAAATCTTCAAGGAGCTGGGCAGAACAAATTCTTAAATGTTAAAATTTATATATTCCTCTTGTTGTAGATGTTACTACTATATAATTATTCATATAGTATATTATCATAGATAAGCTACTTACCAACATGCAACAATCAGTGTGGTGAGTTCATTGACTTTTTTCTTCTAAGTTTAAAATCAAAAAAACACCATAATCTCTTTTCACAGTTGCTTAATAGCTCTGAAATGAAATATCAGTTGATTTTATTGAAAGCAGAATGAATGTGTGTAAATAACCCTTTTTAAAATGGATACCTACAATCATGACAGACAAAACAAATTATGGCTATATTCACAGAAGTCTGTAAATTGAACAACTAACATGGGATTGGTAGCAGAAAGCAAAAAGTGATCTAGAATGCCATTTGATGATAAATTTTTATTAAGATATTTATAACTGCATATTACTTTCAAGTTAAAAAAGATTGCAAAAATTGCAGGAAGTATCTAATATTAAATGAGATATTGTTAGACTTTGGGACTTGGGAAAAAAAGTGAAGGGAAAATTGATTTAAAATATGGACAGGTACTGTACTACATAGGTACAAATATTCACAACTGGAGTTAGATTTATTATAAATAAAAAGCGAAAGAACAGCAATCTGCAGATTGATGAAGTATCAGACTGGGTGGCATTATTACTTATTCAACTTAATGAAAGATATCAAATACAGACAATTCAGGTTTATGCACCAAAAGTTCACATAGAGATAAGGTAGAGGATTTTTATATGGATATAAAAAAGGCTTTTGATTAGACCAAAGAATTGAATAAAATTATCTTGGGAAATTTCAATACTAGAATTGGTAAAAGATTGAAAAATAAAGTGCTATAGGTAAATTTTATTATGGTAATAGAAATGAGATATGACGAATTTGTGAAGTTTACAGCAAAAGAAAAACTTATATTATAAATTCTTTCTTTGAGAAAAATGCTCAACGGAAATTAGCATGAGTCATACACATAAAGGTACAGCACAATTGGATTGCATAGTTTGATTAACTGGAAATATGTATTTCAAGATTGTTACATTCTTAATAAATTCAACACAGAAATATTCCATCGATTAATGAGATATAAGAAATATGTTAATATAAGACTAGAAAACAAAAATCATTAAAAAAATAGTATTCCCAATTGATATTCCTAATTTTCATAAACATTCCTATAAATTAAATTAGAACTTGAAAATCATTTTAAAATATAAACAGATTTTGAAGATCGTTCAGATTTGATCAAAATTAATAAGAAGAAGATTTACAACAAAAATACCTGTATATAAAAACCAGCAAATGGCCTAAAAATTTCTACTGAGTTAAGGCAATTTCTGAAAGAAAAAAATAGAAATATGAAAGTATATAAATATGATTTTTAAGATGGTTTGTATTTAGAAAGTTGTACTTTAGTTTGAAAAAGTGACATAAAAATATAATTGAGAATTGGCAGAGAAAGCTATAGAAAATAATAAATATATAAAAAATGTAAAACGACATGGTATTGTTATGAAATTTATTTTGGCAATAAGTAGAAAAGATTAAACTATTATTAAAAAGAGAAATGTCATCAAAAACATATGGAGGAGTTTTATAAAAAAAATTATATAGCAATAAAAAAATCTCTCCTATAATTACTATATCATTTGAATTTTACAAGACTTTAAATGAAGAAGTGAGACATACAATTAAATCTATGAAGAAGAAAAAAACTCCAGATAATGATGGGAATTTGTAATTGATACCTTAAAAGAAGCAGATAAGAAATACAAAATATGTTGGCAAAATTATACATCATATTTCTAAATGATAATGATGTAAAGAAGATATTAAAAATTATACACGTATCAGTCTTTTATTAGTTCTATACAAATTTTTTATCAAAATAAATTTAATTCTTTTATAGGAACTTGGATTTTAACCAATCAAATGAGAATATAATTTTAAGAGTGATTTTAGCATAGTGGATCACTTCCAAGTATTAAGATAAGTTATAGAATGGTCCAATGAATATAAGTGATATCATGTTTTGGATTTGTTGATTATGAAAAGACATTTGATTATATAAGCATTTCTTCTGTGATTAAAGTATTCATTAAAGTTTAGATCCGATATGTTATATTTTGAAGAATATTTAAAATGTGGCAGCAATGATTAGATTACCTTGTGATACAATGAAGACTAACATTGAGAAGAATGTACGACAAGACATCCATATCTCCAAACTTCTTATCAGCAATTTTGGAAGAAATATTTCTGAATGAAAATTGAAAGCATAATAAAAGTAAATGAAAATTATTAAAGCTAGGTAGATTTTGCAGATGACCGTAATTGATTTTGAAAATAATGCATCATGACGTTAAGAAGTATTGTAAAAGTTATCAAACGAAAGAAAAAATAGGACTAAAGGTAAATGATAAAAAAACTAAAGTAAATTTCATTGATTTCTCAGAAAAAGAAAATAAAGATTGATATTGATGAATTAGTAGAAGGTAACAATTACTACGCTTTGATCAGATTATTATTACCAATGAAAGAGCAATAAATAAAATTTATCACAAAATTAAACTTGGATAGAGTGCATTTAGCATAAATAACATAATATTAAAAGGAAATATGCATATGTATTCGAAAAGAAATGTATTTAATAAATGCATCACTAGGCTACCAACGCTTGAATGTTAGATAATTTTTTTTTGCTAATAATTGTGCAAAAAGTGAACTTTCCTCTAAGCGTTTCTTCACTACTTTTAGAGTCAAAGAAAGTCTTTGAGCGTTATTTAAAAGTAGCCAAATCCGATTTATCAATATTTTAAAAAATAAATTTGTGAAAATAATAAAATGACTTTCATTTATTCACAAAATTTAATACATCAAAATCTTAACTCTTACAAATATGAGCAACTAATAAATTTTAAACAATTGATCTAGTATTAACAATTTTACAATAATGGCAAACCTAGTTGTGATGGGATAGAGATAGGCATCAATTTAATCATTTTATGCTTAACTACCATTATCTTACGTGAGAAAGTTGTCTCATTATATTTTCGAATTAGTTACCTTCAACGCATGTGAACATTTTATTATGTTTTAAATATTTCAAAGTTATATTGTGATTTAATATGAAATTTCCACATTTCCATATTATATAAGTGTACAATCCTCATTATCATTACACATCAATAAATGTTAGTTAATGATCTCAGTTGTTACTCTCTCTATATATTTTTAGAGGAAT
The DNA here is from genome assembly GCA_028023455.1 of Epiperipatus broadwayi. Taxonomy (NCBI): domain Eukaryota; kingdom Metazoa; phylum Onychophora; class Udeonychophora; order Euonychophora; family Peripatidae; genus Epiperipatus; species Epiperipatus broadwayi. The sequence goes on along the minus strand of JAQFVV010012751.1, from coordinate 742,376 downwards.
TTATTAATGTTATAGTGATAGATGAGCCTTTTCATAAACCAAGAAATTCAGGAGTTCAGACAACTGAAATTTAAATTATTGTATAACTATTATGTATAATAAAATTAAAATGCTTGTACTTTGCTTAGTTGAGTAATTGCATGTTTGAATAATAGTAAGAGATGGTGAGCTCTTGATCTGCAGTAATCACTACATATAAATATATGTGTGTATATATATATATATATATACTCAGATCCGACTGCTTCAATATATATATATATATATATTGTTTGAGTATATAATCTTGCATTTATAGTAATAATGGATAACAGTAATGAAATGCCAGTTTGTGGTAATTTTGATTTAAGAGATTTCATGAAAAAATTAAAAGTGGAGTTAAAAATTAACTCTGATGAACTAGAGGCTAGATTAAAAGCAGATCTTAGAGCTGAGATAAAAGCCAACATTGATAAATTAGAGGCTAGATTAAAAACCAACTCTGATGAACTTAGAGTTAAGTTAAAAGCCAACTTTGATGAACTAAAAGCAGAATTTAGAGCTGAGTTGAAAACCAACTCTGATGATTTTAGAATTGAATTGAAAACCAACTCTGATAAATTTTCTAGGGAATTAAAAGTTGAGTTAAAAGCTCTGGTAGATAATAGTGTTAAGAGATTAGAAATAAAATTTGATGAAAAGATGAAAAAATACAGAGAAGAGACAAAGGTCAAAGCTAATTCTTTGAAAGCAAAATTCAAAAAAGTAAGCAGTGAAATGAGGGAAGAAAATCAAGGAATTATAACCAGATTTGAGGAGTCTAAGAAAGAGCATGGGGAATTTGAGAAAAGGATTATTGATGATAACAAAGTATTATGGGATAAATTCCAGGCATTGAAAATCGAGAAAGAATCTTTATTTTAAAATGTTCATACAATTATCTCAGCTGAAGTTAAGGTTGCTGTTGGATTGCAACAAGAGGAACAGTTGATTGATGTTAATAAATTACAGGATATGAATGAACGGATGGATGTAATAAGTAATGTTACTTCTAATCATATACAAGAAGATGGATGGATGTAATAGGTAATGTTACTTCTAATCATATCCAGGAAGTAGATGCTAAACTGGATGAAATTCAAGGAAGATTAAGTCCCCTTTCAAAAATATAAAGAATAGTGAAATTGAAGCCTGTAGAAATTATGAGATAGAGGTATGAAAAGATGTTTCAGAGATAGGTGTAAGAGTTGATAAATCTTTAGGGATAAAATTAATTTCTTTGGCTGAAAACTATCTAAATTTATTAGACAATGAATTACCAAAAATTATGGACAATACTAGTAATAAATTTAGGGATAAAATGCAAAATCTAGTTCAGAAATGTACCATTAATTGTGGAAACATTTATCCAAGATTTAATATCTATAAGGAAATATTATTCATAAAAATTAAGGATATGATACTTAATGTAAAATTTATAAAAATAGAAGTTGATCCGAATAGAGATTTAGGCAAAGCCAAAGTAAAACTTAAATTTAAAAGTAAGGAGAAAATCGAAGTAGATTTTATTAGAGAAATATTTAATCATGATAGAAATATGAAGAAAATTAAAGTAAAATTCAAAGAGATGAGTAAGGAAGAGGTTAAGATAAATTATCTTAGAGAAAGTATAAACTTTATAAGACATGTTGGTAAAGCAAAGGTAAAATTTAAAAAAATGAATAGATAGTTGATATGAATCTTGGTACAAGGATGATTGATAATGAAAAAAAAAATTGGCTAAGCCAGAATTAAACTTAAAATAATAGATGATGATGTGATTAATGGAGATTTTTTTCAAGAAAATACAAATAAGGAAAGAGATTTAAGTAAAACTAAAGTCAAACTCAAAAGAATTAATATAGAACAGGGTAATATTAATGTTTTTAACCAAAATGATTCTCAAAAATTCTTTAATGTTGAAGTTGTATCACATCAATCTGATTTGTGATTTTTAAAGGATTATTTAGAAAATTTGAATGAATACCATTCAAAATTGCCCAGAATACTATCTTCAATTGAACTTAGAACAAGTAAAGTAAAACAAAGACTTGCTCAAGCCAGTGATGTGTAGCAGAATATTCAAATGAAAAGTAATAAATTATCTGATAAATTAGTAACTATCATTGATAAAAATAAGAATTATATTCATGCTTATGATCAAATTAGTATTTATGTAAAGTATATATAAACAGAATCTAAGGAAATTATATCAGAATCTTTAGATGCTGATCCCAAAATTATTCAAAAGCAGTTGAATGATACCAAAACATTATATAAAAATCTTGTAAATCAAAGCAAACTTCTTGATACAATTCTTCAAATTGGAATTTTTTTTGGAGAAGAATTAAAAGGCACTTTGGATTATTCTTTATTTAAGGAGAACATGGACAAAGATCTAGATGATCTGGAAGACAGCTATGAACAAATGAATATGGTTATTAATGAGAAAAATGATATTTTTCAAACAATGTTAGTAATCCGCAAGATCACAAATTTAATTTTTTATTCAATATTTATGAGGGACCATGTCAGATTGACAAAGAGGTTGGAACAAATGCATATATTGTTCATATGTATGATGTTTCAAGGGGAACCTATAATGCCAGAAGTCTTAGGCTGATACATTATGATTAGCTAGTAGTGTTATAACCTTGAATCATTGTATTTGTGTATATATATATATTGTAATGATCCGGAGAAAGTAGATTAAAGGTATCTGCAGTACAGGGCGCCATCTAGGCATTTGAACCTAGAAAAATTTATAGAGTAGGCAGATACGTAAGTCCCAAAAAATTTTTTTTTTTTATATTTTGCATCTGGTCGTTAGCCCATGTCACTAGCTCAGTGGAATAGCAGAGATTTAATAATATAATATAAGAGTATATATAAAAAAAGAATAAAATAAGCCACTGCCAGTAATTAACACACAAACATTTATTTATGCACATATATATAAGATTGAAAATTGTTTTAGTATCAGTTTACATTTTAACATCTAAAATTATTTTTAACTTTACTTTGAATTTTAATTTACATTTTAATTTCTATTATATTATAAGTTTACATTTTAATTAAATTTGCACAGATGGGATTATAAAAGCTTGTTTTAATATGTTGCATATAGATCGGTTACATAGATTTCAACGGTCAAAAACATTTTAAAATAAACATAAACGATCAAAATATAAAATCATTGATACTGACAATTGCAGAGGGAAATTTATAAGTAACGCAATAGTATTCACCATAAGATACTTGCATTGTAACCAATAACTTAAAAGACATCCGAATAAATACATTTTAGATACTCACCATGAGGTATCATTATTTATCGAATGTCCATATATTTTAATCAAATATGAAATCCAAAACATAATTAACCAATAATGAATCCATGCAAATGTCTATAAACAACTTAAATTTAATGCATTTTTATTTAGTGTCAAGTATGAATAGACATAGATTTGCATTTGAAAATAAACATTCTATCCCTATTTAACCTTAGGCTAAAATTCGTAGTCAAACTGGCATCAATTCATCTGATATATCGATGTTTTCAATGTAATAAAATACGGCAGCACAAAAAGTTAAGAGAAGAAATTGCCTCTCGTCAGATAGGAATATGACATCTATCTGCAAAGAAGAGCAATAAAACACAAAAACTCCATAAAAAAACTGCAATATCCAACTTATAAGTCCTTCCATAGGCAAACGGAAGTAGGCGGCGTATGAAGTGATTCTGCCCATAGTGAATCAATATTACATCTACTAATCACACCAATATATCCAATCCATTGACCCAATTTAACCATGAAACAAATAATCTAAGATTACCCTCCCCTAATATAACTTTACAAATCTATACAGCCATTCACGCTCGACTTAAGTTTAACATTTATATAATTTAACTTAACGGAAAACAGAAATCATAATAAAACTTAAAGAACAAAAAATAAATAAATGGAAATGATTTTAAAAAAAAAAAAATCAAATAACATTATTAATATTAATTTACATTGGTCAGATAGGATTCTATTTGTATTTTTTATATATGTAAAGTTTTTAATTTAATGTTCATAAATTATAATGTTCTTACGGTTTTTTAAACAGTTCATCTTTATATGTTCCTTGCCATTTGAATGTGAATTCCCGCACCATCCTAAAAAGATTGGTATCCATTTAGCCGTTGTTTTATTTATTCATTCGGAGGATTTTTAGTTTAGTTGGTCCTCAATGTAGCAAACAATAGTTCATTTCTCTTTCTTTCTTTGGAAAAACTGAAGGGATTAAAGAGTGCGTCTTTTCAATCCCTTCTCCTTCACTTCCACACTAACACATATCTGTCACATTGTAAATAATCAATAACTAATAATTTTCAAACTTGTCATTTTATATTAATTTGAAGGATTGAATTTACATTACGTCATCGATGTGACGGTCCTTTCACTGAGGTCCGATTCCATAGGGATTTCTTTTTATTTGCTAAAAGTTTCTATTGTTTTCCTATCTGACCGATGTTTTTACATTTAAATGCCCAAGGCTGGTTTACATTTAACTAATTAAAACAATCATTTCCATTTCTGATTAATTAAAGATATATTTTTATCTCTAAATCTTTTTAGGTTTTTGTTTTTAAAATACCTTTCTATTTTTAATAAAGTTTTATTTTAATAATTTTTTTTTATCTGTGTGATTTATATATACGAGTTTAAGATGATATTTAATTTCAATTTTTAATTCTTAAAGAAAATTTTTAAATGCGAACATGTTTAATAATAAAAAAACAATGTAACATCGTCTGTGCTTGTTACAATATATATATATTTTAGAATTGTTTTTATTATATAACTTAAGAATTATATCTTATAAAAAATAATATTTCAATACAAATCTTGCACTAACAATGTTTACTTATAAAATTTATGAAAATGTAAATAGTTGTTTAAAACTTTTGTGTTTATTTAGCTAGAAAGAACTACTCATAGACAATTAAAAAAATTGCAAGTGTATAGTTGAGAAGTTACTTTTCTTTCACAGGTGTAATTAGTTATTAGCAAAGACATTTTTCTTATGTTGGTTAGGGGGTATTGTAAAAGATCAACAAAACCACCTTTATTTTAATAAAGTGTCATTTTTGATTTAAAAAAATCTCTTTGATTTGATTTTTATATATTGAGTGTTATTATTGTTTATGGTTGTTAGTTATAGTTATTGTTGTTTAAATTTATTATTTTGCTTATTCATCGATGGTACGTGACTTTAATTATTATTATTTTTTGATGGTGAGATTTTAAATGGTAATAATGACATATTCTAATTAATATGTGTGTATATCAATATTATAAATAAAAACATATAAATTGTTAATTATAAAAAAGATTATTTTATTTGTAGTGATTATTAAAAAATGCAATGTTATTATTTATATATATATTTTTTTAAAGTTATCAAATAAATTTTCGATATAATATTTTTTATATGATTAACATTGTTTTATTTTGAATGTTATTGTTTAAAAAAATACATCAACAATGGTTGTCAGAACTGCTTGTTATGTTGCACATGAGAAAAACACAACAACAGTAAAAGATCTCCATTATTAAAAAAAACTGAAGGAGAAAAATTAATTGTGCTTTGTATATTCGGTATCTTTTTTCATCAGAATAATTTAGTAAACTACTGTACTTAAAAACATCAACAATGGTGGAATAAATAGTAGATATATCACAGTCAGGAGGGCTGCACTTTCTCTTCTTCATCCCAGCTTAATTTTAAAAAACTAAGCAATAGCTCAACATATATGAATTTACACCACGTCTTGAGCTGAAGATCTACAATTGTAAATTTAGTAACAATTTGGAAGCAATATATATATATATATATATATATATATATATATTGTAACAGGCACATATGCTGTTACATAAATTTTTTTCTAAAAATTACTCATGAAAAATAAAAGTTCACAAATAAAAACTTTTTTAAGAATTAAAAATTGAAAGTTACAAATTATCTAAACTCTAATATATAAAATTGCACAGATGAAAAATTATTAAAAGAAAACTTTATTAAAAAAAAGTATTGTAAAACTAAATTTTCAGTAAAAATTTAAAGATAAACATATATCTTTAAGTTTGTACAATAAATTAATTAATGCTATTGTATAAAATGGAAATGATTATTAATTAGTCCAAGTGAATTAGCCTTTGGGTATTTCAAAATGTATAATTAAAGGTCAGATAGGAGAGGAAAAGCAATAGTAACATAACAGCCAATAAAAGAAAGCTCTCAGGAAATGGACCTCAATAAAAAGACGATCACCATCATCATGACGTAATGTCCACTGAATCCAAAATTTTAATATAAAAAAAAAGTTGGGAAATAAATTTTAGTGGGTGAAGAAAGAATTAGAGAAGATAAAGATGTGAAAGCAGAGGTGTAGTAGAGTTGAAGGAGAAGGGGTTGGAAAGACAAACTCTTCAATCCCTTCAGTTTTGCTAAAAAAAGAGAAAGAAAGGGAAATGACCAATTGTTTTCTTGTACTGCAGACCACAGGACATTGGGGGAATTAATGCTGGATTCCAGATTGCAAACTTCTAAAAAAGAAACTTTTCCAGTATGTTTAAACCGTAAGAACTTTATGAACTCTAATAAGCTTTAACTAATTCTAAAATTCCAGGTTTTGATAAGAATAAGAACTTTAATTCTAAAACTTGATCCCTATTTTATAGAAATACAATCATATCTGACCTATGTAAATTATTATTAATAATTAATTTTATTTGATGTATTTTTTTTTTTTAAAAAATAAAATCATTTCCATTTATTTATTTTTTTGTTCTTTTAAGTTTTATTATGATTTTTTTTTGTTAAACAACTTGTAATAAATGTTAAATTTAAGTTGGGTGTGAATGCCTGCATAGATTCATAATGTTATGTTAGTTTAAGGGAGGAAAAATATTAGGTTATTTGTTTTGTAGTTAAATTCGGTCAATGGATTGGATATATTGGTGTAATTAGTAAATGTAGTATGAGGTCTGTGACATGCAGGATTGCATATTATGCTGCACACCCCCTTTTTGCCTATGGGATGGGATAGTAAGATGGAAAATGCAGTCCCTTCCTATGGAGTTTTTTTATTGCTCTTCTAATCAGACAGGTATAGTATTCCTGTCTGGGTGAGAGTCAATATCTTCTACAACCATGCTGTTCAGATGTATATTCCTGACAGTATGGTATTGGTACTGTCATATTCATGCTGCATTGAATACATCGATATATCAGATAGATTGGCATTGGTATGACTGTGAATTTTTGGCCTAAGGTTAAATCAGGGATAGAATATTTTCTTTTCAAATGCAATCTATGTAGTCTATTCATACTCGGCATTTTAATGAAATATTAAATTCATCTGTGCGAACTTTCAAAATAAAATAAAAACAAATAAATTGTGAATTAAAATCTAAGGTAAAGTTTTAATGTTTTATAAAAAAAATTAAAGCAAACATACTAAAATAATAATGCTAAATTTTATATATCTTTAATAAATGTTTGTGTGTGTTATTACTGGCAGTGGCTTCTTTTATTTTTGTTAATATTGAAAAAAATATTTTAAGAATTTATATTTTATAAATCTCTGCATCTCTCTGAGCTAGTGGCATTGGGCTGACAGTCAGAATAAAATATATATAAAAAAAATTTTTTTCTTAACTTACGTATCTGCCTACTTTATAAACTTTCTAGGTTCAAATGGCCTAGTGGCACTCTGTCCAGCAGATACGGTAAGGCTCTCTTGATTATCTGACCATTATAATATATATATTAAATTCAACATTTCAATTATAAAGAAGAAAATCATGAAAAGTAAAATATACATGCATTTGGAACTGACAATTATCATTGTCGATGTAATATTTTCTTCAAAATTCAACTTGTGATGGAGTGCATTTTAGTATGAACAAGTAAAGAAATAAAACCACAGAATAAGTTGGACTTTTAAAGGTTAATAAATAATTTTATTAATTTAAATATGTTTATATATATATTTGAGATTGGTATTTTTTTTTTTAATTAAAAAAAATAATACATTGATTATAAGTATATTTTTGTTCTATTTAACGCATCTTGTTAAAAAAAAATATTTTTTTTTTATAAATGTCGTAAAATCAATATTAAGTATAAAGAGTATAAATTTAAATTGCATGTGAGTTATTATAAACTTCTATAATAAACTAGATTTGTCTTTACAAACTGTACTATTAAAATTTTTATTATTTATATATCTTAATTCTTTTAATATTTTTTAAAATTATTTGATAATTGGATATGCTCTTAAGGATCATGGATCAAATTGATTTATTAAAAAATATTTAAAGTCATGGATAAATATTCTTGTACCTGCCATTTAGAAATTGTCATTATATATTTTTTGTGTGTATGTGTATGTATATAACACTAACAAATAAATGTTTATGTGAAATAAGTCACATATTTATATTAAGTAATAAGTTAGGACTAATTGGCTGAGTAACCAAAGAAATATTATATTTATAGGCCTAAATGAGCCTCTTTATAGATAATAAATTTGAATATTTGTAGCTTGTAGTAGTTAGCATGATTCCAAAAATGGTACAATATGTAAATCATTTATAGTGTAGGGGCATAAATTTTTGATGATTTCTTTTGGTGTAGTGTTATTCAATCGATTAATCTAACTTTGAGAGCATATCTATTATCTACTTTACTAATTTTACAATATTTTACCAGTGAATTATTTACTTATTTATTTTCCTATTTTCATTTTAACTTCATATAATAACTCTTATGCAAAACATAAACATTAATACATATATTTATTGTACACAATAGATCTTTATTTGTTTGATTTAAATTATAAATTTTTTTCTAAAAAAAAAAGTTGATTATTTGGAAAAATATAGATATTGGTTTGTGTTTATACTAATGTATATTTATTGAGTACAATTATGTCTTGTTTTTTAATGGATACTTATTGCAAGTATATACTTTTTTTTTATTTGGTTTATATTTAACAAAATATTTTAAAATACAGATACTATTTAAAAATCAAACCATAATTTAAAATAAAGTATGTATCATTTGTTTTTATAAGCAATGACTTTGTATTTTATTTGGTAATGTATAAATACTTTATTTTTTTTTAGTGCCAGAGTCATTACGAAGTTTAGTAAATTCCGAATTTAATGAATAATAATTTTATATTTTAGTTATTATTTAATTTTGAAGTCACTTATACAAGTCAATGTTAGTTTTGATATATTTAGATACACATAAATTTATTTATTTAATGTATATATTAGATTCAATAAAATTCCATTTGTTTCTAATATATTATAATGGGACGGCCTATTTGATAGCCTTAGTTGAGGCACCAAATATAACAGAACGGCATTTAATCATCCCAGTTGATGCGTCAAATATAACATAATCGATTATATTTAATGCTTGGAAATCATTAACTTAATGTTTCGTACTTAGGTTCACCAAATGTAACAGAATGGATTATATTTAAAGTCTAAGTTGGTCTTGTTAAATATAAGGGGATGATTAAATTCCCTAGAAAGAGGATATGCATTTCACTACAATCGGACTTTGGGTCTTCAGGTAGAATGCTAGAAATGAATCGATGAAATACTAAGTCCATCATTATATCTATCTTTATTATGCTAGCTCAATAATCTTTAAATAAGTTTTAATATAATTTAGACTAGTTCATCCATCTTTCATCTCTCTTTCAGTCACCATTATGCCACGATATTCAAACTCATGGAGAATTTGCAATTAGCTCTTTTCAGGGATAATTTCAAAACAAGTTATTATTTAATATGCCTTTATATAAGCATTAATTATAATTGATATTCATATGATATTTATAATACTAGCACATATATAATATAATTTAATAATGATTAGACAAAGAGATCAAGTTAATAAATCAATATTTAATAAACAATAAAAAATATAATATAATAGATAATAAAATATTAATAAATAAATACGGATAAATTTTACCATTTTAAAAATATTAATAAATAATATTCTTATTTAATACCCTATGATAAAATTCAATACTATAATAAACTTTTAAAGATTAAAGAAAATAGTTTAAATTAACAGATATATAAAAACAATATCTGAATTCAAAAATTAATAACTTATATAACTTATCAACCTATTTACAGTTATTATATATGTTTCTCAATTATTAATATATAAGTACTATTTACAATTGTATAACATATATATTATATGTATTTTTGATAAATAAAATACATTAAACGTTTACAATATTATGTAGTAAATACAATATAATCCTGTTTAAAATATCTATTAAATAATAACTATTCTTTATATCCTTCATCTAATTTGATGAATTATGTCAAGCTTTCAATTAATTATATTTAATATTAAATATAATTTTCCTATTAAGATATAATGATGTGATGCCAAATTTGACATAAAGATAATAATAATAATAATAATAATAATAATAATAATAATAATAATAATAATAATAATAAAATAATAAAGATAATAATAATAATAATAATAATAATAATAATAATAATAATAATAATAAACATATTAAAATAATATAAGCATTATAATATATATATATATATAATAAAGAAAACTTATTTTCCAAAGTTGAAAGTAGATATTGAAGTTTATAGTTCATCATCCTAATGAAGATCTTTTACGAAGTATATTATTAATCCATTGGTATAATGATGATTTTATTTATCCTTAATTGATAAACTGTTAATAATATCCAATGACTTGATAGATATAATATATAGTAAAATGATGATGTTCTTAATCTCCATTTTTCTACTTATCATTAGACGTTCTTTCAATTAATATTTCAAATATTTCAACATATTTTAAAATAGCATGCAAGGTTGGTTTCGAATCTTTTACAATACAAAGCTGTTCTACTCAAAGCACATTGTTTTATCCTATATATATATATATCTGAAGAATAATGGAAGTGTTAAAACAACGTAGTTTCCAAAAAACTTAAACAGATGTTCTTTTCTTTTATATTGCTATTCCTTTAAGATGTAATAGAAAATTAAAATATTTTCCTTGAAGACTTTTAATCCACAGATTATCTTAATTTGGAAAAGTTAATATTTAAGTTCCAATCATTGAACAGTAGTATTGATAAAAGAAAAAGTTATTTAAAGAGAAATAATTTTCTTTTCTTTTCCTTAATAACAAGAGAACGAATCAATCTGCTCGTGTGTTATTACAAGTTCATGCTTTATTCAAATATTAATTGTTCAGTAGACATTAAGATTTAATAATAAAATATATATATAATTATTTATTACTCAACTTCAATTCTGGCATTTTACTCAAAAGCTTAAGGTATGTATTATTTAAAGCTCATATGTATATATAAATAGTATATATAAATAGTATATATATGTATACATAATAAAATAATCAAATATTATTTATATTTATAAATAATTTCATAAGAGATAAAAGCACGTTAGACCAATAATAATAACTGGAATAAGTTACTATTATAATATATATATATATATTGTTAGTTAATCAAACTAATCCTGAGAACAAATTATAATGATAGGTATTATTATTGCTCTGTATGATTTTGATTTATTTCATGTATAGCTAGTTGGAAGGGCAGATAAACAATTTTTTTTAAATATAATTGGATAATGTTATCCATTACATTTTGGTTCCTCAATGATTAGGGCTAGTTTATTTCTCTTCATATGTGAAGAGCTTTTATTACATTTGATCCATAACATTTGGGATAAACAATATCCATTACATTTAATGTGCAATGTGCTAGGCATGAGTATTTAGATTCACCACATGTATAAATATAATCCATTGCACAATTTATTTATACTACATTAAAAAAAATAATAAGTATTTCCATGTCCTAAAGAGAAAATTCCTTTGGAATATCATAGTGTATATGAAATTCCATGTGGAGTTTGTTTATTCATACCTTGCACAGACCAATTATAGAATAAACATAGGAAAGAAAGAATAAATTTTCGCAGTTAGAAAAAAATCTAATTCATCAGCCATTTATTCACACATTCATTAAATTAACTAACCATAACATCAATTTTAATAAAATACATATTTTTATCAAAAATTGAACAATATGACCAGAGATTGCTAAGGAAAGCATAAATAAAAATTGTGAATTAAAAAAAATTAACAATATTTGGAAAAAGCTATTGGTGGATAAAATATTTTTTTAAATTTCTCAACCAATAGAATTTGAAAATGAGAAGAAAATAGCAAAAGAATAAAATAATTTTAAATATCACCACACACATTATTATGATTTGAGAAAGAAGAAGCTCAGAGGAAAGTACTTGTTATTGTACTGAAATGTCAGCTATTATATTTATGGAAACTCCCAGAAATAATACTATGAATTCATCATTTATCATGAGAATATTAGAATTAACATATATATATATATATATTGAACTGGAGGTTTTTCTTTGTGTGTATATATATATATATATATATATATATATATATATATATATATATATATATATATATATATATATATATATATATATATATAGGGGTTTGCAAAGGAAAGAGAAAGTTTTGTTAATTAAAGTCTTGTATTTTATTATTTTTTGTTTATGTAAGTGTGCCATTATAAATAGATATATAGCACATATACCCAATTCTATTTTGAAATTATAAAAATTATTTTGAAAGGATTTTGATTAAGATAATTTTTTCTTTGTTTTAATTTTAAACTATTGTGATTAAAACCAACCAAAATTTTATTCTAAAAGCAGACTGATTTTAAAGGGGTGATATCTCAATCTAAAAGCTTGGATGGCAGGGTTTGTTTAAAAATTAATTAAGATTTAAGTGATGTTTAAAAAAAGAAAAGAAAATAGCCCTGGTTAGATTTTTAAATAGGATATAGAAGCTAAAAAAGAAGAAAAAGAGAAAAGGTGAAGTAATTCAGCTTTTTTTTGGACAGACTAATTACTAAAAAAACTATTGAAAAAAGGAAAAAAAATTGTCTGGTGATTATCATAGACGTTTTGACTCTCACATTTCCAATAAAGTAAGTGTAAATGCTTATTACTAGAGCTAGTGATCACCCATTCCCAATGCCAAAACTATCAGCCTTGCTGAAAAATATCAAAGATATGCTGTTGTAAAAATCATTCTAAGATGAACCTTGGAGCTCTAAAGTCATTTTATCATTAACATGTCCTAATTTAAAAGTTTGAAACTGATCTGGAAATTTGCCTTTATACACCAAGACCAGCTTCCTGGAGATAAAAAAGAAAAACAGCAGCAGTGTAAACTTGCTAAAACATAACCTTGCACATGCTGTTGAAATGAATTGCAAAGAAAAATTAAAACCTCAAAGGTAATCTAAAATTATTATTTTAACCAAAGCTTAAGTCTCTAGGCTTGCTATTTAAAGAAAAATAAAATTAACATATGATAGGCTTATTTGTATAAGTTTAATTATTTTAGTTGATTTATAAATGTTTCTTTTTATTATGTGTATTTATTATTGTGACCTATAAATTGTAAATAGTTAATCCAACATTTTATTTTTCATCATTTGGTCAGAGAGTGTATTGAAAGTTGATATTTTGTACTCATTTTTTTTTATTAGTATTATTTGTTGTTAAAGGTTTTGGCAAATAACAGTAATTTTGTTTTTATCTCACCTGTTCCATTTTGTTCAAAATCAATTTAGTTTAACATGTGTCTGTGTTTCCTGCAGACTGTGACTCTTTTGGTTAGTGGTTTATCAGTTATGGTTTAATTTTTTTTAACTTTATACCATATTGAGTGTGAAATTTTTTATTATTATATTTAATGTTACGTAAATAATAATCTTTTCCATTTATTTGGATGAAGGTAATCTTACAGGCCATATAATAAATGTGAGCTCTTATAAGTGTTTAAGGAGCAAAGAATATTCTTGGTTTGGTCCCAATCTATTTTCTCAGGTTAAGGAGCAATCGCTTTGCATTGTCAGTTAACTTCTGTTCAAGGTAGCCTTTACTGAAAATCTCCAAGAAGGGCATATATAACTGATAATCATATGGCATGTAGCAAATAGAAATAGATCCCTAACAAAGAGGAAAATAGAAATGAAAGGTGAATGGAATTTGTGTAGATAAATTGTTAACTGGAAGATCATGACAATTCCCTATAAGCTTAGTTAAGAAAACAAAATTATCTGCTGAAGTTTTTGATATACCGTAATCTTCCCTTGCATTCTCAGACAAATAAGTTAAGGATTTGGTTGAAATCTTTTATTTTTTTACTAATATTTGTTTTGAATTTACTAAATCTAAGAATTATCAAAAATTATATATTTTTGACTGATATTTGCTTCTTTGTCCTGTCCTTCAATTATTTGAATAATATTTAAGTTCTCTTTTTTCTCCCTATGTTTGGTGACATTTATATTAGACCATTTATTATCACTTCTGATCATCATAAATTAAATTTTCTAGATTGACAGTGGCCTACTAATGCCCTCAGTGATAAAAGGTGTGAAGTATTTTGTACAACTGGGATAAAGATTTTAGTGCTGCCAATATGTGGGCTTTGAATTGTAAAGCCCACGTGAAATTTAGTTCTGACAGTTGAAGAAAATTTCAGGTGTAGGGGGAGTGTTTGTTGATAGAGGAGTTTAGAGTAGGGATTCATCTTTTCAAGATAAATAGATAAATAAATAATCCAATAGTGTGTTTTTGACTTTCTAAAAATTTGAATGGAAAAGTGGTAAATAAATAAATAATAAATATTAGTAGTTATATTTCTAAAGTAAAAAAAAATTAAAATTGAGAAAAGTTTACTGGGAAAAAGGTTTCCAAGATGAGATGGAAAACTCATCAAGAAGTAAGGGCAATAGGTCAGCAAAGCATTATTTACTTAAATTAAGAATAGATCAGAAGATAAAGAAGTCGGATATCAAGGAGAAGGATAAAAATAACCATAAGAGAGGCAGAAAAATGGTTGATCAAAATCTGAAGGCAATGGAAACAGTAGATAAAAAGCAAATCAACCCTATAGTTATAGAATTCATCCAGGTAAAATCTTTCAAGGCTGGTATAGGAAAAAATCCAGTTGCACATCTTGAAAGCCTTCAAGAAATGTTTCAAATTCACAAATGGTAGAAACTAGAAAAGATTTCAGTTGTCTGTGACCATGTACAGAGTGTAGCTAATTATTGGTGATATAAATCCATTATCATTACATCATCATGCACAGTTTTTAGAAAGGATTACATTTTTAAAAGAGTGGGACAGGAAGCAAATGCTGGGGTTAGTGTAGAAACATACACTCATTTTTTTTGTAAACAAGCTGTAATACTAAAGACACTGATAGCATTTGCCTTGTCTGATAGCCAGTTAATCAGAATAATAAGGAACAATATGCCAGCAGTCAATCAACAAACCATGTTGGGCAATATTAAAATTTTAATTCAAGAAATGGTAAAGTTATTAACAGATATGGATCATAATCATGTTTGAAAAAAACTTGAGGAGAAAGGGAAGAAAAAACATATTCAGAGTGAAATTGATGAAGCAGTGTCCAATATGGAGGTAGAGAAAGATGAACCAACATTAGTTGGAGTTAAAAAGATTGTCCCATCATAATCATAAAGACTGGATCTATTTCTGTGGATGTGTTAATTGATTTGGGAAGTCAGATGTCTGCTTTCTAGTCATTTTTATACTCAAGATAAAAAGGGAACAGCCACATCTGTATACATCTCCTAAAGAGAATTCAGGTTAAAATGGCCAATGGAAAAAAGGCAAACATAGAAATGAATCATGTGTGGATACAAACATAAAAATGAATCATGTGTAGATACAGTTACACATGGAAAAAATGGAATTGGACCATGCCTTTTTGATAATGCCTAATCTCATGCAAGGTGTCATAATTTGAACAGATTTTTTGTACAGGCATAATGGTGTTCTAGAGTATTTAAAAACCTTATTTCACTGTAGAGAAAGCATAATGCCCTTTGAGGGGTTAAAAACCACCATTTGCTGCAAAAGCAGTGTCTACAGCAAGCAATAGACACATTTGAGATAAAACATAAAATAGAACAGTTTATTCTAAATAAGACAGCATCTTCTAATAGAGGTATTAAGGTGTGGGTATACTTTTTTTTTCAATAGACTCCAGGTTATTGAAGGGTATGTTCATCAAATTAAGTTTAAAGAAGAAAATCATTTCCAAGATCAATCCTACCATATTCCATTTCAATATAAGGCTGAGATAGATTGTCAGATATGGCAGATTACTGAATGGGGTATTATTGGTGAGCAAGAATCCCCATATACTAATCCATTAGTGGTGGTGAAGAAAAAAGATGGCACTGTAAGAATATGTTTGGATTCTCAGTGATTGATTGCTGTCATAGTTTCAAAAAGAGATATTCTCTCTACAATATAACTGCACTTTTAGCTAAATTTCAAGAGAAAACTGTTTTTAATACCATGGATTTGATCTCTAGTTACTGGCAGAAATCTCTCCATCCATCTAATCACCAATATACCAGCTTTTGATATGAAGGGTATACATATGTTTTTAAACATATGTCTTTTGGGCTGGCTTATAGTGGATTGGGACTTTTTAAGATGTCTGGACAAGATTTTGTCAAAAAAGATAAAGAACATTATTGTGACATACATGGACAATGTTGTTATTGCTTCCAAAAATATGGTAGAACATTTAAAATATTTGGAAACGTTTTTAACAGAATGTTACCAGAAAAATGTTACTATCAATTTGCAGAAAACTTAGTTGGACATGGAAGAGGTAGAATTTTTAGACTTTTTGATAGGAAAGGATGGCATTAATCCTTATCCAGATCAACTAGCTTTGATTGAGCATTTTCTACACCTTCAGGTATGGTCATTTTTATGACTATGCAACTTCTATCAATAATTCAATGAAAACTTTGACATAGATTTGTAATCTTTGGTCCAGTTATTAAAATAAAACAGAAATGGATTTTATGTTCCCAACAGGAATAAGGGTTTAATCATATCAATAGGAAGATTTGGATGAGGTTATAGTCTTATTTCACATTGACAAACACCAATGCCACAATGTATTACATTTCTGCAGCTGAACACTTAAGGGAGTGGAAAACAATTCTACAACTACTGAAAAGGGTGCACTGTCCATTGTATGGGTCTTTATTTTGTTGGGGTGAGATGTTATTGTTATTACCAATCACAATAGTTTAAAATTTCTGAACAGCAGTTACTTGACCAATGATCAGTTTATTTAATGGAGCCTAGTCCTGCAAAAATTCTGGTATAGGGTTGTGTATTGTCAAAGCAGGGATAATATTGTGACTGATATTTTGAATTGGCATTCTATAGATCTACCCTGCTGTCATGTTGTTAGATAATTTGAGTATCACAGTAATCACATTGACCATGGATGAGTCAGTGGAGCAAGATTTATGGAGATTTACAGAAATACAGGCAACAGACCCAGAATATGCTCAGATATTAGTATACAAGAAAGTCACACTGACTTCATTTATGGCTGACATAGTTAGGTTAGAGCAACATAAAGAAACCTATCCAATGGAGGGTATGATATTGCAATACAAGATAACATCAGAAAGAGATTCATGGAGAACCCTTATCCCTAAGAGATTGAGGAGCCAGCTGATTGAATACATACATTGCCTTTATGGACATTTCAGACTATACAAGATAGATGTACCCAATAATTATTTTATTGGCTGGGCATGTATGCAAATATCTTTGTCTATTATTAGAACCTGTCACATATGTTCACAAACAAAGCATGTAAATAAAAAATTTAGAGGGATCTTGTAACTGATTTTGACTCAGAATCCTAATGAATTACTAGCCATAGAATTTTATGGATCATTACTAGATTACTGGCATTATCAGTTCATAATTGTGATATATGATGTTTTCTCAAAATACATGAAAGCTTACTCATTAAGAAAGGCTAATACCTGAAGCACTCTTAAGTTGCAAGAGCAGCAGATCTCTAGAATTGGGAAACCAAGTTTGTACTTACTGATCATGGGTCACTATTTACATTCCACCAATGGAATCAGTGGATTCAACAACAGGGTATACAATATTTATTAACATCTATATGTAACTCTCAATCTAATCCCCATGAGCAGATTATGAGGGTGTTAAACCATTTGTTTTGACTGTATGTCAACAAGAACAAGAGAATGGGTGAAAAATGGAGAAAGATAAACTACATCAATTGGATGCAAAATTAGTCTACAGGGGTTGCACACATTAGGTTACATTTTCATTAGAATTATCCTGTACTGATAAAAGCCTCATTGCCCATGAATAGAGAAGAAATTAATAGTGAAAGAAATATGGAAAAGGATAGATTAAGATTAAAACATATGGCAAATTATGAGTAAGACCTGGAAACTTGTGATGATGCTAATTCATAACCAGTGACTTTGTTTTTGTCAGAAAGCCTCATGTTAGTAATCTAACCCAGCATCAGTAAAAAATTTGTTTTCCTATATATGATGGTCCTTTTACCATACAAAAAAAATGTGGACAGAATGCATTTATCCTGGAGGCTGAGTGGGTTTATGACTCCTATAATGCCTGAAGTCTCAGACCTGCAGAGCAGAAAACTGATAATGCTAGGATAAGAAATGGAAATTAAAATTTAGTTGCAATCTCACTAGATAGAAGACAGAGTAAATGTTCAGCAGGATTTCTGTGTGGGGTTTAAATGTTAAAAAAAAAAATGAGGAAGAAAAATTAAAAAAAAATTTTTTTATACAAGACATGATGGGGCACTTGAACTGGAGACTTTTGCCACTTCAAAAGTCAGTTATTTTGAAATCATACACACACATCCACCCACCCACCCACCCACCCACACACACACACACACACACATATATATATATATATATAAGTTCTGTTATATGTATGTTGGTATGTGGTTGTGGAATGGAATATATAGGGGAATCAAAATGTACATTACAAAAATGATATAATGATCAAGACATTATATAAACGTGTACAGGAAAAAAATGTATCTTCCGTAAATATGAATATTCCATCAATTATTTTTGATCATAATAAAGCATGTAATTATGGTATTAAATTTAATAATAGAGATGTAAAAATTATTCAAATTGAAAGATATAATGAAAAACGTGTTGAAATAGCTTATCTTCAAGTAATAAAATGTTTTTGTCTATTTGTGACTTTTTTTTAGCTTTTCTTGCTATTGAGAAATTATATTATTATTCATAAAATTTTTTTGCCATTATAAAAAAAAACAAGTTATTTAGTTCTTTTAATAACTGAAATACACAGCCTTATGATATACCTGTGTCTATATATGTAATATATAGGGTATATGAGCACAGACGTTCACGTGACCCACCACTCTCCACACTATCTCTTAACACTGACACACTCGAACACATATATGTTGAAAAGATAAATAATCACCAATATACATATTTCATGATAACCAGCAATCATCAGTTGTTCCAGATTACTATCTCTACACATATATGCTACAAGTGCTCAGATATATATTGAGATAGCCAATCCTCATACTTTAATGGTCAGGCTTCAATCTTCTCCACACTCCCAACTCTTCAACTATCCATCCAATTGAAAATCTGATGATGGAATGCTCAAAGGCCACACTGAGGCCAAGATTCTTGTCACATCCATGTGTACCTAAGGTCAATCTGACCCCTCATGTACAGGACATAATCCATTTAATACACATATAAGGGATAGGCAGATATCTTTACTATGTAAGAGTTGGAGTGTGGAGTAGATTGAAGTGTGTCCATTAAAGTATGAGGATTGGCTATCTTAATATATATCTGAGTACTTATAGCATATATGTGTAGAGATGGTAATCTGGACCAACTGATAATTTCTGGTTTGGTATGAAATACATATATTGGTGATTATTTATTGTTTCAACATATATGTGTTCAAGTATGTCTGTGTTATGAGATAGTGTGGACAGTGGTGGGTCACGTGAAAGTCTATGCTCATATACCCTATATATTACATATGTAGACAGAGGTATACCATAAGCCTGTGTGTTTCAATTATTACATAGTAGAGTTGTCTGCCCATCAGTTATTACATAGTAGAGATGTGTATTAAATAGATCATGTCCTGTACCTGAGGGGTAAGATTGACCTTAGGTCCACATTGATGTGACAAGAATCTTGGCCTCAGAGTGGCCTTTGAGCATTCCATCATCAGATTATTAATTGGATGAATGGTTGAAGAGTTGGAGTGTGAAGTAGATTGAAACCTGTCCATTAAAGAATGAGGATTGGTTATCTTAATATATATCTGAGCACTTATAGCATATATGTGTAGAGATGGTAATCTGGATCAACTGATGATTACTGGTTTAGCATGAAATATGTATATTGGTGATTATTTATCTTTTCAACATATACGTGTTCAAGTGTGTCATTGTTGTGAGATAGTGTGGAGAGTGGTGGGTCATGTGAAGTCTTAGTTCTTTTAACTAAATTGTTTAACATTATGTTAATATTTTTTCTCTCCTACTATATTTATAATAGGTTTTTTTAAAATATGTCTTACTTTATATTGATCATATTCAAGTCTAAACTATTTTCAAAATCATTGTTTTTAAAATGATATTATAAATTTTAGCTAAAATTTAATAGGCTTTTTTTTTTAGATCTGTTAAAATAATCTTTATTAATAACTTTGGGATTTCTAGTTTTGCACAAATTCTAGTCTTGTATTTAATTAATCATTTTTCATTCTCAGCTTTGAATATATCAAGGATATTATAGATTTAAAAGAGATACTTTTTTGTTAGCCAATATATAATCTAAGTCTGCATAGCTTTCATTTAAATGATTTAATTTCCATTTATTCCAAGAGTAGTCATTCAATTTTCTTTACATTATATATTAGAAGTAAAATATTTGTTAATTAAAAAACTATTGTAATAACAATTAAAGAAATATAATGGTAATTAAATATTATATACAATCTTTCAATCTGCAGAAGTACTTTTGGTTAATTTTTTAACTGGCATCAAATGTCCTTAAATTCAAAAAGTAAAATGAAAGCAATCACCATCAACGCAAATTCCATAAATCTCAAATTTTGATGTTAGCAGCTTGTCTATTAATTATATTCATTTTATTTCTATTTATTAAAATTGACTCTTTAATTTTATTATTATTATAATTTCTCTTTTCATGAAGAATCTTAACATCTTTAATATCAAACTTAAATTTATATTTACATGTCCTTTCATGATCCAAGAAAACTAAAGCAATCATTAAATCTGTATAATTTTTATTTTCTAACTCTTTTAATTCTTTTTCAATAATGCATGTCAATTCACCTATATATGATAACATACATCCACAAAAAAATTGATTCACAACATTACTTTTCTGCTTAACAGGTATGACATTTTTAGAATTATTCACAAATTTATTAATATTATTTGTAGCACAAAAGTGAAACATTAAACACCTTTTTTAATATATCCTTAAAAAATGTCACTTCAGCATTTGAAATATAGATATCCACTTTTTACTATCAATCTTCAACTTCTTTGAACAATTATAACTCTTTTTAAAATGACATAAAGTATTGTTAATCTGTTTAATCTTATAAACAACTTCAAGCAATTTCTTGGCAAAGATCACAATATGTTTTAATTTATCACACAGGTAATGACATAGTTTTTCATAGTGAAACAAAAAAGATCTAAAACTTGCCATCTTATGCATAATTGGTAATTTGGATATACAATTTATATATTACCTTTTTTGCAATGGTTTGATTATTAATTTATAACTGAACATACGATTACCTGTAATAATTAAATCCAAATACTTAATACATTTATCTTATTCCTTTATAGTTCATTTCAAACCATTCAAATTATTTAACTCCTCTACATGCAAATTTATAGTATTGGTATTTCTGCAAACAAAAACATCATCCACATACCCTTTATAAATTTTAATATCTTTAAAAGAAAACAATTTTACAATCCTATTCTCATACGTAGACAAAACAAAATTGCAAACTTGTGCAACAATAGGCAGACCCTTATGTCAATCTCTAGACATTTTATATCCACTTTCAAAAAAAGCAACAATGTTATCATCAAAAAATTTTATAGAATCAATAATAAATTTTATCACATATTTACAGTTACTTTTTAATGCATATATATATATATATATATATAGATGGAGCTTTACCAAAATCTCTGTCCAAGCATATTTTTGTTTACGTAAATGTTAAAAGAGTCAGAATTCACCATCTCTCTCATTGGCTCCACCTTCAGATCAGCTGATTTCAAGCCCTTCACTGATGATAGCAAATTAGCTTGAAATCAGCTGATCTGAAGGTGGAGCCAATGAAAGAGATAGTGAATTCTGACTTTTTTAATGTTTATGTAAACAAAAATATGCTTGTTCAGAGGTTTTGGCAAAGCTCCATCTATTGATCATAAATGCAAGCGATAGCAAGTTATGTGATTTATAACTTGTTTTTGTTTTTCATATATAATCTTCTAATTCAATATTGATAAATACAGTAACCAAATATATGTAAAATACAACTTTTATAAGGCTTTTATCCACTTAAGAATGATTTTGACTATCTTTGTAGTCTTTGTCAGCTTACACTTTCAAAGGCTAACCTTCCCACAAAATTCCACAATTTTTACATTTGCTGTCTGCCTATTTATTAAGTCTTGCTTATATTTATATATTAACATGTCTTCCTTTATTTTCCTGTTATTATTGTTTCTTTCAATTTGCAACATTTTTACATTATTATAAATTAAAATAAAACCATATATACATAATCTATTATAGTCATAAAATATTAATGCTGAAATATTATCATTTCCATTAAAATTTTGTTTCTTTTTGAACCCTTCTTAATAACAGCAAGTGCTAATTAGTTCTTTCCAATGTACATCTTGATTTTCCTATATATCCACAGCCACACTTATATTTCCATTTAAAAATGAGATTCTATCTTTTGAATTATTTATTAATTTGTTTAATGCAGGAGATGAATAAAGTGCAATATGATGTATATCTTTATAAATTATTCTTATAAAATTTACTTGTTCATTTGAAATATATGATGTTGATATTATTAAAGCATTGTTTAAGGAATTAAATAGTTTAGATGGCTTAAAATGGATCAAAACAGATGAAAAGTTAATGTGTGTTCAGTTTCTTGATCTTAAGATAACTAGAAATAGATGATTACTATATGATGATTAAACCAATAGCAACAATAGTTTATATTCCATATAAATCAAAGGTATCAATGTCACATAAAAAAGCAGGTTTGAAGTCCTTATTATTTAGAAATAATCTTTGTAAGTATTCATTGGATAAAGACAAAAATATTGAAATGTATGCAAATAATTGTTAAATATTGGCTATGATTATAATCTTATATATAGTATTAAAATTTTTAATAGGAAATATAAAAATAAGAATAATAATAAGATTAATTCTACTGCTAATAAAAATATGGATATCAATACCATATATTTCAAATGAACAAGTAAATTTTATAAGGGAAATTTATAAATATATATATGATATTGCATTTTATGCACCTCCTGAGTAGACAAATTAATAAATAATTCAAAAGATAAAACCTCATTTTTAAATAAAAATTTAATAATTTTAAATGGAGAAGTAAGTGTGGCAGTGAATATATAGGGAACTCAAAATATACATTGGAGAAAAGAACTAAAAAGCACTTGCTGTTATTATGAAGGGTTCATAAAACAAAACAAAATTGTAATGGAAATGATAATGTGTCTGCATTGGTTTTTTTTATAACTATAATAGATTATGTATATATGGTTTTAATTCAAATTATAATAATGTAAAAATATTGCAAATTGAAAAAAAAAAACAACAAAAGGAAAATAAAGGAAGATATGTTAATATATAAATATAAGCAAGACTTAATAAATAGACAGGCAGCAAACATAAAAATCATGGATTTCTAGGAAGATTAGCCTTTAAAAGTGTTAGTTGACAAAGACTACAAAGATAGTCAATAGTGCTCCTAAGTGGATAAAAGCTTTTTAAAGTTGTATTTTACATATATTTGGTTACTGTATTTATTAATATTTAATTACAAGATTACATACATAACTTTGAATAAATACAGACATCGAATAAGAATATCATATATATATATATAGCTTGCAAATATATATATATATATATATATATATATATATATATAGCTTGCAAATGATTTATAATATATTGTGCCGGTCACTCTATGATTGGCCATACACAAGGTGACTGTAGTAGAAGCTATAGCTCAGTTATAGATATATGTAAAATTATTAATTTACTTAGCTATGATATAAACAGTATAAAATGGTTGATGTTGTCTGTGTATATATTTCTTACCCACACACACTCAAGAATATTAACTCCCAAATTGTAAATTGATGCATAATATTGTAGTATATATGCACACAATATTTTTGTTTCATTTTTATTTTATTATTTTAATAAATGTAAATGTCCTACATTTATAATTTTATATCTTTTTTTTAATACTTTTTCTGTAAAAAGTTGTTTACATGTTGGAACATGTTATAAATGAAATAAAAATATATAAAATCATTAAAAGGTAATTGTAAATGTTCCAACGTGTCTGTAATTTATTTTTAAATCATAAGATTTTTTATGTTAATGCATTAAGAAAAGTCATGTGGTCATTATTTTACCAAATATAAAAATGCACTAATGTAGTAATGGCCATTCTGCTTTGTACTTTTATGTTTACAAACAAAAGAGTTCTAAGAATGTGGACACCAAGCAGAGATAGAAAAATCTTGTTTATTTGTTCTATAGCTATGTTTAATTTTAATCTGTAGCAAAATAATTTTTCTTTTGTATTTAAATTTGAAAATGATGTTGTCTTGCGTTGTTAGCCGAGAGGTATCGCAGCTGCCATGCAAGCAAGTAGTTGGTTGCAGACGGGTGTGGGTTCGCGTCCCGGCAGATGCTATGACATAGGAAAAAAAAAATGATGTTATCAGTATAATGGTCTGAGTTGCCCAGATAAAGTTAAATAAAAAGTGATTTATAAAATCAATTAAGAATAACCTTTTTTAAAAAAAACTATGTGAATTATTTTTGGATCAATTAGCCACGAAGATAAAAGCTGGGGGCAATGATTCAAAGGGGGGGATAGCCAAATTGACTATTTAATGGAAGTGATATATATATATATATATATATATATATATATATATATATATATATATATATATATATATATATATATATATATAAACTGTTCACCAGACACAAGACAACAGTGGTAGTTATATTAAGAGTTCTTGCAGTCATATTATTTCAAATTCCTTGAGATGTATTTTCTCCAGTCTTCCGAGGTATAGCCAGAAAGATTCTCGGAGCAATCTAAGCTCTTTAATATATATTGTGTGATCATTGCAGGCTGTCTAGCCATATATTTTAGTCACTGAAAATATTTCAGAACTCCAAATCAATGCAGAGATTACTTATGCAGAATACCACTAGTATGGAGTAATGACCTAATAATTGAATGGTGATAGCTACAGTCAATACAGAGGAAATTGGGATTGCTGAAATCTTGCAGTGCTAACAAGCTCCTGTCACTTCCAGTTATATGCTGCACTTGCCTCATATCCAGGCTGCAATCTTGAAGACATGAACTGTTAAGAAAGACCATAGAGCTAAGTCTTTATTGAATTCATTTCTAATAAAGTAAATAGCAGTAATCATCTGATTGCCACAGCATTAACAAACTCAAGATGAAAATCATTTCTACATCAACCAGTGATATAATTATGGGGTAGAAGCCTGCTTCAGTGCACCCATCCAGCTTCATCCAAGCCATTAAAATGTAGCCACCCAGGTCCAGCAGATATCAATTATGAAGATCACCAAACCAACACAATGAAAGAAAAAAAATCCTTGCCACCCTGGTAATCAGATGTGTATAGCATGTTCAGAGACCCCATGTCCAGATGAAGTCTCAAGACATCGGAGGGTAAAATTTGTTTTAATCTCAATATTATTTTTTTAAATATTACTTATATGTGTATATTATATAGCCATAATCTGTTTAAAATATAATTATGCCAAAGATCTAAATTATATTTTGGTAGTGCATATATGTTAAATCATTTATCCGCTATCTGCAGGATTCTTTTAAGTTAGTCATTCTCCCACAGTTATTTTAAAATGTACGTAAACTATAAGATGAGTATGTGCATCTTACATCATATCATATTTATGTTCAAACCAGTTGAATGTGTATAAATTAAGCCAAGACAAAGTGCATAAAATGATGGTTCTACTTTGTTTCTTCATGTGTTTCATTGTATGTTAATACATGATTTTAAAATACTACTAAACTGTGGAATGAATGCAGAAATGAGCATACATGTACAAACGAATATTTAATGATCTCATATTACTTTTTACATTGCCTAATATATACATGTAGATTTAGAACTCAGACACTTCATCCAAACATTTTTTTTTATGAATTAAGGGAAAACGGATTTAAAAAAATCTTATTTTCTTTTAAATGTACAGTTAGTTGGTGGTGGGATATTGGGGTTTAAGAAATATTAATTGATATGTATAATAAATATTTTATAACTTATTTTATTGTTGAGTATTATATTTATTTTCTTTCATTTCCTAAAATATAATAAAGTAAACATATTTCCGAGAGCAGCTTTAAAATTTCTTTTTATATAACCTGAGAGAGGGCTGAGCATAGAATAATGAGATATGACCTCATCAGGCCTTATAAAGTTGGTATAGATTATGTAATGGGTTGAAAAATTCATATTTTTATTAAAATTATTATTGAGATCTCACCCTGAGGTGGTACAATCACTTCATGCTTGATATGTATTCCAAAAGTTAGAACAGGTTGAGGGGTTCCCAGTACAATATATATCATTTGCATTGTATGCAAAAATTGTAAAACAGACAATTTTAGAGAAAAGGCTTCAGGAAAATTTTTCATAAAGTAACAATTTATTTATTTAGTTACTAGTTAAAAATTTATTACCAATTATACCATGAACAGGATTGTTAATACTCTTTCATTTCTGACTGACCTCTATCTAAAAATAACTAAATATCTTTTTTTATCTGTTAATATTGGACAATTACTTTGCTGTCTGTAAATTAAATACCTACTAAAATGTTCTAATGTAATAATTTTATTTCAGGTTAATGCAACTGAGATACTCATGATTTTGGATGTATTAATTTTTAAGGCTAATCAAAATTTAATCCCTGGCTATTTTTTTTTCTACATTCCTCTTAATAAAATTAGTTACATAGATGTGTTGGATAATGCTCAGTTTTTAGTTAAAGTTTAGCACATGGTCCTTATAAACACTATTTTACGTCATTTTAAAAATAAGTAGTGAAGTCAGTTTAACTTCAAATTAAGAGCTCACTATGACATGACATTGAAATCTAGTGCCATCTCACCCACACTATCTTATCTTTTAAAAATAACTTTGGTATCCATTCAATA
Organism: Epiperipatus broadwayi; assembly: GCA_028023455.1. Classification (NCBI taxonomy): domain Eukaryota; kingdom Metazoa; phylum Onychophora; class Udeonychophora; order Euonychophora; family Peripatidae; genus Epiperipatus; species Epiperipatus broadwayi. Next base: position 714,657 of record JAQFVV010012751.1, on the reverse strand, counting down.
ATAGGACTATCTCAATCTTGTTAGCATTATGCCACCATCATTTGATTTTCTTATTACAAAAAGGGTATCCCTTTTACAAGAAAAATTCTAATTATATTCTAATTATTGAAAATATTCCTGTTAGTTATTTTCTTCCATAATTACTTCAAACAGATAATATTTTATTTATGCATTAATTTGGACAGAACATTTTATTTCTTCAGGAAAATAAATCATACTAATTAACTGATAATAGCTTTTAAAAAAATATCTTGAAAACTTAAGTTAAATTTTTCTAAAGCATTCAATACTCAATACTAGGTGATGGAAATAGTTCAATATATGAATACAACTAAAACACCACCATCATAACTTGCAAGAAAACACTCTTTTAAATGTTCTACATATTTCTCTCTTTCCCCACCTACCAAAATATAAATGAGTAATCAGTTCTGAAATTGTCACATGATCACTTAATGAAAGTAATTCTTTTACCAAGTTTAATAATTATAACCTAAAACTAGGCTGCCTTGAAACTAACATGAAATGAAAAAATTCTTCTCAATATATGTATAATTTTGATTAATAATGATAGACAAAAATAATAATTCTTAATTCACAGAAATTGCAAAAAAAATTGTAAGTGGTATGAAGAATATTCAACAAATGGATATAGATTGTTTTTTAATGATGAGTTTTTTTTTAACTTTCAAATTAAAAAAAATAAACATATTAATAAATAAAATATAATTCAACTTTATCAAGTTAGAAAAACATATATAAAAATAATAGCAAACTCCCCATACAAAAGTACTATCCAGTGCAATTGTTAGTAATCAATGAGTGCAAGAAGGTTTATGCATAATATTTTTATATAATGTGTACTCATTCAATATCACCAGACTAGTTTCTGGCTTATGGCTTTCATCAATGAAGAAATTTTGTTTTAAAAGCACTGCACCTATATCAAAGGACCTAATGCAATTGTTCAGCAGCCCACATTTAGCCATTTAGTTAACTATAAACCTATGAAAACAATAATATTTTTGAACCAAGTTTATTCTTTTATATAGTCATATAGACCTGAACCCACTTTAGTATCTATACATTTTGGTGTCTTTCTTTTTTAAAAAACCACACTTACCATCATCCTATGAAAAAGATTGGCATATAACCAGTAAAACATTACAAGATCACTATCTCCAAAGCTTACACAAGCTGTTAAAACAGTAGTAAAATCTGCACACAGTATTATCACCCAGTGCAAGCCTTATTAATCTAGATGCAAGGCTTTCAGATACAAGGCTCTTCTCTGATGAAAGCCACAAGATAGAAATTAGTCTAGAGAAATTGGATATGTATGCATTAGATAGGAAAATTCCTTTCTTGCATCCATTGATTACTAAGATTTTCATTAGGTGGCATTACTGTATGGAGACTTTGCTACTATTTTAATAGCTTGTGAAGCATAAGCAATGATGATCATTTAATGTTTTTCTGGTTTTATGTCAAACCTGCCCATAGGATAATAGTGACTGAGTTTTAAAAAACCCAAAATAACAATTGTATAAATTTTGAACTGGGTTCAAGTCTTGAGTTTGGATTGAAAATATTATTGTTTTCATATTGGTCTCATAAATTTATAGTTAATAGAAAAAGATGGCTGCTGAAAGGCTGCATGTTCTTCACTGAAAAATGCCACAAACTAGAAACTAGTCTCATGATATTGGATGAGTAGTCATTAGATAGGAATATTATGCACAAACCTTTTTGCATTCATTGATTATTAAGGCATGCATTCTTTGGCACTATTGTATGGAGAGTTTGTTACTGTTTTAGCAGTGTGTGTGTGCATAGGAAATGGTGTTAACGTAGTGCTTTACTGGTTTTATATGAAAAAACACTTTGTAATAAATGTTTTTATTTACTGCACATTAAAAAGCAAAGAATAATTGTTTTCTTTAATCATAATTGGGATGGAATGTCCAGAAATTAAGTAATTTAATTACAAATAATTAAATTAATTAATTTTTGATACTCCATACTTTTATTTAAAATTAAATATAAATATCACTATTGTGATTGTAGAAAGCAATAATGGTATAGCTTTTTAGAACACAGTAAATAAAAGCATTTATTATAAAATATTCTATCTATCTATCTATCTATCTATCTATCTATCTATCTATCTATCTATCTATCTATCTATCTATCTATCCGTCTATCTATCTATCTATCTATCTATCTATCTATCTATCTATCTATCTATCTATCTATCTATCTATCTATCTATCAATCTATCTATCTATCTATCTATCTATCTATCTATCTATCTATCTATCTATCTATCTATCTATCTATCTATCTATCTATCTATCTATCTATCTATCTATCTATCTATCTATCTATCTATCTATCTATCTATCTATCTATCAGTTGATTATTGATTAAAACTTCTTTAATTAAATTAAACAATACTAAATTTAATGAATATTATTTGGAAATAGAGATACATTACTCTGAGGCTTATCTGTAGACCATTAGAAACTGCAATCAAATAGAAAAAAAGTATAACAAATTGATTTTAAATTAAAAAGAAATTAAATAGATTGATATATTTTTACTCAAACTATTCATCTCGTATATTTAACATGTAATTGGTAAACTATATCTTAATCAAAGAATTTGTGGAAAAATCACATCAATGATATTAGATATATTGATGACACAGAATTCACACCTGTAAAAAAAATGCTAAGACTCTTACAAGTTAAGATTTGAAAATTCACTTTCTTTGATCTCTAGCTTCTCTTCTCCACATCATTCCCATGATTCTCCTTATTCCATCCATCCATCTTGTATGCTGTCTTTTTTATGTCTTTTACAATCTTTTGGAATCCATTTTAAGATTTCAACTGTCCACCTATTATTATTTCTTCTAGAAATATGTCATTACCAATTCAATTTCACTCTTAGTACTTTCAATAATGTCAGCAGCAACTGTTTCAATCTCTTCATGTTACTCTTAACATACATCTCTCCATATTTTTTGAATGGTCTGGAGTTTCTTTATTGTTCTTCTGTTAAGTGTATACTCAGATTCATAAGTAAAAACTGGTAAAACACATTTATGAAAAGTCTTCAAACACATAGATATATTTTCTTTTAATGTTAAATTATTTCTACCAAAAGCATTCCAACCAAGTTTAATTCTATGATCAATTTCATCCATTATGTTTACATCTGTAATAATAATCTGACCAAAGTATTTGTAGTTGTTAATTTCTTCTAGATCATTGTTATCAATCTTTATTTTCATCTTTTAGGGAAATCTATTGAACATTATTTTAATATTTCAAACATTTACCTTAAGTTCTATTTTCTTACTTTCATCTGATAACTCTTGCATCAGCTCTGAAAATCTAAAACCTTATTTTCAAAAACAACTACACCATATAAAAAAATCTAGATGATTTACATAATCTCCATTTACTTTTATTTCTTTAATTTTCCATTTTAATCCCCAAAACACCTCTTGCAACATGGCTTTAAAAATCTTGGAGTTTAAAAATATGACAATATCATAAATTTATGTCTTAATGATTCAATGCTGTAAGTACTGAATAAATGCTTATAGAATAAATTGCATTTTGGTAATCTACAAATCCAAAGCATATTTTCTATAATTTCTCTTAATACTTGAATATAATCTATTGTATTAAAACAACCTTTAAATCCAGCTTGATCTGTTGATTGGTTGAAATACAAAGTTTTCTGTAAATGAGATGTAATTATTTTGGTAAAATTTTTATAAAACTCATAAAAGAATGATAGGTCTGTAATTTTTTATATTTTTTTTATCACCTTTTAAAATATTAATATAAATACTGCATTCTTCCAATTATCTAGTACATATTTATCAGTTAGTCATTTGGTATATAACTTTGTGGAAAAAATAATTTCTTTACCTGCTTTTTTTAAGATATAGATTATAATTCCATCATTATCTAAAGCCTTTGCTTTCTTTCTAAATTTAATTGCATTCCTCACTTCATTTAAATCCCTGGGAAATTCAAAACATATAATAGTTGTAGGAGGTACTTATTCTTGTTCTTTATTACTATATAATTCTTGAGAACATTTCAGATATCATCTCTCTTTTTAGTAATAGTTTATCTTTTTTTCTTATTGCAGATGTTTCTTACCAATATCAAAGTAATGTTTTACTATGTTTGGTATTCTCTTCTATAACTTTCCTTGCTAGTTAGTTCATAATTATATTGTTTTATATCATTTTCAACTCTTTTTGCACAATTTACAAAATTCTAGATATCAATCCTTCTTAATGCATTGTTTTTATATGTTTTCATATTTCTTTTTTTTTTGTCATAAATTCTCTAGTCACAGTAGAAATTTTACTAATCAATTTTTGCTTCTTTCTACCAGTTATTTTTTTTTTTGCTGAGTATTAGAAGTGTATCAGTTATTTTTCTATTAATTTCATTCAAATGTGAATCATGTTCAAATCTGTTAATATTTCAAAATGATTCACAAGTTCTAATTTAAATTTATTGGAATATTTTTGAAGATCAAAGTATCAATTATGAATACTGCTTTTCTTAATAATTTTTATCTCCCTAGATTTGCATTAACATGTATTTTATATCTTACTAATAGAATTTATTAAGATCATTACAATCTTAAAATATGTTTTTTATTTGTTAAAATATAATCCAATTTTTCTGCACCTTCATTTAGATAAATTTCTATTTAACATTTTTTCCAAAAAAACAATTTATAATATAGTTTTTCTTTTTCTGCAAACTTTATAAGTGTATGCTCTCTTTCATTTCTATTACCATAAACAAATTTACCTAGAGCACTTTTATCTTTTAATTGTTTACCAATTCTAGTATTAAAATCTCCCACAGCAGTGGTCAAGCATTGATGGCCAAATGGTTAGCACAGCTTCCTTACAAGCAGTTGTTCTGGGTTCACTTTCTGGCCAATGCTTTGACATATGAAAAAAAAAAAAAACAGTTTTAAAATGTTGTTGGTTTGAACAAAAATTTTGTGTACATAATATAAAAATCCTGTACTACTTCATCACATGAGAACTTGTTTAGGCATAAACCAGAATTATCTGTACTTGGTATCTGCTATTAACTTGAATAATTAATCTTGCCATTCTGACTGATACACAAACAATTTCTACAATATCGTTCTTCCACTTTTTATTTATAATGAATCCTATTCCATTCGCACTTCCAATGTTTTTATCTTTATAATACAGTAAATGCCCACTTTTTAAATCAATTGCCTTTTTACTTTTTCTAACTTTACAAAGTCCACTAATGTCCTATTTAATATGAGACATTTCTTTTTCCAATTCTTGCAATCTTTTTTTTAATTGAAAGTGATCTGCAGTTGTAAATACCTAAATAAAACATCATCAAATGGCAGCATGGGTCTACAATCATTAAATACAATCGTTTATTAAAATAGTAAATAATATTATCATAAATAGTTCAGCCATCTTAATATTCAACAATATGATAACAAAAAAGTGATTGTACTTGCTTAATTAGTTTTTTACATATATATTAAAGATTGTTTTAAATATTTATAGTGGTGATTGCAAATATTAATCAATCTAATTATTTCTATATATATATATATATATATATATAGAAATAATTAGATTGATTAATATTTGTATATATTATAAAGCATCACATAAGGGCATTAAAATATATAATTATTAAAAAAAGTATAAGATATCTATATCTATATAAGCAAGTTGTATATAAAAAAGTTTAAGTCATGGAATTTGAATAAGGCACTACAATCTAATCTCTATTGACTTTTTAAGCTTAATTCAAGAGTAAAGTATACATTTATCCTGGAATATAATGGACCTTCATACATGGATTTGGCATATTAATCATTATCAATTTGTGCCCATTATTTTTATTGACAGTTAATTATTTAATACAATTATTCTTAAAAACTTGTTGAAACATTTTTTAAAAAAAAAACATCCACCATTTTTTTTAAATGGCAGACATTATGTAAAATAAATAATGTTGTAGAATAGTCACTTCATTAAAACTACATCATCTGAAGATAATATAGTAAAATTCGTGCTAAAATTGTATAATATCCAGTACTATGTTCTGATTGTAGAAGTAAAATATGTTTAGTGTATTTACCTAATTTGCATCCAGTATCTTTGTAAAACAAATAGTGTTTTTATTTCTGACATATAGAAAGCAAAGATTTTCATTGATAACTTACAAAAGCAAAAAAAAATAAATAAATACCAGTTTCATTCAGTACAAAAGATGATCAAAAACATACTTAGGTCACATAGAATAACAAAGTGCCTTAAATAATAAGTTTTAAAATATGTTAGACATCACTCATTTAACTTTAGATTAAAATACTTATGAACAATATTTTGCCTGCAACTAAAACTTTGATTAATTATCACTATAAAATATGATTATTGTCATTGTAAGTTATTTTATAAAGTTAATTGTTAATTTATTATGATCAAAAGTTACTAAACATAAATTAGAAATATAATTTCTTTGTTCAATTTTAAATCAATAATTTAGTAATTTGTTTTTGACATATTCAAAATAGTCTCAATAATTATTATAAACATAAAAAATAAAATGCAGTATTGACGGAAAGATTTAAACTTTTATATTATTAAAGCTACAAATAATCAACTGTACATTACATTTATTTATCTAATTTTTATTTAAATTTGGCTGCATTTATGTACAATTAAAAAAAAATTACAGTACTGAAAAATAAATTCAAAGTTTAATTAGTTATATATTACAAAGGAAAAAAACAACTGATAATTGAATATAATGTGCACTAAAATAAATTTTAAAATGAACCCTGTGTTAATTTTTTTTCTATATGTTTTATTTTAATTTAACATTATTAAATTACATCTCAAGTCTATTGAATAAATTTTATGAAAAGAAAAACATTTTTTTTAGTATAAAATAAATTTATTAATTAAAAATATTTTGATTATTTAATTAGATGACCTCTATAATTGGTTTAATGTAAATAATAATTTTTTAAACAGTTTCAAGTTATTTTATTATAATTCCTTTTTAATTAGTAGGGAAAAAAAAGAAGAAAAATATTTAAATAATTTTTATTTTAAATGTGCAATCAAAGCAAAACTGGAAAGACAAGATTAAATACTAGAAATTGGACTTTTCAAATTATCATTTATTTTATACTTCATGATTTAAATAATGAGTTAAAAACTAAAAAATTAAAGTGAATGCTTATATATAATTTTAGACTATATTCTTGACCTCTGTAATAATAAAATTTTAAAACTAATTGGATGTAGTTATTTTAAATTGAAATTATATTTATCTTCAAACTAATGATAAAAACCAAGAACGTAAAAAGGTCTGCCATTCATACACACAAATATTAAATTAAATATGGAAAAAAAATATTATTATATTTTTGATTTTATGTTATACAAAAATGAAATCAGATGCAAGTACAACATTTTTATGATTTATATAATCTTTTGATTGAGACTTATGACTTAAATAGTTTTCTTGCTTCAATTTAATATCAACTTGTGTACGCTATCTTTATCAAATTTCATTCTATCAATTTAATATTGATAATTAAAGCATTTATTTTGTGAATATATGCTATACATGCAGAACAGCTCCCTGACATTTATTTTATTATTTTTGTTATTCTTTCAGATACTTCAGCAAGCATTATTGAATGGATTTGGTAGTAAGAACATCATGTCTAGTAAATAAATTTAGTGGGAAATCAATTTGGCATATTGTAAAATAAAATAAATTATGAGTAGAAAGATTAGTAAAGCTTTGTATTATTATATCAGCAATGAAATTTCTAAAGATGGATATTTTCTCAATCAATCTGACACAATCCAACACACCTTGCCAACTCTAACCCACTTTTTCATTTTGGGTATAATAAATAAATTTTGCACCACATTCTAATTTTTAAGAGCTAAAATATTGTATTTTTCATATTCTTATGCTATCATTTCTATTCTTAAATAGACATCATTATTTTTGAAATATAAAGGATGCTTCTCTTGACATATACTTCTTATAATTAAGCAGTTACCAGTAATATTGCACTAGGTAGAATGATGAATGAAAAATATTACTCTTTTGACAATACTATTTTCTCAAAATATCATGATTTTAAAACTATATTTCAAAATACTAATTACCAAATGTGTTGGTTAAAACAATTTTTAAAATTATATATCATCATCAACTATTATCAGTACACTGCAGGATGAAGATCTCTCCAAGTTCAATCCATCTTTTCTGATCTTTAGTTTCTCTTCTCCACATCACCCCTGTACACTTTCTTATTTTATCCATCCATCTCACATGTGGTCTCTTTCTGGGTCTTTTACAATCTCTTGGAATCCAGTTTAAGATTTCAATTGTCCATCTATTATCATCTCTTCTAGCAGTATATTCAGCCTAACTCCACTTCAGTCTTCTAATTCTTTCAATGAGGTCAGTAACACCTGTTTGTTCTTTTACCCATATATTGCATTTTTGATCTCTTCTTGTTACTCCCAACATGCATCTTTCCATACTTCTTTGAGTGGTCTGAAGTCTCTGTATTGCTTTTTTTATTAAATGTTCAAGTCTCAGATCCATAAGTAAGAACTGGTAAAACACATTTATTAAAAATCTTCCTTTTCAAACACATAGACATATTTCCTTTTAGTATCAAGTTATTTCTACCAAAAGAACTCCAAACAAGTTTAATTCTATAATTAGTTTCATCCATTATGTTTCCATATGTATTAATAATTATATAATACAGTAATTATATATATAATACAGTAATAAATTAAATAAATAAGTGTTAAGTATGATAATTTTGTTCTGTATCTGCTATCATATGCTTGACTTAAAATCTATTTATGTTGTGTTCCAGTGGCACTCTATTGCTGGTTGGATTGCAAATACAATTAAATAAAGAGATATTAATAATACTGTGAAACAGCACAACAAGCAATTTAAAGGTAACAAATTTATTTACAGAGGGTTAAACATGAAGATAATAAATCATTAGCAATTATATATGTAAGATATTATACACTATATATATATATATATATATATATTATACCGTCCCCTATTCCCTTGCATCGGCTCCCTATTAAACCGTTCCTAAAAGGGATTGAGAGCTCCAAAACAAACATGATACAGCGTAAAGATTTATTTATTTTTTCTTATATCAATAGTTGTTCATTATCAACACAAGAGGGTGCCAGATATGATGATTTGATTCACAATTTAATTTCTCGCATCACCTTACGTCATATCAAAACGATTTTGAAGTCTAATCCCTGCCCATACGCTCGAACTCCCAGCATGGACCAATAGGGGTCACTCAGGGTCACGATGTAATTGCCTTCAAGACTATTATTCTGGCAAATGACACAATATTAACCCATGGATAAGAAGATCGGTTGATTAACAGATCGGTCCAAGCATTGGATGGGATCATTGGTTATTTATAACTAATATGAATGTTCGGTTGAGGCATCATTAGAATAAACAATTAGACGCTAATAATATCATCCCCCCCTTTTATCATACAGTCCAATAGAATTATTTATACTATCTCTATTGACATTTACTTATATTTATTAACAATAGGCCCTCCCCACTCTTAAACCTAGGTTAACTACATAATAAGTAAACATCGTGACTTACGGCACGATGTTTATGAATGAAATTTAAAAGAAATAAAAAAAAAAAAATATAAGAAAGACAAATTTAAAAGTAAAATAATTAATTGCATGAATAAATGCTAATTCTAATAATAATTTCAAAAAAAAAAAATATATTTAATTATAGAAAATGATTTGAGGAATGCTCGACTTGTTTAAATTAAAAAAAAAATTTATTGATTATAAAAAAAATGAAACATTGATTAATAGCTTTATTTGCAAGCACATACGCGCATTCTCACACTCGCACAGAAAAGAACATATTATATATAATAAACATGGCTGATAAAATATATTTCCTCTTTTTACATTTGAAAATAGGTGTGTGTTATAGTTTATCTGCGAAAGAAAATAATAATTAGGATCAAAGTTCATAACTGGAAAAGTCCTAAGGTTTCAATATGAGGAACTATGTAGCATCTAATATTTTTATTCACGAAAGTTGAGATTAAAATAATAAGATTTACATATGAGGGTTTACGGATCATTTTATATTTGATTTACGAAAAGTCGAATTTAATTAATTATGAGATTGCCTTTTAAGTTTACGTAAAGAATGAATGGAAGCATTATATAAAAAAAATGTTTACCTAGGATTTTGCTTAGTCTTCTGCTGCTTCTAATTTGGTGAGGGTTCGAACCTGATATATGATGTTTCCATGATACATGGTCATTCATTTCACATAAGTTCAGCATAGTATGTTTGGACGATTCTTGTATATTAAACGGAACAACGTCCTTTAGACTGATTGGAGCACTATGTTTGGGCGGTACTGTTGTTGATCATTCATAGCTGTGGAGTTGTTCTGGTGGCAAAGCGTCGGTCAATCACTGAAGGGTTTCCTAGCCCATCATGACGATCGACGCTCTAAATATTAATTTCACAGTGATCATATTGGATAAACCGGATAGCAAAAAAAAAAAAGTTTTAATCGTATCTTCCGGAGGAATCTAGGAAAACTATAAGCATAAGCATAAATACAAGCAACAAAAAAAAAAAAAGAGTGTAAAAAGCTTTTTCTTTTCTTTCTTTTTCTTCTTCCTTTTCCTTCTTTTGATTTAGATTCCTATTTATATGGGTTGGTCATCATCTGAGGATCGAATCTCCACCCAGAGTTCAATATTCTTTGAGTTGTCGTTGGGGTCCGTGTCCTACGTAATGTCCACTCAATCCATATGCTTGAGGCAATCTTAGGTTTATGCAATCTCACATTGCGATCTCAGTTAGAAAAATTCATACTTATTCACACCTTTTATGCATACATATGTGCGTGCTTTCAGAGAACAATTTAAATTACATTAGTTTAAAAGTCGAGCATTTAATCTGTCTCAAAATCACTTCTATAAGCTTTTAACTTTCACTACAGTTATAATTTAAAATAAACCCCTTTTAATTACCCCCGTGGCATATACAAGTAGAGATCACTTATTGAGATTTAAAATGGCATATTATTAATACTTTATATTTTATTTTTTTTTAGAGAATATTATTATAGTAGATTATATGAAAGCCTTAAACTATTTAATCAGAAATATTAACATTTTATTTTACAATGTATTTTATAACACATTGAAAGAAAACTACATCTATTTTTTTTATCATAAGTTGAAAGTGAAAGAGAAAAAAAAAATATAGAGTGTTTACATTGCTCGTGTGTGTGCGTATATACCTGTACCGACTTTGTCTCGGTACATATCCCCGCGATCCGTCTAAAAATTAAAATGCGAGGCTTGGCATTTTAATTTTCACAATAAAATTCCTTATTTTTGACCCCGCTTTCCCTCCGCATGGTGAGGGGTTCGAACTTCATTTACTAATTTCAAGGCCCGGGCATTATATGTCCCAATCCTCCGGGTCCCTTCATACAATATGAAGGCATTGTTCCCGTATGCGCGTCCTATGACATAAGGCCCCTCATATAAGGGTTGAAATTTTTTATAAATGGCCTGTTCTGGCCAACTGACCGGGTTTGTCCGTACCATGACTCTGTCTCCTTCCTTGAATATTCCTACCACGATTCCCTGTCTTTATTTTCGAACTTGGCTCATTTTCTGCAGTTGCTGTTTAGCTTCTTGGGCATCCCTTGTCCGATTTATTTTCTCCCTTTGAGGCCAGGGTCCTTGGGCATATGGGTATGGCCTGTTTCTCCCAAAGTGAAGGCGGTCGGGTTCAAAACCAGTTGACTCATTCCGGGTTTCGTTTATCATGCTCACAACCCGGGGTGTTTCCTTTACCCACGCCTTATGGTTTCCATGCACATATATTCTGAAAAGTCGACCCAGTTCTCGCATCACTCGCTCGCATGGATTGGCTTGAGGATTTCGAATAGACATGAGGGTATGCTTAATATTATTTTTTTTTGTCCACTGTGCCCATTCTTTGGATACGAATGGAGTTCCATTTTCTGACAAGATTCTTTTTGGTTTTCCCACTTCCCTAAATTGCCGATTTTCCAGAGCTCGAATCGCCTGCTTTGCATTTTCTTGACTGATCGGAAAAGCCGATACCAATTTAGAGTATAAGTCGTATGTCACCAGCAGATACCTCCTCCCATGTGACATCGGCAGTGGCCCGTAGAAATCAATAGCTAGTGTGTCATTTGGCTCATACACGAGGATGGGTGTCGATACTCCCTCATTCGATCTATTCATTGGCTTTGTTTTGGCGCATGTCATACATTTCTTTATTTCTTGTGTCACATCCCGGTGGAGATTTGGCCAGTAGAACCATTGTTCAATCCATCCGGCGGTCTTGTTGCCCCCGAAGTGTCCTTTTTCATCATGTACCTGGGCTATAATATTCTGTCGTATTGCTCTCGGTATTATCACCCGATAATTCTGCCCATTTCTTGTTTGTCGTTGAAGAAGTCCATTTCTGACAACGCATTTCTTTCGATGGGCCCATAATGTATTTCCTCGACTATTTGGTATCACGTGGTACCTGCAAAAATCCATGACCTGTCTACACTCTCTATCTTCCTGTTGTGCTTCCTTAATTTTCTGAAGGCTATAATGCTCCCTGCTTTGGGCTCGTGTCGTCGCTATGTATGGCCCCTCGTTTTCCTCAAGGCCTCGTCCTATGGGATATCGGCTAAGGGTATCTGCTATTATATTGTCCCTCCCCTTACAGTATTCTACCATATAATCAAATTCCTGAAGGGCGAGGCTCCACCTTATTAGGCGGCTATTTGTCAGAAAACTCCTGTTCAGAAACTCTAAGCTTTGGTGGTCGGTCACGACCACCACTCTTGATCCTACCAGGTATTGCCTCAGTTTCTTGAAAGCCCATACGATGGCCAAGGCCTCTCTCTCTGTGACCGTGTAGTTCTGCTCGGCCTTCGTAAAAAGTCTACTTATGAAGGCGATTGCTTTGCTCTGCCCATTGCTATCCTTTTGAAACATCATTGCCCCCATTCCTATCCCACTGCTGTCCGTTTGTACATAAAATGTACATCCAAAGTCTGGGTGTGCCAACACTACGTGCCTTAAGAACCCTTCCTTTATTCGGCGGAAGCTAGCCTCCTGTTCTTCTTTCCATGCCCATGGTGTTTCTTTCCTCAGAAGTTTGAGCAGTGGTTCTATCCCTTCTGAAAAATTTGGATAGTATTGTTTAAAGAAATTACACAGTCCGAGGAAAGCCTTGACGTCACGCTTCTTTTTGGGCTCTGGAAATTCCTGTATGGCTTGTATTTTTTCAGGATTAGGTGATACCCCCTCTTTACTGATGATATGCCCTAAAAACTTCACCTCAGGTGTCATGAGCCTGCTTTTTCCCAGGTTTATTTTGATTCCTTTCTCCCGACATTCTTGAAATAATTTTCGAAGGCATTTAATATGCTCTTTATTATCCTCAGACGCAATGATGATGTCATCAACATACGTAGTGCTAAACCCCTTCACCTCCTCTGACAGCACTCTATCAAGGCATTGTATCAAGCCTGCTCCGCTATTTTTCAGACCAAATGGTATCCGGTTGAACTGATAGGCGATGCCATTATATCGGAACGCCGTGTACTGGCGGTCATCTGGGTGTAGGCTAATCTGCCAGTAGCTGCTGGTCATGTCTAGGGTAGAAAAAACACCTTTCCCATTGAACCGATTTATTAATTCGCTCATGGGGGGCGGAGCATTTGTGTCTGTGATCGTGATTTTGTTGAGGAGCCTCGCGTCCAGACACAATCGTACCGAACCATTCTTTTTCTTTGCTATGACAATTGGGTTGTTATATGGTGAGGAGCATTTTGAGATTACTCCCCATTCTAGCATGTTATTTATCTGTTTGCCTATCTCTGGCCGGTATTGAAAGGGGATCGGGTATGATCTAGATTGATACGGTTGATCCTGAATGAGCTTTATCCTGTGTTCGTAACCACTGATGACTCCAGGTATGTCGGAGAATACGTCCTTGTATTCCTCAAGGACATTTCCCAATTCCATCTCTTCTTTCTCTTGCTTTGTTCCGATCTCCTTCGTTACCATTTTCTTTTCTAACTCCATACTATGTACGGCCTGTTCCATGTTTTTTGTTTGATCTTGTTCTATAAAAGGTACCATCTTTCCTGAGATCCGGGCTTGTTCTGTTTCGTAGTCGATGCTACATTTGTATTTTCCCATAAAATCGGATCCTAATATAACATCGTGTATTAATCCCTGCATTACCAGCATGATTTGGTTATGCTGGTTTCCTGCTATTTTTATGTCTACCCATACCTGTACTGCTTCCGCTTGGGCCCTTTTCCCATTTGCCAAGGTTATGCACATTATCTTAAGCGGTAGTGTTTTGAGGTTTGGTTCTTCTTGGGTAAGTTTTCTGAATGTTTCTTGTGACAGAACTGATACTTGACTCCCTGAGTCGAGTAGTGCATGAGTTTTCATTTTCCCCTATTTTAACCTCTATTTTAGGGCATTGAGGTCCACTTCTACTTCCTCCCTCTTCCTTTATGATCTTTCCTATATTGGCTATTTGGCTTTCTCCCTCTTCCTCATTTTCATCCTTTATCTCTTCTAACCTCCTTATTACCTTGTCCATGTTATCTATCCCTGTCAAAAATCGTTTTGCCCATGCGGGTAATCCCCTTCATGCTATTCTGATCAACCATTCCTCAGATGGTGTGCCTAAGTTTATTTGTCTTAGCTGTGCCATTCTCCTATGAAAAAATCCTTCCATCGTTTCTCCTGTTTTCCATTCCTCATTTTCTATTTCACGTAAGGCTCTCATTTGTCTTGCTTTCCCCCAATAGCTCTCCTTTATCATTTCTTCATACTGCCTAAATGTCTTTGGTTTTTGTTGTATCGATTTCCACCAATCTAGAGCCCCTTCTCGTATGTGGCTGACTGCTATGGCTATTTTACCTTCTTCATTAAGTGTTTTGTAAGCGAATAATCTCTCTAGGCTCTCTATGTGTTCATTTGGGTCCTCATTTCTCTCTCCCTTAAATGTTTGTACTATTTTTCCTATTTCACTTTCCCACATATTATCGTTATTGCTGTCCATTTATGATTTAATAAAGGAAAAAAAAAATTTTCTCCTTTTTTCCTTCCCTTCCTTTCCTCTCTATATTTATATTTAAAATGTTACAACTTTTTGTTGATGCTTAAAGGAACGTGATTTTCTTTTATTTATGATAAGAAGTGATTAATCGACGTCCGCGCCCCCATCTCCTGCTATGTTTTTTTTTTTTCTTTTCCTTTTTTTTTTTTTTTATTTATTTCGCTCCGGCTCCAAGTGTTTTATTAAAAGATTTGCGATATTGTGAATCGCTGTATTTTGTTCCGTTTGTTATTTTCCTTTTCTCCCTTTTCCTTCCCTTTCTATTCGTCCAAACTTTCGTTTACGTGAAAAAAAAAAGATTTTTTTTTCCTTTTCAGTTTTGCGTCTTTCACGAGGTTCAGCCGCTTTTGGCTAATGTCTTGATTTGCTTCTCTCCGAAACATTATTTGTATTAGCCTCACGTTTGGAAGCGCCATTTTATATACCGTCCCCTATTCCCTTGCATCGGCTCCCTATTAAACCGTTCCTAAAAGGGATTGAGAGCTCCAAAACAAACATGATACAGCGTAAAGATTTATTTATTTTTTCTTATATCAATAGTTGTTCATTATCAACACAAGAGGGCGCCAGATACGATGATTTGATTCACAATTTAATTTCTCACATCACCTTACGTCATATCAAAACGATTTTGAAGTCTAATCCCTGCCCATACGCTCGAACTCCCAGCATGGACCAATAGGGGTCACTCAGGGTCACGATGTAATTGCCTTCAAGACTATTATTCTGGCAAATGACACAATATTAACCCATGGATAAGAAGATCGGTTGATTAACAGATCGGTCCAAGCATTGGACGGGATCATTGGTTATTTATAACTAATACGAATGTTCGGTTGAGGCATCATTAGAATAAACAATTAGACGCTTATAATATCATCCCCCCTTTTATCATACAGTCCAATAGAATTATTTATACTATCTCTATTGACATTTACTTATATTTATTAACAATAGGCCCTCCCCACTCTTAAACCTAGGTTAACTACATAATAAGTAAACATCGTGACTTACGGCACGATGTTTATGAATGAAATTTAAAAGAAATAAAAAACAAAAAAAAAAAATATAAGAAAGACAAATTTAAAAGTAAAATAATTAATTGCATGAATAAATGCTAATTCTAATAATAATTTCAAAAAAATATATATATATTTAATTATAGAAAATGATTTGAGCAATGCTTGACTTGTTTAAATTAAAAAAAAAATTTATTGACTATAAAAAAAATGAAACATTGATTAATAGCTTTATTTGCACACACATATGCGCATTCTCGCACTCGCACAGAAAAGAACATATTATATATAATAAACATGGCTGATAAAATATATTTCCTCTTTTTACATTTGAAAATAGGTGTGTGTTATAGTTTATCTGCGAAAGAAAATAATAATTAGGATCAAAGTTCATAACTGGAAAAGTCCTAAGGTTTCAATATGAGGAACTATGTAGCATCTAATATTTTTATTTACGAAAGTTGAGATTAAAATAATAAGATTTACATATGAGGGATTACGGATCATTTTATATTTGATTTACGAAAAGTCGAATTTAATTAATTATGAGATTGCCTTTTAAGTTTACGTAAAGAATGAATGGAAGCATTATATAAAAAAAAATGTTTACCTAGGATTTTGCTTAGTCTTCTGCTGCTTCTAATTTGGTGAGGGTTCGAACCTGATATATGATATTTCCATGATACATGGTCATTCATTTCACATAAGTTCAGCGTAGTATGTTTGGACGATTCTTGTATATTAAACGGAACAACGTCCTTTAGACTGATTGGAGCACTATGTTCGGGCGGTACTGTTGTTGATCATTCATAGCTGTGGAGATGTTCTGGCGGCGGAGCGTCAGTCAATCACTGAAGGGTTTCCTAGCCCATCATGATGATCGACGCTCTAAATATTAATTTCACAGTGATCATATTGGATAAACCGGATAGCAAAAAAAGAAAAGTTCTAATCGTATCTTCCGGAGGAATCTAGGAAAACTATAAGCATAAGCATAAATACAAGCAACAAAAAAAAAAAAAGAGTGTAAAAAGCTTTTTCTTTTCTTTCTTTTTCTTCTTCCTTTTCCTTCTTTTGATTTAGATTCCTATTTATATGGGTTGGTCATCATCTGAGGATCGAATCTCCACCCAGAGTTCAATATTCTTTGAGTTGTCATTGGGGTCCGTGTCCTACGTAATGTCCACTCAATCCATATGCTTGAGGCAATCTTAGGTTTATGCAATCTCACATTGCGATCTCAGTTAGAAAAATTCATACTTATTCACACCTTTTATGCATACATATGTGCGTGCTTTAAGAGAACAATTTAAATTACATTAGTTTAAAAGTCGAGCATTTAATCTGTCTCAAAATCACTTCTATAAGCTTTTACCTTTCACTACAGTTATAATTTAAAATAAACCCCTTTTAATTACCCCCGCGGCATATACAAGTAGAGATCACTTATTGAGATTTAAAATGGCATATTATTAATACTTTATATTTTTTTTTTTTTTAGAGAATATTATTATAGTAGATTATATGAAAGCCTTAAACTATTTAATCAGAAATATCAACATTTTATTTTACAATGTATTTTATAACGCATTGAAAGAAAACTACATCTATTTTTTATCATAAGTTGAAAGTGAAAGAGAAAAAAATATATAGAGTGTTTACATTGCTCATGTGTGTGCGTATATACCTGTACCGACTTTGTCTTGGTACAATATATATATATCATTAAATATAATATATGGGCCCAAAAGCTTACAAAATAATATTATAGATTGATACGACCTATTGTGAGTCCCTAAGTTACTTTTGTATATCCATAGGTAAACTTTTCTGAAAGGCTAAGGTGAAATAGAAGTGACTGGAGCAACCGTCAGATGACACATCTGTATTCCTGGAGCTTCTCCTAGCAAGTCTTGTTCTTGTTCTTCTACATGTACTCCTGGGTGTTATAGAATCTCTCTTTTCATTGGTCATCAGCTGCACACATGGTGGTCCATATCTAGAGTTTCTATATTCAATTTTTGTGATCAGATAGTGCCATTCACATTCCAATTATTTATTTTTAGCAATGTGTTTTCATTATCATCAAATCTGATCGGGAATTAAATATTACAATGTTGCAATTATTTTAACTTAGATTAATATCTCTGCTAAAACTGATTATTTATCAATATAGCTAATCTTTATAAGTATAAGATTTACTCTTTTATTTAAAACTATTTCATTAATCTAAGTGCTTTTTTAAAATAATGTGTACGCACATACGTTTACTTTTATAGATATAATATCATTTTACTAAATACTACTTATTTTATGTATATATATGAATAAACATACATACTTAGCAGCTCATTCATTTTTAATTAGCTCTGAAAACAGTATATAACAGGAACTTTACTATGCACACATTCAACCAATAGGCAATAAAATAAGATATGAATATCTATATACCAAAACAGTGAAATAAATAAATAATAAAAAAAAAAACCTCTTTCAAAATTAATTGCTGTTTTTAAATATCATGTTTTAAATAAAATGAACTCACATATTTTTTTTCTAATTGAAAGAATAAATAAATTATTGATAACAATATTGCCATTTAAATAAGTTAATAATCACCTATTCAAATAATTCCATATTGGATTCACACACGCACACACACATGTATTAAGCCAGTCGCAATATTTAGATTATATATATATTGAATTATTTTAAATGAACTTATTTTTTATTTTAAAAAACAATTAAAAAAAAAATTGATTCAGTTTTTTTTTTATTGAAGTATTTCAAACTAAAAGTATTCTTTTGTTTTAATTCATGATATAAAATTTCTGATTTGAAATGGATCAAACGTTAAAACTTCAAATTTTTACTTTTATCTAAAATTTAATGAATATTTTTACTTTTTATAAATTTTAATTTTAAATAAGCATTTAAATTTTTATTAATTAATATTATTAATTTATTTTTATATTTTAATATTAACATTTTTATTTAGCCTTATTATAGTTTTAAACATGATTATTTGTTTTAAATTACCTCAAAATATGATTACAACACAACATAATCTTAAATATGGATTAAAATAAAATTCATTAATTTAAAAAAAGAATGAATCATTTTATAACTTTCTTTTTGCACATTTTCAATGTTTCTTTTGTCTGACAAAATTTCACTTAATTCTTTTTCAAAAATAAATTCACAGCATTGAATTCGTTATATAATAGAGATTTGTATAGAGAATGGCAAGCAACTTTAAAGTAGTGATTAGAATTTACTATTTTCCACATACTAACTTTGATGTGAAATTTTATATGATAGTTTGGTTATTAGAAACACTTTTAATGATAATGTTGGTTCATTGATTTCATATTTGATTCAGTTTAAAGTTTAGATCAAATTCCTCATTAGATCAACTTTAGACATTAACAATAATCATATATGATGGCTATCACAAAAGATAAATTTATAAAAAATTCCACTTATAAATTTTTTACAGGTGAAAATAAATATTTTACAGCTGATTTGCCACTTTGATTAAACTATAATATCAATCTTTTTACAGTACACTGTGATTATCTTTTCTTGTCTAATTCACTGTCTTATATCCTCTTGAAGTAATATTTTTTTTACATAAAGACATTTGATCTATTTTGAACCGTATTGAATTTTTATGGATGTGAAATATGTTTGTAATAATATACATTCTATTAGAATTTAAAATATTTATTTTGAATTAAAATTTTTGTTTCTCAAATCTAACATAAAAATTTACAATGAAATAAAATTCTATTACAACTTAAAATATTTATTTCAAACTAAGTAATATATTGTAAATGTTCTATTATGCATGTATACAATTCCATATATGTACATGCTATATATAGCTTGCATTATTATTTTGATATTATTTTTCTATTTCTAAAATTATCAACTTAATGAATTTTTGTTATTTCCTTTCCTTCAATTTTCTATCAAATATATATTATTATTCTAATTTTTTATTTAGATTCAATTTTCTGATTTTCTTTTTTGTATATATGATTAACACATATTCTTATATAAAATGATTTCAATATATATAAATTACACAATGTAATACACAATAAAATATCATTATATACCAGTAATAATAATAATAATAATAATAATAATAATATATATATATATATATATATATATATATATTGAAGCAGTCGGATCTGAGTTCAATCCTAGCTTCATGAAATCTAGCCATAAGCCCACTTCAAACACTAGTACTAACGTTAAATTTCTGATGCAATGGGGCTTTATACGTTCAATCCACACTAATTTCCATAAAGAAAAACTATTACATAAATGTGTGTTAAAATTAATTTGTTTGAGTTTAAATTAATCAACGCTATTAATAAATTCATGATAAAATTATTCATGAATTTATATATATTACAACTGCGTGGATTGTACATATATATTTATAAATATTTAAATATATATAATTGTTTAAAAGTTTCATTGCATCAGAAATGCTTTGATTTTACTTTAAATAATTTGTTAAAAATTTAGTGATTAAAAGATACATTTTTTCAATAAGCTTTCAGATTTTCCCTTTCCAAAACAATGGGCAAAGTTTTATTAATTAGAAAAAAAGATAAGTAATTAAAATGTAAGGACTTTCTAATTAAAATCATTTTTCTGATTTTAAGAATTCATTTTCTAATTAGAAAATGAATTCAAGTTAATGAGTTTGAAACCCTTATCAAAGGAATGTATCTAAAAACAACTAGTAGATTTTGTAACATTGATAATGAAAGAAGCGCTAGCCTGAAGGCATCAGAGGACAGTATAAATAGCTCTGAAAAGTTTGGAGAAGAAGAAACCATCTTTGTTGTAGAGAAGTGCCATTAAATTCTGTGCATTTTAAAAATCATGAATTTAAATAGTGTTTTGATTATGGTGAGGGGCTAAAATGTCAGGAATCTGGCTACTGTGCCTGGAGTTCCCTGAAAATCTTCAGCAAAGTTGCTAAATCCTTTCTGGACCAATCATGCTGCTAAAATCATGAAAATCCATTAAAATGCTGTTCAAGTAATAGACCAAATGCATGCCTATGTTTTACCAACTCAGACATGTAAACTAAGGAACCAGCCCTGGAAGAAACAGTAATATATTTCCATAATGAACCGTGACTTTCTGGCCATTCCAAACTTTACTTTACACTCCCTTTATGAGCTCTTTTCATTCTTTAGTGTAAATCTGTACAAAACTTTCATTATTTATGCTTTTTAAATTCATAGTAATTCTCTCAATCTCTAGTCCTTAGATTCAATTTTCCTTTCTTACGATGGTGGTTCATTTACTATATTATATATATTTATCGTGTGATTTATTAATGTTGTTTATTTTTAATTATATGCCAATAATCGTTCGACTCGATGAGCTCCTTTGTTCCATTTGCTTATGCAAATAAATAATATTAATTCTGATAGTAATTTTCACCCATTAGAACTAATTTATACAGGTCTATCAATCATTGAGTCGAAAGAAATTATTAAATGTTTGTTATTTTTATAATTGGCTAATAATAAATTATTAGCTCCATGTCTAATCTATGCCCCAGCGATTTTCTCATGTTCACCAATATTTAATTATTCATATATAATATTAAAATGTTTTTGCAAAAGGGTCGATAAAGGAATCAACCAAATATATTCTAATTCTAATTTCTGTTATTTTCTATTAAGATTCAGGGAGGGCACAATGTTTGGGGCATAATTAATATAATTTATAAATGCTTTAAAATAGTTTTAGTTAAAAACTCATTTGACTAATTAATTTGATCAAGTCGTAATGTAAAGCATTCTATAATAAATTGGGTTTTATTATTCAAACAGTGACTATCAAGTCATCATCTTCAAATGTTGCTGACCTAGGGCAATCTTTTCACTCCATAGGCTTGTCAGTAGTAATATTACTGTTGTTTTAATTATAGAGGAAGAAAGCACTTCTTCCCCTGCTCATGTTATATTTGGAACACCATAGGTTTGTAGTTATAACTCAGCCTGGATCTCCCCATGTTCCACGTTTACTTAAAGGGCAGTAAGACTTGTGTTACACAAGCCGCCATACTACTTAAACCACTGACCAGTGATTATCTTTCCTTTTTATTTATAGCTCATAATTTATCAGTACTGTTACCTCTCTGTTCCAGTAAAGCCCACTCTTATGCTCATAATTCATGATGAAGTGATTTCAATTAAAGTCGAACAAATTCTCAGTTATCTCAAATTAAATAAGTTCTCTAATAAAGGTTGAAGTTATGCCCTAAATACATATCTTGCTCTTCATGAATGGATTTGCAAATGTGAAAATAAATCTCACATTCTTTCATATAAAATTAGAGTAATAATTTTTTTTACAACTAAATACCTTTATCTGCCTTTAGTTTCTTGTTGGGGACATAGACATAGAATTACATAATATTGCGTAATACTCAGAATATAATAGGAACTGCCATCCTTATTATAATTATAAACTCTGTTTAAGGCTAGAGGTGATCAATCTAATCATCATTTAAATTTGAACAAAACCATTACTATTATTATTAAAATATTTTATTAACACACTTGGTTTCTTAATTCTTTTATTCCATAATTATTCTAATGTTAATGCTCGCTGTCTGTGTTGGCAACCCGAACATATACATATGATTTGATTTAAAATTATCTTTAATTAGTTTATTATCCAATATTAGTTTCACTTCAGGGGTCTCTAATCCTCACCAACCATTGAGCTAGTTCCTTGGTGCATAGCACTGTGCTGTCAATTTAGATCATCCAGTGATCTGAGCTGGTAAGTTGGGTTTGAATTCAGTTTGGTTCAGCTGAGTTTGGATCTGACTTGCAGTTTAGGTGGTGGATGTTTTTCGACGGTACAATATATATATATATATATTATAACACCCACCGACATATCTCTATATTCCTCCATTATACTCTCACCCAACTTCAAGTATTTATGAGCATGGTTTGAACCATCTCCTGCCAATCTTACCAGTAGGTAGGAATTACCTCCTCGAAAACATATATATATGTTCTATATCTATCTATGTGTGCACCAACTAGCTCAATCTCAAGGTTGGGAATCTTCTGTCTAGAGAACAAGGCTATAAATTAACCAACACTTCCTACGCATATATTTATTTTGCGATAGCTTAAAGCTCAAATCCTTAATCCAACCCGTCTGATGGGGATTTATTCTACTTGATCATATACCCTCCCTAATAAATCTCTTAACCTACATATAGGATTGCATCAAACACTCGGCCACCTATTATCACACACACACCTATATTACGCTCATTCATCCACACCAAATAATCAAATACTTATATATTTACGTATGATAAATATAGTCATATATCTAAATTTAAATATAAAATTTTAATATACAATTAACTAGGTAACATAATTCTTTATTAGATACATATACTAAAATAGTTGTACAAGCAACACAACCCAGAAAAGAGCAAAAGAAAAAACAAAAACATCCAAAAAATATAAACGAATTCAAATAAAAAAACCATATGGAAGGAAAGGTGGGGGAAGGGCTTCACAGAGGCAAATAGGAATAAGTAGAGAGAGTCTAAAAACTCAAAGATAGATAGAATGAAGTAGAAGAAAACCAAGATACAAAAAAAAAATATCAAACTTTTAGAAAGGGGGTAAAGGGAAGAATCAAATAGAGAAGAATTCAAACTAGACATACCCCATTCCCCATCAATACCGAAGACAGTAAAAAACTAATAGAAAATTAGAGGGGGAATATACAAAACCACACATAACGATGGTAGTAGTAAAAAAGACTAATACTTACACCGACACTAAAAAAGGAAACAAGAATTATTACGAACCAAGAAAAAGGTATTTATTTATTACAGTCAAATTAAGTACATCCAAGACAATAATTCAGATATGAGGGGACATATCAATTTAACAAGATTTGCTAATAAACAAGCAGGCCTACTCAGGCGAAGCACCTCAGATAAAGACATACAATTTATGCCCACTGATATCAAGAACATATAACAGAAGGGGACTATTTCTAGAAGAATGAGAAAAAGGATAAAAATAAATACAAAAGAATGCAGAAAGAATTGGGCATATAGTGGAGCCCAAGACTAAACACACCCGGCAAGATTTCACACTCCAAACCAAACAAAAATTTTAATTTAACCCAAAAAAGGGATAAAAGAAGAGGGAAGGGAAGAAAAAAACTTCCAAAAAAATTTATTACTTTAAATAAGAAGAAGAAGAAAAACTGAAAAAAAAAGAGGAATTAACAAAGAATAAAAAATTTAAATATTAATAATTTACAAACAAATAATAGACCCAAAACGAAAAAGAAAACCAAAAAAACACACAAATAATAAAAATTAAAGAGACAAAGACCGAAAAAATTCAGCACACCAATTAGAGAAAAACAGGTGGAAGATATTAAATGAAACACTCAAAAAGGAAAAATGAAAGGGAAAAGGGATGGGACCACTATGGGAAAGATAAAAAATTTTATCATAGGAAAATTGAGATAAAAAAAATGATATATTCCCAGAGGATAAAAATTTGGATATTGCCACTACCACCTTTAATAAAAAGAGTACCTCTTATTTTATTTTCCTAATTGACCCCCTGCAACAACACGAAAACCCTGGAAAAGGAACATATTCACCGTGAAAACCAAACATCAATCAGACAGATTTTCGAGGAGGGGGAGGACTGTTGAAGACGTTGACTTCAACCATAACCCAGCAAACCCCTCAAAAAGAGGAGAATGGTAGGTTGTGACGATGTCCAAACACAAGAAGGGGAAACAGCGACACTTTAATTATAAACAACACCGATTTTGGCCATGCGTGTTTTATCAGAGAAGAGAACCCCATGACCTAGATAAGATAAAAAAGTGCTTCCGAGTAGAAGAAAGGACCAAAATAGCACCCTTTAAAGGGGGCAGGGAGGGAAGGAGTAACTGGGAGTTTTTAAATGTAATTTATACGTTTGATAGGAAGGGGGATTTTGGGATGGAGGGATAAAAGGGAATCTCTAGCCTTGTAAACCGAAAGAAATAAAGAAAGAGAAGTAGTCAAATACAAAAGGATTGAAGGATCGCACCAGGGGTTGAAAAGGTGAATACACATGTAAATATGAAAAGATAGGTAATGTAGGGCTGTATAAACAAAAAAAAAGAATATAAAACACAATAAAGAGTAGATAGTAGGGGATAAAATAGAGTTAGATCGAGGGGTTGGCCTTTATGTAGAGGTATAAAGCGCAATTAATTATTCGTAGATAGATTATCTATTTTTTTTGGTTATTATATTTACATTTTTGGATGAGAGAAATAAGAGAGGGTGGAAAAGAAGAAGGATATTTTTTTTTTAGAAAAGGAAGGAGAGGAGGAATAGAAAAGATTGAAGATAAAGGGAAACAAAAGAATTTTTTTTGTGAGGAGAAAAGAAAAAGAGAGTAATCCTAACAAGAGGAAAATTTTTAAGAAGTTTAATATTTTTTGTAAAAAAGAATGAGTGAGGAGGGGATGAATTCACCTGAGATATGCATAATAAATCAAGGATTTTTATAGAAAAGGATCAAAAGTAAGATTAGACTTAGAGAATACCAACTACTCCATCTCTGAAACCTGTCACCGACCTAACGACCATTGGAACTGTTTGCCACTGTGAGATCCACCGATCAAGTTCGTGGCCAGACGTCAATACAGACTTGTTTAATCGAGTGAGTCCAGGTAAAGTGACGCGTCACCAATTATTTTCAGTATATGTATCTCAATAAAGAATTCGTGTTACCTCAGTTAATTGCTATATTAAAATGTTATATTTAAATTTAGATATATGGCTATATTTATCATACCGCTCACATATATAAGTATTT
Source organism: Epiperipatus broadwayi (assembly GCA_028023455.1). Classification (NCBI taxonomy): domain Eukaryota; kingdom Metazoa; phylum Onychophora; class Udeonychophora; order Euonychophora; family Peripatidae; genus Epiperipatus; species Epiperipatus broadwayi. Next base: position 688,386 of record JAQFVV010012751.1, on the reverse strand, counting down.
GCATTATTTGGTGTGTGGATGAATGAGCGTAATATATGTGTGTGTGTGATAATAGGTGGCCTGAGTGTTTGCATGGCAATCCTATATGTAGTTTCGAAGAGATTTATTGGGAGGGTATATGATCAAGTAGAATAAATCCCCATCAGACCCGGGTTAGATTAAGGATTTCGAGCTTTAAGCTATCGCAAAATAAATATATGCATAGGACAGTATTGGTTAATTTATAGCCTTGTTCTCTAGACAGACAGATGTCCCCAACCTTGAGATTGAGCTAGTTCGGTGCGTCACCACATCAGATAGATATCAGAACCTATATATATATATATGTTTTCGAGGAGGTAATTCCTACCCACTGGTAAGATTGGCGCGTGAGATGGGTTCAAACCATGCTCACAAATACCTCTCGTCGAAGCTTAGGGTGAGAGTCCATAATAGAGGAATATAGATATGTCGGTGGGTGTTATAATATATATATAATAGTTAATTTTATATATAAAAAGACTGATATCATTATGTATGCAATGTAAATTGAAGCTTTAACATTATTTCTATTACATTGACAAGAGCAAAAAATATTTCCAAGAAAAGCTTTTTTTGCTATTATATAATACTGTGTGCTTTATTTAAATATATAAAAAAAAAACATCATGGATTAAATGTAATTCCATTTTTGAATAATATATATTAAATATATGGAATTTCCATTATATAGTTTTTAGATTAAATTCCACATTCTGTGAATCTTCAGACATTGGCAATAATCATACACAAGGTGATGGTTAACAGAGGAGATAAATTTATGAAAAACTATACTTACAAACATTTTACAAATGTGTGGTCATTTTGATCATTTTAAATATAAAATTTATTTTGTTATAAGTTGTTTAATTAGGAAAGGAAGAGGTAAAAGAAAAAAGAAAAAAACAGGAAAAAAAATTTTTTTTTTGCATGTTATATTTATAAGTAATTGAACTATTATTGTTTTTTAATGATTGATTCTAATTAGCTTTACATATATAAATGTTTCATCAATTACATCCATTAAAAAATCATATATATATATATAGTAAAAAAATCAAGTGATATATCATGTGACTTAATTTAATAAGCTTGTGAAGATATATGGATGTCTGAAAATTTCAGATTTTCTACTTAATAGTTAAGTATTAGATAAATGCTGATCTTGAGCTGCTATTTTGTTTCTAGTGTCTGAATATCCTAGCACCACACTGAAGATAGCCAGTGGCTTGAAACTGGTTTGGGACTAGGGATATATTAGATAGAGATTTTTAAATGCTTTCTCTTGTGGCATTTATCAGAAAAGATTGTTTAAAACTATTAGTATGCTTATTATATATATGCAATATTATTATAATTTGATGTCTGTATTTCTTCAAAGCAGTATACATAATTATATAATTGAATATTTATAAATACAGTAATCAAATATATTTTAAAAATTTTATCCACTTAGGAGCACTTTCGACTATCCTCATAGTTTTTGTCAACTAGCACTTTGAAAGGCTAACCTTCCCACAATTCTGTGATTGTAACATTTACTGCATGCCTGTTAATCAAGTCATGCTTGTATTTGTATATTAGCATAGCTTCTTTTATTTTTCTTTTGTTGTTATTTTTTCAATTTGCAATATTTTAAAATTATTGTAATTGAAGTTAAAACCATAAATACATGAATTATTATGGTCATGAAAAATGGATGCTGAAACATTATTATTTATTTTGAAATTTTGATTCAAATGCTCTTTAGTTCTTTTTTGTAATGTACATCTTGATTCACCTATATATCCACTGCTACACATATGTATCTATTTATAAATGATACCATTTCTAGTTAGAAATGAGGTTTTATCTTTAGAATTATTTATTAATTTGTTTAATGTAGGAGGTGTGTAAAATGCAACATCACATATACCTTTATAAATCTTTTTTATAAAATATACTTGATCATTCAAAATATATGGTATTGATATCCAGAGCTTTTTGTTAGCAGGAAGATCAATATTATTATTAAAATTTTTATTCTTATATCTCGTGTTAAAATCTCTAATAACTTTATACATACGAATAATTGTAACGAACATTTAACAATTCATGCGAATATATTTCAATATTTTTGCCTTAATCCAATTAATATTTGCAAAGACTGTTATTTCTAAATAAGAAAGACTTCAAACTCATAGCACATGATGCTTAAATAGAAAAAGTTAAAAAAATATTCTTGTTGCTTTCTCTGCTATTATAAGCAATTTTGGGTTTAAAAAGCAAAAGTTTAACTACTGATAAAAAGACGATTGGTCAATTGAAATTAAATAATATTCCAAGATTTGTGAAATTATATATTTATAATATATTTAAGGTAATATATGAACTTAAAACTGATATCTTAATCCATAAACCAAATGCAGATATAAACTACTAAATCATTGGATAACACTTTTTTTTTTGTAATAATGATATTTTAAATAAATAAAAGGAGTATTGTGATAAATTCATAAATAATAATGTAAAATTTTGATGATTATTTTTATCTGAAGGAAACAAGTAACTTGAAAGCATTAGTGAAATTCTTTGAAATCTTTAAAGTAGAAAAGTGATTAAATAACTAAAAATATTAGAATATGTTTGTGTTATATTATCTATAAACTATTGAAATGTTTTTGAAATATGTGCAACATCTGATCCTGAGGATATTTATATTGTTTACTTTTAATATAAAAAAAAAGACAGAAGAGACTGCATTAATTGTCATGAAATATTATTATCTACTACAGAAAAATATTTTTAAGGTTCATAACACCCTTAAAAGTATTCAGACTTATATGAGTGCTTATGGATGACTCAGTGTGCTTTACACTTATACAGGAATTTTGTTTCCAGATGACTACAAATAAAATATCTTGAACACAATTTAATTCATGTACTTCTTGTCTTGATTTAATAAATGCACTAGATAAAGTTAATAAATAAGTTTTGTGGCAGTGTTTAAAAATAGACTTTTGAATTATATTGTTTCTTTGTAATGCTATAAAAAGAAATTGTCACAAGTCAAAAATCTGAAGCATTTTAATTGAAAACTAATGTTAAACTGGAATGTGTATTAAATCTAACTTTGTTTTCTATTTTGAGACAGTTGTCTTTAAAACTATCTATCGTGGATTTATACATCTTACATCGAAACGTAAAACATTTTTAATGGTTGTAGGTTTTAATTATTTTGTAATACATCTTTGATAGTGGGAGGTAAAAACAAGAATTTTTTTGCCTCCTAATTTTAGATTATGCTAATGTTTCAGTGTAAAGAGAGATCTGCAATACTTCCATTATCATTGTCAGATTTTATGGCCTTCTCTTTTTCACATTATGGCACTCAGATCACGAATTTGTGATTTTGTCTATATATCTCATCATGGAAGGGGAAAAAAAAGCCATGAACTCCTTGGCTTGGGTAATTGTCTATCAGTATAAATATCTGGATATGCAAATGAAGCTTCAACATGATGTTGGATTAAAGCAATTTACAAAACATATTTTGTCATAGTGATGTATTGCTTCAACCAATTAATTGTTTACAAATATAATATTCTGACTAATTTATTTATGAAAGCTAGTCATTGGCCTTTTTTATATAAATAATCGTGAAAACTTTTATTTAAATATGAATCTAAAGATTCTAAAAATTTGGTGAGTAATACTGAAGCTATAATTATAAAATACATCCTTAAAAATATTTTAAAGCAAACATGTTCCATTACATTGTTACAAAAGCATTCAAAGAAAGTGCAATATTTATGGCTTTCATTGAAAGTGTAGCTAAGAATATGGTAATATCAAAACTATAATGAGACGTATTAATTTTATCAAAAAAAAATTTCCTACAAAAGAAATTAAATGTCAGCATCACACGATATCCAATAATCAAACTAAAAACCACTGCATAACAAAGAGAAATGTTTATGTATATATATATGTGTGTGTGCATAAATTTATGTAATGTGTAGGAAACTCATTTTCATTTTATTTTATTTTGTCCCTCTCTTTCTTTATCTTTCTTTGATATTAAAATAGTCATGTTTATCTACTAGTGGTTTCTAATGAATAAATATATAGAATGATGATTAATTATGTGATGTCATGTCAGAACATTATAAGTTTTTTAAAAAAGAATTAAGTTACAAATAATGCAATCGTTGACAAATATCATTTACAATTTCTTTAGTGAAAATGAAAGATATCTACTTTATATATCTGTATTATCTTTCTTAAATTTGTTTATATTTTAGTCACCTGACTAAACTGTAAGACTAAATTAGCTTTTTTAGTATTTATCAGTTATTGAATCTTGACACATTTCTGGTAGACAGAGGATTCTCCAAATAGGTATTCTTATTTTAATAAACCAGCAGTGGGCAAATTTTTCTGACTGTGGGGAAGACTGACTTTTGCTAAATTTTTAGCAAGCCACAGGTATAAAAAATGTTTCTATTTTTCTGACACATAAGGTGCTCATAAAAATGGGAAGTGCTGCTGTCATTCATAGAAACTTGATTTTTCATTTTCAATTAAATTTTCAAGAAATAAAGTTTTTAAATGTTTCAGTAAATTTTAAGATAATGTCTGATATCCATATGCATGGATGTATGCCTGGGTGCATGGGCCACATAAATCATCATTACATGCGACATGTACTCACAGATCACACTTTGCATAATTTTTTATTAAAATATTTCCATGCTTATTTTACAATTCTGAAAGCCTTATATCGTTTAAATACACAAGCAAGCATACTTTTATCAAAAACATCAAATAGAGATTTCAATGCTCATGCAAATTATAAATTAAATAAAGAGAAAACATTGGATCATAATTGCTGTGCGAAATAAGATGATAAAAATATAAAACAAAAAAGTTAAACTAAAATATTTAATCATATAGAGAATAAAATTCTTATTGTATTTAAACATTTGATGATTTAGCATATATCCAATAAGTCTTTAGAAATCACTTTTGGATGAACATTCCTTATTATTTGATATTAAGTCTCATATCTGAAGTTTGTTCCATTATTTATCAATTATTAACCCCATTAGTCATCTGAATTAAGTAAAAAGATATTGATATTTTTATTAACCATCTCATGTAATATTGATTAGTATGATCATCAACTATTAATATGACTCAGTGGATGAACCTGGGAAAACTGAGGAAGAGTTTAGGTTTTAAACAAGATTATAAATTTATATGATGTCTGGTTTATAAATAACCTATTTAGCACTATATTTAATAATTAATAAATAAGTCTTTAATTATTATTAGCAAAAACATTAATTTTTTTTACAAATTCTTATCACTCATTCTACTCTTTTTTAATAGAGGTTGATGGGGATCTTAATGATAATCACCAAAATAAATTCTGATCAGATGAAACTTGAATATTTTTCCAGATACTGGCTACTATCTAATCTAGTTAGGAATCCAAAATTAGTTGCTAAGAATTATATAACTAAGAATAATTACAAAGTAACATAAAAAATTTACAACCTGGCTGGCTGTAAGCCTATAATAAGTCTACCCTTCACTCTTCTTCAAAAGAAAAAAATAATGAAATGATTTTTGTTCACAGTAGGTAATTTCAATAGTGTTTTACTTTGTAAGAACTGTGTTTTTAACTTATCCTTATTTACAATAATTACCTTTCAAATGATTAGTCATTTTAATTAGGTTAGGAATTATTACATTTCGTTTAATCTCAACTTTAAATTTTAAATTAAATCTGTTTAAATATAACTGATCATCATCATATTCAACAGTTATTGATCCACTGCAAGATAGAGACTTCTTCAAGTTTAATCCAATTATTATAACTTGTAGTCTTTTTTGGTCTACAACTTCATTATTTCATCCATTAGTTTCACATGAGGTGTATTTTTAGATCTTTTACAATCTCTTAGGGGATCAAATTTAAAATTTCAACTATTAAATTATTACCTTCCTTTTTAAAATATATTTTTTTCAGCTTTATTGTACTTTTAGAACAAACATTTATCATTGATATGTCAACAATACTTGTTTGTTCTATCGCTCTTATACTTATTCTTAATATACATCTATCAACAGTTTGTTGAATAGTCTGAAATCTCTGTAATGATTCCTGTATTGGTATTCTATTAAGTTTTCAAGTCTCAGATCTATAAGTAAAAATTGATAAAACTCATGCATTAAAAACCTTCCCTTTCAAACACATACGAATATATTTCTTTTTAATACTAAGTTATTTCTACTGAAAGCAATCATCTAAGTTTAATTCTATAGTTAATTTTATCCATTATATTTCCAATTGAATTATTAATCTGACTAAGGTATTTATACTTGTAAAATCTAAAATAATTTATTGAACTTTAGTTCTTTAGAATTTATCTTGGAATTGGCAATCCTCACTGTTTATAACTTACAAGCTTAAGAGATAGGGTCATGTGATCTATGAATTGATCTATGACTTTTATTTTGACAATTTATAGTCTCTGCCAAAAAGTCTTATGCAATTTTATATTGCTATGACTACTACTATATGGCATGGCTGAAGATCTATCAACCCCATATAGCTATTTGAGTTGGATAGCTGGGTTTGAAGACATGTACATGTCTGAAAATTTCAGATTTTCCACTCAATAGATAACTTTTAGCTAAGTGCTTAGCTTTGGGTTGGTATTTTTAGATCTAGTGTCTGAACCTACCCTGACACCTCTCTGAGGAGTGCCAAAGCACGAAACCATGGTCAGGGGTTTGGGGAGGGGTTCCTGACAGAGATATTTTAAGTGCTGGCTCTGGCTAAGCATTTATCATAAAGCTTGTAGAGGAATTGGCAATCCTCACTGTTTATAACTTACAAGCTTAAGAGATAGGGTCATGTGATCTATGAATTGATCTATGACTTTTATTTTGACTATTTATAGTCTCTGCCAAAAAGTCTTATGCAATTTTATATTGCTATGACTACTACTATATGGCATGGCTGAAGATCTATCAGCCCCATATAGCTATTTGAGTTGGATAGCTGGGTTTGAAGACATGTACATGTCTGAAAATTTCAGATTTTCCACTCAATAGATAACTTTTAGCTAAGTGCTTAGCTTTGGGTTGGTATTTTTAGATCTAGTATCTGAACCTACCCTGATACCTCTCTGAGGAGTGCCAAAGCACGAAACCATGGTCAGGGGTTTGGGGAGGGGTTCCTGACAGAGATATTTTAAGTGCTGGCTCTGGCTAAGCATTTATCATAAAGCTTGTAGAGGAATTGGCAATCCTCACTGTTTATAACTTACAAGCTTAAGAGATAGGGTCATGTGATCTATGAATTGATCTATGACTTTTATTTTGACTATTTATAGTCTCTGCCAAAAAGTCTTATGCAATTTTATATTGCTATGACTACTACTATATGGCATGGCTGAAGATCTATCAGCCTCATATAGCTATTTGAGTTGGATAGCTGGGTTTGAAGACATGTACATGTCTGAAAATTTCAGATTTTCCACTCAATAGATAACTTTTAGCTAAGTGCTTAGCTTTGGGTTGGTATTTTTAGATCTAGTGTCTGAACCTACCCTGACACCTCTCTGAGGAGTGCCAAAGCACGAAACCATGGTCAGGGGTTTGGGGAGGGGTTCCTGACAGAGATATTTTAAGTGCTGGCTCTGGCTAAGCATTTATCATAAAGCTTGTAGAGGAATTGGCAATCCTCACTGTTTATAACTTACAAGCTTAAGAGATAGGGTCATGTGATCTATGAATTGATCTATGACTTTTATTTTGACTATTTATAGTCTCTGCCAAAAAGTCTTATGCAATTTTATATTGCTATGACTACTACTATATGGCATGGCTGAAGATCTATCAGCCCCATATAGCTATTTGAGTTGGATAGCTGGGTTTGAAGACATGTACATGTCTGAAAATTTCAGATTTTCCACTCAATAGATAACTTTTAGCTAAGTGCTTAGCTTTGGGTTGGTATTTTTAGATCTAGTGTCTGAACCTACCCTGACACCTCTCTGAGGAGTGCCAAAGCACGAAACCATGGTCAGGGGTTTGGGGAGGGGTTCCTGACAGAGATATTTTAAGTGCTGGCTCTGGCTAAGCATTTATCATAAAGCTTGTAGAGGAATTGGCAATCCTCACTGTTTATAACTTACAAGCTTAAGAGATAGGGTCATGTGATCTATGAATTGATCTATGACTTTTATTTTGACTATTTATAGTCTCTGCCAAAAAGTCTTATGCAATTTTATATTGCTATGACTACTACTATATGGCATGGCTGAAGATCTATCAGCCCCATATAGCTATTTGAGTTGGATACCTGGGTTTGAAGACATGTACATGTCTGAAAATTTCAGATTTTCCACTCAATAGATAACCTTTAGCTAAGTGCTTAGCTTTGGGTTGGTATTTTTAGATCTAGTATCTGAACCTACCCTGACACCTCTCTGAGGAGTGCCAAAGCACGAAACCATGGTCAGGGGTTTGGGGAGGGATTCCTGACAGAGATATTTTAAGTGCTGGCTCTGGCTAAGCATTTATCATAAAGCTTGTAGAGGAACTGGCAATCCTCACTGTTTATATCTTAAGTCCTATTTTCTTTATTTCATCTGATAAATTTTGAAACATTCTCCGAAATTTTAAAGCATTATTTGAAGAAAAAAACAACTATACTAGCCATAAAATCTGACTGACTTAAACAATATTTTGTTTTTATTCACTTTTCATTAATCCATAAAATATTTCTTGTAAAGCTGCTTTAACCTATCATTATTAATCTTTTTAGTTTCACCATGTAATCTTATCATTCATACAGAATTACTCTACTATATACCCTTCTCATTAATAATCCCCTTAGTATCTCCGTATAACATAAATATTGCTATTGCACTTCAAAGTATATTCTGAAGAATATAATAATATCCTAGAAATGCACCTGGATGATCTAATAATTTAATCATCAAAAAAATGGTTATGGAATTAAAAGTCTTTTTATAATTTACAAAATAAAAGGATAATGACAATGCATATTCTGTGATCTTTTCTATTATTTTTATCAATACTCGAATATTATCTACTAAACTCAAATCATTCTAAAATCTAACTTGTTCTTAGGGTTAGTTAAAACTAAAGTTCTTTATTGTAATTATGTTAAAAGTTGTTAAAAGTTTTTATAGAATGAATAGACGATTAACTGATCTGTAATTTGTATTATCTTTTTATCACATTTTTAAAAAATATCATTTAGCATTCAGATATTTTATATATAACTTCTCCAAAAATTTTACTGATTATCTACTTGTTTTAAAACATCATTAATGATTCCTTCACTTCCTAGAAATTTTCCCTTCTTTATACATTTAATTGCATTTCTGCTTCTTTATTTAAAATGCTGAACAATTATGAAGTTGTCGTAATTGTAGGTGATATTTCATTTTTCTTATTCATCATTATATAAATCTCTATATAGCTTTCGGCACATTATATGATGTCATCTCTTTTTTATATTGCAAAAATAACTTTTCTATTTGTATTTTATATTGAACTATTTCTCTCATCTATTATGAGTATTGAATGTGTTTAGAAAAATTTAACTTTATTTAAATAGAGGAACTTCATAGATAAGTATATGAAATTTCTACTAACTGTTGGCTTTTGGCAGAATAGCTCAGTTGGTTAGAGAATTAACTTAAAATTCAATACTCAAGAATCTAAGGATCCAGGTTCGAATCCCATGCTAGTACTATCACTGGTCTGGATACCAACACCTAAAGAAAAGAGGAGAATAATACCTCTCAAAAATTCAATATCCAAGAATATAAGGGTCCAGGTTTGAATTCCATGTTAGTACTGTCACTGGTCAGACCAACAACACCCAAAGAAGAGGGGAGAATAATACTTTTCAGAACTTCCATTTACTAATTTGTTTGATGTGCCATTACTAACAGTTGAATGTATTTGGAATGTTTAAATTAAGTTAATTTTTTCTAAAGACGTTCAGTACTCATATTAGATGATGAAAATAGTCAATCATAAAAATACAATCATCATATACCTTCAGGAAAACTTTTCTATTGATGTCTGATGTTGTTTTGAGATTTTTATTCTCTTTTATAGATTTTTATGTCATCATAATTATATTTTTTTATATTATTATTAATCCTTTTTCCTATCACTTTACAAAGTCTATATATTAAATTTCTCTGAATGGATCATTAAAAGAAAAGAAGGTTTCTTCTTTTTTTATATATTCTCTCACCTCGGTAACATACATTGGTGAGTTTTTTTAAAAAAATTAAATGACCTATCATTCCTGCAATTCTTATTAGAATATTAGATATGTTTTTATTAGAGTCATGTCTGTACCATTTTCAAAGTGTATTAATATTTTAAAACAATTTGCAAGTTTTAATTTGAAGGGTAGAGATATCGAGGGTGAACATTTTGTTTCTTAATAATCCTTATTTCTAGTTTTACATTAGCAGTGGTTTATATCTTACTAATTGATTATTACTGTGTTGATTCTATTATAAACATTAAGATATTAAAACACATATTTGCTATTAGTGAAAATATAAGCTAATTCTGTTCTACCTTCATTTGGATGCGTCCATACCTATTTCTGTTTAATATTTTTCTCAAACAAAGAATTCATAATATAAAGTTCTTCTTTTTCTGCAAATTCCAGAAGTTTAAGTTATTTTTTTCATTTCTATCAACATAACTAAATTTACCAACAGCACTTTGATTCTTTCAATTGTTTAATAATTTTAACATTAAAGTCCCCCATGACAATTTTAAATATTGTTTTCTGATAAAAAGTATTTTGTACATTCATATAAAATTCTTCTACTAATCCATCACAAAGAGAACTGATTGGGATATAAATATAAATTATCAGCTATTGATATCTTCTATTAATTTGAATAACATCTTGTCACCCTGTTTGAAATACCATCAATTTCCACAAATTTTGTTTTACATTTATTTACAACGAATCCCATTCCTCTTGTTTTTTTCAAATTTTGTGTTTATGTGGAGAGTACATAATCACTGAAAGTCCAACAACGTCTTATTTAATATTTTACATTTTTTTTAATTTGTTCAATCTAACTTCTCTTGAAAGTGATTTGCACTTGCCACCAACAGCTGCATTGGCTCATTGTATAAGAACTATAAAAAGTTTTGTAAGTCATGATTTCAAATTATCTATTTTTAAAAAAAGATCATTTATACATACATTCATTTTGTCTTTATGCATCTCAATATTTTATTTATGAATTACCAAGCATCTGAAAAAAAGAAACATGATGTTTATTGACTTTACATTTAGAAATAAAAAAATTAAATAAAATCATCTCATTAGTTGAAGCTGAAAAATGATGATGAGAAAACCATTCAAGTTCCTTTATCCTAAAAATAATAATATAGTAATAATAACTGCAATGACAAGAATGTATTAGGAGATATTAGGATTTTTTTCTGTTCTGTTCCTTTAATACTTAAAGTGAAATCAAAGTCTCCTTTTAGTTGACAACTAGCTCTTTTTTGCAGCTAATTATATTTATAACATTACATACACATATGTAATTTTAGTATTTTACACCAATCACAGTTTATTATTACATATTTAATATTTATTATATTTAAAATTAAATTATATCCTACAATAACATTTAGAATCATTTAAAATTATTATTATAAATTTTTTATTACAAACTTTTTTTAAAGATTAAGCAAATTATATATATATATATATATATACACTTGTTAATTGATTTAGTCAATTTTTAATTGTCATGAGTATTTTGCATTTCTTATTTAACATTTAAATACAAATATATTATATATACTTTTAAGCTAGAGGTAATTAGAGGGGATTTGAATACAGACTTTCAAGCTTTCTTTAGTCATTCAATCTATTTTATACAACTGACACACAGCCACATGCATGCAAAACAGATAAATGATCTCCAATATATCGGCATTCATCAATTGGTCCAAGTTCGAAGATTTGCTATCTTAATATAAACTGAGCACTGATTGTACATATGTGTGGGCGATGATGATCTGGACCAACTGATGAATTCTGGTTTAGCATGAAAAAGGTATAGTGGAGAACACATCTTTTTCGCATGTATGTGTTCATGTGTGTCGATTGTATAAGGTGGAGCAGATGGTTAAAGGAAGTTTGAAGGTTTGGGTTCAAATCCTCTTTAAGTATTTCTTATTGACCTGTTACAGTTATTAAAGTATTTATTGCAATCAGTGTCAAGTTTATTTAACACAGCACTATTGTATAATCATCGGATTACTACTGCAGTGACTTTGTTTAATTAAAATTAGTTAAGGTAAATTGAAGAACGAACAAGCGCACTCCAGGATTAAAAGTTGTTAGATCAATTTTCAACTGAAGTAATTAGGCAGTTTATTGCATGGTTATTGTTAGACTACTACTTTCGTGCTTGAACATCATTTGATCTTTGAACAGTCGATAATAATAAATAAACATTGTCCCCAAAAATAATTACATTACTATTTTAGCAGAACAAACTAATGCAATAGAAATTTTTTAAAGTTTTTTAAATAGTTGCGCCATAACGTGTACATTTGCATTAAAGTTTGAAATAATATTCAATATTTCGATATGTGATATTATTAAATTATAGTGGCTATAAAAATTTATACGCTTCACTTATCAATTTGATTATTATCAAACATGCAGTCTTAATATTGCATACGTTTATAATTTTTGACAATTTTTTTAACATTTTCATTCACAGGATGGCGCTCATTTCAAAAATTACTCGCACCTGCTGATGATACATCCTGCCAAATTAATTTATTAAAAAAAAAAAAAATTCTTAGCGATGTGAAGATCTTTTTAAATTTATCTGCTATATTATAAATTGATTTTTTAAAATAATACTAATATAATGTTTCCAAAAGAAAGCAACGAAATGTAATAAAATATTTGTATTTATAACTTGAACTAATAATGTAAAGTGTCATAATTATTTTGCTTAATTTTTTTAATATATTTATTTAGATTGTAATATTATTCTTCAAATCTTTTTATTTTAATTTTTAAATCTGATTATTGCTGTTCTCTCAAACATATAACTGTCTGATATATATATATATGTCTCAGCACATAAAAAAGTTTAAAAATGATTAAAAGATTTCATCAGCAGCTCTATATCCTGAATGGGTTGAAATTATGAGAAAAAAGCCGATTTGTCAATTGTTACTTAAAATACCATCAGCAATAATTTTAGAGAGACTGATACACTTAAAAAGAAGTTTCTTTAATAAATAAGTATATTTGTCATCAGGCAATATAACACAACCACTCCAGAGAAATTTCAGTAAGCATCACAACAAAGGTAATGGATAGAAGATTAAAAAACCAGGCTTAGCATCTAAGTAACTTTTGTAATGAGGTATTAATTCTAACAATTTTAAACTTGTTGTGTAATAATAAATAAGAAACTACAACAAAAATAATTATTTTATGATTATTAATGAGTAACAATTTTATCAAACAATAATCGTTTTTAAATCTGTGTGTGTGATGATATAATTATAGAGATTATTCATCAGTTATTTACCAAAACAGGCAAAACTCTCTATGGTAATCATGTGATGTTTATTGGCTGTTATTTATCAATGATATGCAATGAATTTCCATTATCCAAAAAAATAAGATAACTCAGTTACCTACAATTAAAAATAATATTAATTTAAAAAAAATAAAAATTAATCAAAAATGTTGTTTTTTTTTAATTTACAGTGCAACCTCTGTCCCGCACACCACAAAACTTCATAAAAATGGCTACTAATATCTGTAAAATATAGTCAAGTATATATAAAATTTAAAAACTTAATAACAGATAGTCACTGTATTTTTGCATTTTATCATTAATTTTTATCATAAAAAGAATAAAGAAGAAAGATAATACAAGTATAAATATGTGAATATATTATTTTTTTGATTTTATTATAAATGCATTATTATATTTTATTGTTTGTTAATTATTTTTCTTGAAGTTTTAGCCTATATAATTTTTAAATTAAATTGTTTAATAGGTAAGTACATTATTTGTACATATATATAAATTGTAACAATATGAAGGTAAGCAAGGTTCTATAAAGTCAAAATAAGAATCATAGATCACATGACCCTATTCTCTTAAGCCTGTAAGTTATAAACAATGAGGATTGCCAATCACCCCCCAATCCCCTGACCATGGTTTTGTGCTTTGGCATTTCTCAGAAAGGTGTCAGGGTAGGTTAGATCTAGTGTCTGAACCTACCCTGGCACCTCTCTGAGGAGTGCCAAAGCACAAAACCATGGTCAGGGGTTTGGGGGGTGATCCTGACAGAGATATTTTAAATGCTGGCTCTGGCTAAGCATTTATCAAAAAGCTTATTGAGAAATTGGCAATCCTCATTGTTTGTAAGCAAGGTTCATCTTGCTCAGTAAGCACTATGAATTGCAATGCCAAGCTGTAACCGTATGGAATCAGTTAACAGGTTCTTTTAAATTTGCTTATTTCCATGCTATATCCCTAATTATTAATGGTATGTGGTCATGCTAGCCTTTGTATTAATGTATTAGTAAATGAACCCAACTAAGACTCAAGATTACTTGTTCACTGTATATTCCAGAAATGAAGGCTATTTTTGATCGAATCTAGACTATACTCATGATATAGATATCTATAGGTATATGGGGTTTTAATTCATTTTGTATACTCATAGGTATGGGTAACTCCAAATCTTAAACAAATGATCATAAAACATTTAAATTTTCTCAGGATGAAGTACATGCATGCTACTAAACTTATATGCTGTGCCATGATCCAAATTGAAACTATGATGTAGTTGTGAAATAAAATTTATAACACACAAAAAAAATCAAACAAAGTTAAATTTTAAGTGAGGTATTTGCTTCATTTTTTATTGTGACATAGTTAAGAGACTACAATAAAATGAAAGTAACAATAAGATAGTAATGGCCCTTTCTTTAATTAAGCTTTTGATGAATTTATAAAAAAACATATGGTAATGATTATTATTTAAAGGCTTATTAAATGTATGAGCATTAAAAGGAAGACAGTTTATTATGTGCTTAAATAATGCATTGTTATAAATAATAATACTTAATATGACCCATTTGTATTAATAACAAATAATAAAGAAAATATATATATATAAAAGTGGGATCTTCATTTTAACATAAATGCTAGAGAATTGTAATACAGATTAAATGTCTCCTTTATATATATAATAAATTCATGTGTGCGTATTGTCATATAATATGAAGCAAATAATAATAATGATAATAGCCCTGCCTATCTGTGAATACAAAATTTACAAATTATATAGCAAAACAATAAAAGGGTTAAAAGCTTGTTTATGTTTTAATTAATTAAGTTATGATTGATCAACCATGTTTTACAAATTATATATATATGGATTTCCCCTTTTGTTGTTATTGTTTATAGAGCAAACATTATTTTAATTTGACAGTTCCTTCTCCTTTCTTCAATGTTTAGATTATCATTTCCTGAAGTAGTTAACAGAGACACATAAGGTTAGAATGGTTTTTATTATTATTTCCTTAAATTTTGCCTTTGTTGAATGGCAGCATGATTCAGATAATTAGCAATAATATTTTCCTTTTTACAATATCAGATTTTAAATATTTTCCTTTTTACAATATCAGATTTTAAATATCTGTTTTTTCTTCTCCAAAGTTGGAATGATTTGAATAAACATATATTTCCTTTCCATATCTATGCATGTTTATGGCCATGATGTTTCATTAATGTAATATGAAACATACGGATGAGGGAGTGAAAAAATCCTTAAATAGGTGGATTGCTTTCTAATGCATCCTGTCAATTATGCAAGACATAAATGGAAATTTATCTTGCCATTGGTAAGAGCAAAATCAATAAAGTAAAAGTTTTCTAATAGCTTTCTTTCACTGCACTTGACAGTAAAAAAAGAAAAATTCATATTCTTGTTTCTTTTTCATCCTATTTTCACAAATCATACACATCTTCAAACCTTTTTTGCTGACATAAACAAATGATTACACTATAATATTTTAGAATGATTACATATGTCTATAAAAAATTTTAAATGTAAATAACTAACAAACACTCATGCATTTGCCTAATTTTGGTCATTATTATTTTTATATTATTTTAATATCATTTGCATATTTTATTTTATTTTCAGCTCTCTTTTTTATTGTTACTGTTGCCTCTACACTATTCTTAGATAAAAAATTACCTTTGTAACTGTCAAAAAAAAAGATATTCATAATGATAAATGTAAACTTGATACAAAATCTCTGAAATACTTTATAAATGTATTATTTTGATAACAATTGAGAGTAGGGGTTGGACTATTTTAATCCTTACAATACCCTTCCACTAACAAAAAATTACCAATACCACTAAGAACAATACATAACAAGAGTAAGTAATTGTATATTTCACTATATTTATGTTAAAAAACAAACCTCACTGCTATCTCTGTAGGTTGAGCTAATAATTATAAACATTTTGTAAGAACTGTTAAAGTATATGAGCAAGATGAGCTAATATTAATTACTTCTGGTACATCAGTCCAAGGCTTTGGGCATTGTAAGTCCCTCTCAGCCCATCCAGTGTATCAATTATATAAGTATTTTCTCCAATCTTTTTCTGTATCATATAAAGTTCTTCATATAAGTTGAAAAAACTTCTTGTATTGGTGTTCCTGTAGATGACTAATATGGAATTCAATTTAATCCTGACATGCTAATTGGACATAGCACTACTAATCTACTTAATTAACTTTTATATATATATATATATGAAAAACAAAAACACAAGTTAAAACTTGCTAACGCTTGTATTTATGTCAATAGATGGCGTTCTACCAAAAACATCGTCAAGCGTGTTTGTTTACATAAATATCAGAGCAAGCATTCACTATCTCTAACTTAATTTCCACCTTCAGATCATGATTTCAAGCTATTTTCTATTGTCAGTGAAGGACAGGAATAAGAAACTAGATCTAAACACAAACTCTGAGCATTTATGAAACAGTTTCTATTCAGCTTGCAAGCATGAATCTTTTAGACACGTAATGTCTTCAAACTCAGCATAGCAAGCTAGATAGCTATATGGGTCTGATATCAGTTCAGCATCACCACATAGTAGAAGCCTCTGCAATATATACTATTGCAAGAAAGATCTCAAAGGTACATTTATGAAAAACAAAAACACAAGTTAAAACTTGCTAACGCTTGTATTTATGACAATAGATGGCATTCTGCCAAAAACACTGTCAAGCATGTTTGTTTACATAAATGTCAGAGCAAGCATTCACTATCTCTAACTTAATTTCCACCTTCAGATCATGATTTCAAGCTATTTTCTATCGTCAGTGAAGGACAGGAATAAGAAACTAGATCTAAACACAACCTTTCAGCATTGTGAAACAGTTTCTATTCATAAACTGAACTGATATCAGACCCATATAGCTATCTGGCTTGCTATGCTGAGTTTGAAGACATTGTGTCTAAAAGATTCACACTTGCAAGCTGAATAGAAACTGTTTCACAAATGCTCAGAGTTTGTGTTTAAATCTAGTTTCTTATTCCTGTCCTTCACTGACGATAGAAAATAGCTTGAAATCATGATCTGAAGGTGGAAATTAAGTTAGAAATAGTGAATGCTTGCTTTGACGTTTATGTAAACAAACACACTTGACGGTGTTTTTGGTAGAATGCCGTATATTGTCATAAATACAAGCGTTAGCAAGTTTTAACTTGTGTTTTTGTTTTTCATAAATGTACCTTTGAGGTCTTTCTTGCAATGATATATATTGCAGAGGCTTCTACTATGTGGTGATGCTCAACTGATATCAGACCCATATAGCTATCTGGCTTGCTATGCTGAGTTTGAAGGCATTACGTGTCTAAAAGATTCATGCTTGCAAGCTGAATAGAAACTGTTTCATAAATGCTCAGAGTTTGTGTTTAGATCTAGTTTCTTATTCCTGTCCTTCACTGATGATAGCAAATAGCTTGAAATCATGATCTGAAGGTGGAAATTAAGTTAGAGATAGTGAATGCTTGCTCTGACATTTATGTAAACAAACACGCTTGACGGTGTTTTTGGTAGAATGCCATCTATTGTCATAAATACAAGCGTTAGCAAGTTTTAACTTGTGTTTTTGTTTTTCATAAATATACCTTTGAGGTCTTTCTTGCAATGATATATATTGCAGAGACTTCTACTATGTGGTGATGCTGAACTGATATCAGACCCATAGAGCTATCTGGCTTGCTATGCTGAGTTTGAAAACATTACATGTCTAAAAGATTCACGCTTGCAAGCTGAATAGAAACTGTTTCGTAAATGCTCAGAGTTTGTGTTTAGATCTAGTTTCTTATTCCTGTCCTTCACTGACAATAGCAAATAGCTTGAAATTATGATCTGAAGGTGGAAATTAAGTTAGAGATAGTGAATGCTTGCTCTGATGTTTATGTAAACAAACACGCTTGACAATGTTTTTGGTAGAACACCATCTATTGTCATATATATATATATAAAAATGTTATTCTACCAAACTTATAATGGGCCATAACTAAATCAAATGACACATAAGTAACCCACTTTAATTCATAACAATATGTGTAATATCCTTTCCTAACAATTAAGATCATAAACATATAGACATAAGTTTTGACAACACTGAAGATTATTGACCTAAGCATTATGACTTTGACTTTCATTCACACTGGATACTTATAAAATAAGTCAACAACATCATTCAAGTGGTGTGAATTTCCACCAACATATTCATTCTGAAACTTAGCTACAAATAGAGATTCCTTATACCAGATAAAATTATTATTATTCAAATATTTGGGGCTATATCTATACCTATTTACATATTGCTCTAATAACACTTTGTGATTTTAAAATCAGTATTTCCATAAAATAAAAACCTGTGTTTGCTCAACCATTATTATCTCTAGAGTAACATGAGTTAAATATATTTACACTGTTTTGCCTTTTCAATAATCTTTAGTAATTATATTCCTTCATGCAATAGTCTGTTATGCCTAACTCATTAAAGTGTATATTATTTTTGCTAATTTAGGACCTGAAATAATCTATATAATCTTTTACTAAATTGTCACCAATGACAACATTTGTATCTTCAGAAGCCTTATTTTTACTCTATCATATTTTCATATGTCTTTCCCTTAAATCCTGTTTGCTCATTAAAACACATTTGCTTTCATCATTATCCATTGAAAAATTAGTGATCTCAAAATTAGGCAATTCATAACAATTTATTATTTCTATCTTATTATCATCTTGGTATTCTTCAAATCCAAAACTATTACTCACAATTGCTTTGTTTGCAGTGCATAATTTCTTTACAGTTGCATCAAAGTTATATATCGTTGCTTGGTGCAGTGTTTTATCTTTTATTATGAATACATTGGCTTCATCTCTAAACCTTTTTAATTCATTAGTGACTCTGATTTTTAGCTTCTTAAGATTTCTTGTGTTTGCCTACTTTACCTCTTTAGAGTTGGCTCCTAATCTTGCATTTAGCTCCTTATGGTTAACGTCTAGTTTGGCAGAATTAGCATCTATTTCATCTTTTAACTCTTTATAGTTGATCTCTAATCTTGCATTTAGCTCCTTAAAGTTGTCATCTATTTTTTGCATTTGTTTTATCTTTTAAAACTCTTTCAGCATCTCTAAAATAGTTTCCCAAACATTTGCATTGCCTTTAGTTCTAGTTTCAAAATTGTCTGACATTTCTTTTCATTAGTATCGGCCATAATCTACATTAGTACACTGAAAAAAATTAAAAAAGCCTAAATATTTAACTTCATATGTGTGTGTGTATAATTTTGCTTTGCATTTCAAGAATCTAATCATATAAATCTATTTAAGGCTTTCCACCCCTCTTTGGTCTCTAAAAGAAGTAATTGCCTCATCAACATGCACATGCAATAACAAACGAAATAAAATCTAACAGACAACTCTATTTTCAAACCTCTTTTATTAATCTATTTCTGGAGATTAAATTCTGAGCTTCTAATATTATGACTTTGTATATTATCTCAAAACGTTTTCAAAATTTTGATCATATACTACATGTCAAAAACAAAATGTATTTTCTCATAGATTGATTTGAAATTATCTAGAACACTTGCGGGGGCAAGAAATAAATTTTCAGCATACTGGAATATTTAATTTCCAGCCCAAGGTTAGAAAGTGCCAAGTTGTAACTGTATGAAGGTGAGCACAAAATTAATATATTACATAGCAAAATGATAAAATAGTTTGTACTTTGGTTAATTAAGTTATGATTGATCAACCATGTTTTACAAATTATATACATGTGGATTTTTCCTTTTTTGTTGTTGTTTATAGAGCAAACATTATTTTTATTTGACAGTTCTTTCTCTTCATTTCTTTCTTTTCTTTTCAATGTTTAGATTATCATTTCCTGAAGCAGTTAACCGAGACCCTTGGATTTAAAACAATTACTATTATTATTTTCTTAAATATTGCCTTTGCTGAATGTCAACATGATTCACATAATTAACCATAATATTTTTTTTTTTTTACAATTGCTTTTCAGATTTCAAATATCAGTCTTTCTTCTTCAGGATGGGATGAATGGATTAAGTATACGATTTCATTTCATAGTACACATGTTTCAGTTCATAGTGTTCCATTGGTGTAAGATGGAACATACAGATGAGAGATTGAAAAAATCCTTGGATAGATGGTTTGCTTTTTAGTGCAGCCTCTTAATTATACAAGCCATAAATGTAAATTAATCTTCCCATTGGTATAAGCAAAATTAATAAGGTAAAAGTTTTCTAATAAATTTCTTTCACTGCAATTGACAGAGCAAATAAAGAAATGTTTTTCATTTTTTTCATATCTCTATTTTCAAGAGTTGCATTTATCTTCCAACCTTTTATTGTTAATGTAAACAATAACAATGGTGTGATTATACTATAATATTTTAGAATGATTATATATGTCTAAAAATTTAAAATGTAAATAACTAACAAACACAGGTATTTTTCTAATTTTGGTCATGACTACTTTTATATCTTTTTAATACAATTCACATAATTTATTTTATTTTCATCTCTCTCTTTTTTTATTGTTACTGTTGTCTCTACACTACTCTTAGATAAAAGATTACTTTTGTAACTATCAAAACGGAAATACTCACAATATAAAATCTTTGAAATATTTTATAAATCATCATCAATAGTAGTCTGTTCAATAGACAGGTCCAGAGAGTAATCACTACATCAGTTCATCCATTCTTCCATTCCATTCTCTTCCTTGCCCACTTCCTCAATTCCACATAACCCCTTCCATCTCGTATATCATCCAATAATGTCAATCTCTTCCGTCCTTTCTTTTTATTTCCACTCACCATTCCTTCCAAAACATCTTTTATTAAACTATAATCTTTTCTTAGTATATGTCCAATCCAGTTTCTCTTTCTCTCTTTGATACTTTCAATCAATCTTCTTTCCTCATTAACTCTTTTCAAAACTTCTTCATTTGTTATTTTATTCACCCAACTGATTTTTTCCATTTTTCTCCATGTCCACATCTCAAAAGCTTCCAGTCGTTTCTTAATTCTATTACTCAATGTCCATGTCTCACAACCATACATTAATACACTCCACACATAACATTTAATTAATCTTTTCCTTAATTCTCTTTCCATAGGTCCACAGAATACCTTCTTTCTTTTTACAAATGTCACCTTTGCCAATGCTATTCTTCTTTTAACTTCATCTTCACTTCTTCCATCCTCACTCAACCAACAACCCAAATATCTAAATCCCTTCACCTGCTGCACCATGTCATCATGGATTCCAATTTGCAGTCTTTTTGCATCTCTCCCTATCCATGAACACTTAGTCTTTTCAATATTAATCTTCATTCCATATGCCATACATCCTTCTTCCAATTTATTCAACATATTCTGAAGATCCTTTTCTTCCTCAGCAATAAGAGCCATATCATCTGCAAATCTTATACACTTTATTACTCTCCCTCCAACATTTGCTCCTCCACAGTCCAAATAATTATTTATCATATCTTCTAAATAAATATTAAACAAAACAGGTGACATACTACATCCTTGCCTAACTCCACTTTCTATATTCACTTCATCCGTCTCATTACATCCAAATCTAACTCTTATTCTTTGCCCATTATACATATTCCATATCAATCGTCTTTCTTTCCAGAATACTCCTTTATCTCTTAAGATAGACATCAGTTTATTCCAGCTTACTCTATCAAATGCCTTTTCTAAATCTACAAAACATATACCAATTCCTTTATCTCTTTCAATATATCTTTTTGCAATTGTCCTAACAATACCAATAGCATCTCTTGTGCTTTTCCCTTTCCGAAAACCAAACTGTTCTTCAGCAATATAATAGTCAACCTTCCCATAAATCCTTTGAGTTAAAATCCTCAATAACATCTTAGAAACATGATACAATACACTTATTGTCCTATACTCTTCACATTTAACAGCTTTCTTCTTTTTAGCAATTGGAATCACTATAGTTCTTAAAAAATCTTCAGGCCAAACTCCACTATTATATATCAAATTGCAAAGTCCAACTATTTCCTTCATAGTAAATTCTCCCATTTCTCTCAAAAATTCTATAGGTATTGCATCAAATCCAATAGCCTTACCATTCTTCATTTGTGCAATTGTCTTTCTTACTCCATCTGGCAGTATGTCCATACCTCTATCATCCATTGTAACATCTTCTTCATTTTCAAGTTCATAACTAATTAAATTATTTCCTCTACTAAACAGATACCAAATATATTCTTCCCATCTTTTTAATATATCATTACTATCAGTTAACCTTCTTCCATTCTTATCCGCAATCTCACTTGCTACCCATGTCTTTTTCTCCCAAGTAATACTTTGTATTCTATCAAATGCTAGATCATATCTTTTCATCTGTTGAAACCTTTCTATCTCTTTACATTCTTGCTCCAACCACTTTTCTTTTGCTAAATCTGTTTCTCTTCTTAATTCATTATTAAATTTCCTATATTCCTTTTGCCCTTCCTCAGTATTTACCTTCTTCCACCATCTCCGCACTTCCATCTTTTCCAACATACCTTCAGTTATCCAAGGTCTTTTAGCTTTTCTCGCCCGAATAATACCTATTTCATTTTTTGCTATTTTCAAGAATCCCTCTTTAATTCTATTCCAACACTCATCAGAGCTATTAATATAGTTCCCATCCTGAACAATTCTTTTAAATTCATTTTCACATATTAAACCAAATTTTCCTTTTCCATTTGTCTCAATTTATCCAAGTCCCATCTTGTGTATCTTTTCCCTCTTTTAATTCTTTTTAAACTTAACTTTAATTTAGCCATCACCAAATTATGATCCGAATCTATATCAGCACCTGGCAAAGCATGTGAACCCTTAACAGCATTCTTATATCTATTCTGAATCAGTATATAATCAATTTGATAATGTTCTCTGTTACCTGGAGCTTTCCATGTATACAATCTTCTAATATGATTTTTAAAGCAAGTATTTGCAATGACAAACCCATTCTCTTTACAAAATTGTACAAGTCGACTACCCCTTTCATTTCTTTTTCCAATACCATAATTTCCAACAATTTTCTCTTCCCTACCTTTCCCCACAACAGCATTCCAATCCCCAAATAGCAATATACATGCATTTTTTCCTTCACATTGAATACTTTCTTCTATCTTCTCATACATTTCATCAATTTCACTATCATCATGAGTACTAGTTGGCATATAAACTTGTATAATTACCAAATCCCTAGGACTTGCATTTATTCTCATCACCATCAGCCTATCATTAATATTATCAACCTTTGCCACACTATTCCATATTTTCTTCCTCACAGCAATGCCAACTCCATTAATTGACCTATCACCACCTGAATAAAACAATTTTACATCTTCACTACTTACTTCTCCACATCCCTCCCACCTCACTTCACTTAATCCCATTACATCAATATTATTTAAATTCAACTCTCTTTTCAAATTTTCCAATTTCCCACCTTTCCTCAAAGATCTAACATTCCACGTTCCAATTCTCAGTGTATCCCCTCTCAATGAATTATATTTATGAGGATTTCGCAGGTTGACAACCTGAGTAGCCTCATGTCCACTCCTGCTGGGCAAGACACCAAAGTTATTCTTAACTAAGGTCTCAACACCAAACGTAATGATTCCTGTAGACATACTCATAATAAAACAAGGGAATTATAAGACAAAGTGGTTTCCCATTGCCTTCTTTGCCCAGCAATAACCTCTATAATAGGCTTAGTGCACTAGCCAAATCCCATAAAATGAAAATCCAACTACCACTTCCTCTTCATCGTTGTCACCTCTAGTGATCTTCCGCTGACTTGGAAGAAATGCCGTTGCTGACCCAGCACCCAGCGGGGTGTTGACTTATTTAATGGCGGTCAACACTCGCCATTATACATCCACCATCATAGGAATTGTGGCACTTTATAGAAGTAAACACGCCACTGTCTCCTTCACCACTTCCTGATAGTGAATGTTGTCCCATTGTCAGCGACTGCTTATTTACAGTACTCTGCTTATTCACAGCTAACCTTCATATCTGAAGGCCATGCCCCTATCCGCAACCTGGGGATGCTCTGGGTGGCATGGGACCCATGCCTCATATATATATAAATATATATATATATTTGATAATTGAGAGTAAGAATTGGACTATTTCAATTCTTACAACATATATATCACATGATTAACTTTGACGATTATAACAATTTATATCGTGAGCAATCTAGCTTTATGCAAAATTATGTTTAACACATATAACATCTGAGCTGTTTATGTGTATGTAGTAAAAATGTACTATTTGTGTTCGCTGCTACCCAATGCTTTTTTTTAACTATGAAATGTCTTGAAATTAAATGATATAGATATAGAACCTTATTTTGCTGATTTTCTATTAAAAATTTCTTGCATAAGCTCATTGAGATATAGACCATCATTTCTTATAAGCATGGCTAGAATGCTGAATGAATAATAGCAATGTTTAAAATTACAAAATTGTGTTATTTGTTTTGAATAGTAATTGGACAGCTATTTGTTTAACAGAATAACACAGATTAAAAAAAATAGAACATTTTTTTTGCTGATCTTGATGTCTTGATATCTCACTTATGATGTATGTATAGGCTTGATTAATCACACTAAAATTATTATCTTGAATATACAATGCAAGATAATTATTGGATTAGATTAAAGTTTTGCGACAAATCTTAAAAAAAAAACACTAATAATTTTTATTATTCTGTAACATGTAATATTTATAACTTTACTTTTAATATAGAACATAAAATTTTATAAAATGCTTTTGTTTTACTGACAATTGGAATAAAATGCTAATCTTATATTCTATGTGTAGTTCATAGTATTCCTATTCAATGAGATAATTTTTATCTTGAACAATATATATAACATTATGCATTGTTTCTATATATGTGATCCAAATATATATATATTTATGAATGTAAATTAGACGGATTGTTTCTATATATGTGATCCAAATATATATATATTTATGAATGTAAATTAGACGGAAATAGCTACTCTTTCACTCATGCAATATGAATTGACAGCAATTAACATCAATAAATGTTTTATAAAAACAGGTAAAAAACATTCCTAAAGCTTACTATTAAATCAACCAATATTCATTGATGGTGCTAGAAAAGAAGTGTGATTTTATTTAAGAACCAGATTTTAAAATCAGTATTGCTTGTAAAGGTTTGAATTATATGTGCCTGACCTGAGAAAATATTTCATTTTTAGTGACCTGCTTTCCCTACCAAGGAATATATAATTCAATCCTTTACAAGTAATAAAACTGATTTAAAAATCTAATTCTTAAATAAGATTATGCTCCATTTCCAGCATTGTCAACAAATATTGATAATATAGTTAATAGATTTTACATTATATGGTTCAATAATATTTGTCTAAATCGCATGTTGTTATTAAATTAGTAATAAATTGAATGGTTGCTAGTCTTTCATATGCACCTACTATTGTTTCTCAGACAGCCAATCAGATGTTTAACAGTGGTCTGAAGAGCTGTCTGAAAAACAACAGTAGGCACATGTGAAAGACTAGCAACCTTTCAATTTATTATATGGTTCAAGTATATTTAGCATTAATTTGGTTACAATAAATGTAGCTTTTTACAAACTAATATTTAGCTTAATTTTAGCAGATTATTTTTTTAAAATTACTCATATATTAAAATAACATAAAACATGTAGAATTATTTCAACTAGGATTTTATATAGAATATTGACTACCTGTCAAAACTAGATTAAATAATAGTAAACTCTATCGTTCATCATTATTTCAATTTGATAATCTATAAGATTCAACCAGTCTCTGCAATTAATAAATAACAATTTTCAAGTATAATTATACAAATCTATATAATATTAAACCATCTATGTTCTTTATTACTGTTTTACAATCCTTTTTTTTTACAACCCCCTATGAAAAAGATTGCTGGAACAATCGAAACTGTCATATGAGATTGTAAAAAAAAAAAAAAGCATTGTAAAACAATAATAAAGAACATAGATGATTTAATATTATATGGATTTGGCAATGCAATAATAAAGATAATGGTAAAATACTTCATAAAGAATTATACAAATAATTTCATTTAGGCTAAAACTGCAATTCCCTTTGAATTTGTAGCTATTTGATGTACTTTTTGTGTAGGCATTGTATTTTCCATTTCAGATAGAAATATAAATACATGTCATAGGTTTAGCTTCTGTATTTAATTTTACTTACACTGAATTAGTTTTTAAGGCTAGAAGAGTTTTGTCAAATAAATTCTACATATATGTCTTTAATAGTATTTATATATTTACTAATTCAGTTGATTAAAAGATTATATTAGTGTGTTAATGTATTTTTTTTCCTTGCAATAATTTATTGATGAATATGTTACACAAATAGTGCATTCTGCTGTTAAAGAGATGAAAATTGCTCTGAAATTATGAGGCAAGACTATTTCAAATTCAAAAATTTGGAGCATTTGTATTTATTCAATAATATTCTAATCATTGAACAAAATGCAAACATATACTCATCCTAAATACAGTTTGATACCATTAGCAATATTAAAAATAAGCTAAGTTAAAAATAAAGCATAAATTCAAGATCTGAAATATAGCATTTCTAGAATGCTGAAAAGGATATCTGATAATAAATCCACATTAAGTTATCTAATTCAGATTAAATCCAATGTCCACTTGGCTACATTTAAATATCAGAACTTAGATAAGTTGGTTACATTAATTTCTACAGTATTAGTCCTTTGGTAATTGCATATTATAATTTCATACATATGGACAGAGTAGAAAAAGTAAAAAAAAGAAAATTTAAAGAAACTGCTCACACGAAAATGAAAATAACTCCTTAAGTCAATCTGCTATGCTCATTCTTAACATTTGGAAACCTACTTAATAATTTTGCCCTTAAAAAAATAAATTTCTTTAAATTCAGTATTCATAAATCTAAAGGTTTTAAGTTTGATTTCCATTGTTAGTTCTGAAGAAAAAGAAAGAGATTAATACCACTTGAAACGTTATGTTATATGCTACTTTTTATGTTATTCCTAACAGATGAATGAATTTGAAAAGTTTAAATTTTCTAAAGGCATTTAGCAATTAATTCCAGATGATGGAAATAATCCAATATATAATTATATATCCTAAGACATATTGATATACAAGGATAGTTAGGTAGATAGATATATAATAAAACAAAAAGGTGCTAAACAAAAATATATTATATAGAGAACTTGCTCAATATATAGGCCGTTACAGTACTTAAATTCAGCTATTAATGACCAAATAGCTGCTAAAAATGTGTTTCCTCAACGAAATTTATTCGCGCTATTATTTTTTATTGTGTATATATAAAAATGCATGACATCGACTTTCAGACTGGATGCAATCTCTTATATTTTATACCGAAGACTTTTTTTAGTTTGATTTCCTGGGAAAGTAATTATTTAAATTTGATCTTCCTTCATCAAATGTATAAAAAATAAAATAATAATTTTAGTAATACTCTAAACTTGACGGTAAACTCTTAAATTATTAATTTTTTTAAAAGTGATTCCATTTTATTAAAATAATTTTCTGTTAGTAAATTATCTATAAATTTTAAAACATTGTAATTTCTTAAAACGCATGCATAATATTTTTGTATTATCAATTTAATACGCATTATTGAAATCACCACACTATTAAATAATAATAAACATTTTCTATTTGTCAAATAGTAACTTTAATTCAGTAGCCATCATTTGCCATTTAACGCTTTTTAATTTATATTATAAATGTAAATATGATAATTAATCTGCACTTCAGCTGGATCACGTCCCATTAAATTGTAAATAAAAAAAAACTGACCTTAAAATAAATAGTATATTTTATTATTATGTAAATAACATTTGAAACGTACTTTATTTTTACTATTATTTATTTTAACACGGTATTTTCTTATTATTGACTGATGAGTGTCAGGTGCAGCGGCCTTTTTTGGAACTAAAATATGAAATTATAGTTTTTGATTAATATTAAAACAAATAAACTATCTATTTTAATCTAATAATATCAAATACACATTATCAATAGTACAAATAAACATATAAAAAGATTAATTAAAATGAATAAAGTAATAATTCTAAAATAGGCATTTTTAATGTTTGCTGTATACATAAAATACAAAATAAATATGAATAATGTTATATAATATATACTTTACAAATAAAATAAAAATATTAATCCAAAATTAGCAAAATGATGTTTTATTAATACAGAGATTAAACAATCTGTTACTAATTTATGAATTAATATATGTTTTGTCTTTTTTATGGAGTACATATAATATTTTTAAAATCTTGTTAAAACAGGCAAAACTCACTATACGTATTGCCACACACAGCAAGCCGGAGTAATCAATGGATGCCAGAAGGCTTGTGCATAAAATCCCCATCTAGTGCCTACTCATCCAATATCCCCAGACTAGTTTCTGGCTTGTGGCCTTCGTCAGTGAGGAGCCTTGGATCTGAGAGCACTGCACTTACATCTTAGGATCTAAGGCAACCCTCTAGCAGCCACTTTTTATCTCCATTTAACTACAAAACCATGAGTCTTAAACTGAAAACACCTTAATGTTTTCAATCCAATCCCACTAGCTTGTATAGTCATATGGGTCTAAACCCAGTTCAGTAGCCATACATTTTGGTGTCTTTAGTTCTTTAATAACCATAGCCACCAGTATGCTATTAGGTAGGATTGGTTTTAAGCCAATAAACATCACATGCATAAGAAGTGGTGGTCATGTGATATCGAAACTCTTTAATTTAATCTCTCAATGTCAAAATCTCCCCACTCTTAATATGAATGTCCTTAATGCCAATTCAGTTATATTAGCAATTTTTATTTTTACAATTAAACATTTATTTATACGATATTTTAATAATCTTTATATTATTTGTTATAAATAAATGTAAGTTTATAAATGAAAGACATTCTTAAAGATAATATTTGACTTGCAAAATAAAAAAATAAAGTAGTGAAGTGAATACACAATGATAATAATGATTCCTTTCATAAATATGTTGCATAAATAAACATAATAAATTACTGAAGATTATAATTTTTCTTTCTAAAGAAACAAAAAAAAACAAGACAAATCACCCTCACAAACTTAAAATAAAGAACCTATCAATTAGTGGTTTTGTCAGTTGCTTTGTGTTTTTTATACAAGAAATAACTGACATTTCTGATTTTTTTGGTATTTAGACTTTTTCATGATATTTGTGTAATATCAGCACAATACTGACATCTTCAAGTTTTTTGCCTCAATTTCATTTATTAAATAAATGCACACCAGGAAATATACATTATAGATAACTACAAAATAACAAAGAAAAGTCAAAAGTAATAAAAATAACCTCAAACTGCCTCCAAGAACATTAAAGACATTTTTTTTATACACTATCATGTTTAAGCCAATAAACATTACATGATCACTATTTCTTTATTTTTTTACTACCATGTTTACTTAAAATTTTTATTAATTTGTTTATTTGAATCAAATCTTATAAATAATTTTTAAAATATTTCTACTTCACAGATTTTCTTCAAATTGTGAAGTACTTGCTACTTAACATTGATAATACAATATTTTAGAGTTGCCCAGACAATTCTATAATATTGATGAACTTAATTCCAAACCACATTGACATTGATTCAGTAAGTTTTTTTAATGATGTGAAAGACATGCCTTCAATGAATTTCATGACTTAGTCATTAAAAAGTGTTTATAGTTAATTAAAATAGATGGAAAACAAATGAAGGATGAAATTTTAATTTTTCTTAATTGTTTAACTAAAACTTGCTTTTTCAAAAAATACCTTAATAAACAAAAATATCTTATAAATAATTTTAATGCATGCCAATTTTATTTTAAATACACAAATATAACATGTTATAATGCTGCTTTACTATGGCTTTAAATTGCTTTTTTCAGCTTCTTTTATGGCTATTTAGATAATTTTGTGCTAGAAATTGGAATTAAACTACTCTTTGGATTAGTGACATTTTCAGAGGTTTTTTTTGCTATTAATAAATCAATATTACATGCTAAAAACATTTTACAGTGTAAAATGAAAGAACAACACAGAACTAGAGCTTGCTGATTAATTGTTTTTTGAATATGATTATTAAGAACCATCCAATCTATTCTTTAAACAAAAAGAAAAATAAATGCACAAATTTTTATAAAATATTTTCATTAAAATTATTAAGCATAAAATATATTTATGCTTCTACTTAGACTTTTTTTTAAATATATTTCCCTTCTAAAAATACAAGTTAAAAACTTGAAGTAAAATTACTCCAGAAGAAGCAATAATTAAAGTATTGGTATTCTGTCAAAGTGCTGTCAAACATTGGTATTTCTGAATTTTTGTGATAATTCAATTTTTTAAAAAGTCTCATCTCAATTGAACAATTACAAAACCCCCTATTACAAAATGGTTTAGGTCTTAACTCAGTACATGTCTTTCAAATTTCCAAAACCACAAATCTAATATCTTCATGTGCAAAATCTTTTTCAAATGGGAAATGATGTTCAACTCCAATAGACAAGCCACCACCTATGACTGATTATTTAAAATCATTTTTTGGCTCACTTCTAGCCATTGATAACTTAAATTTTGATCCACCTGAAGACAAATACCACTATTGGAATGTTTATGCTTTCTTATACCCATCTTCAAATAATAATGTTGAGGAGTCTATGCTAAATGTAAATAATAAGCAGTTGACTTGAAAATTCAAAGACTGGTTTATTGAATCAAAATATTCTGATATTTTATTAATATTAATTTTACAATCATTATCAACATTACATTTTTTATAAGCATAAATGATTCTGTGCAAATGTCAATTCCCAATGTAGACTCTGTCATAGAGATACAAAATCTCAATTTCACTTATTTTTTTAATATCAATTTTTAGTCAATATACATATAGAAATTTCAAGATTATTTCAAAGGTAATATTGCAACATTAAAATTCTGTTTAAACCTTTTAAAAAGGAGTAGTCTATGAAATTAGAGCTTCAGCATTTATTTTACATGCATTCTGGTACACGAGATGTCTTTTTTAACATAATAATGATTCTAGAAGTCAGCAAAACACTTTATGGATTAAATTAGAATCACTCAGAGCAAGAGATAAAAACATTCCACACAATATTTATTCTGATATCTGATCCTTAATGTAGCAACATCTAAGACACTAAAATGCTATTTTTAATAATCTAATGCACTACTAAAGAGAACATTGTCATTGTTTTTTTTTTTGTAAATATGTAATATATTTGATCAAATAATTCTATATATTATTATATGTAAGTTTATTGCAAATTTTGTTGCAAAGTATGATTTTATAATACAAAATGATTAAAAATTTATTTAAATGCATATTAATTATGTAAGTAATATTTACTAAGGCTGTAACCCTCAAGAATATGCGTGTGAAAATGTGAAGATAGGGACCTCTACAGGTCTTAACCACAAGCTTATACTTCTAATGATAGAAAAAAAGAAAAACCACAACTGAACTATTAAAATTATATTTCATAATTTTAATAATATATTTAAATTTGCATTCAGTTTACTATAAGAAAAAGCAAATTATTTCTTTAAATCCACATTTGACAGGAAAAGTTGAAATGGACACAAAATATGATACATTTTCATAAACTATACAATTCAAATTTATTTGTATGCATTATAACTTAAATAGATTATCTAATTTTTCTTTCTTGTCCTTCATTACATGAGTTATCATTTATTAATTATAATTTAATAAAATATCTTTATTTAACCAAACATTTAATTGTTATTATAAATACTAATTTTTATTTTATTTAATAATATGACCACATCTACTGATCAATCTTCCTTTAATTTCATAAACTGGCATTAATTTCATAAACTAGTGTACTTAAGTTACACTTTCATTATATCTAGTATGTACACATACATAATAATTCTATCAGTTTTTTTATAATTTTTTTTTGACCATGCAGATTTGTAATACAACCAATTCAAGATCATAAGAAATGTATTCTGTTACAATGTATATACATATGTTGTAGTAGTTAGCCCTTGTTGTAAATTAAAAAAAAATTTAAAAAAGAAATAGATATACACAATCTTTAAAGGAATAATTTTCATTTTATTGTATATAGTTCATTTCAATAAAAATTTTATTAACAATAAATAGTGATTACATACTAATAAAGGATAAATAAATGAATAAATTGTACAATAATATGATTATATAATGTTATATATGTCATCTGGCTAGATTATGTTATGAGAGCACAATGTTATACTCTTATGTGGTTAGGTATAGTGAAGAGATTCTAAGAACTTGTTTAATGGTATTAGCATTTTTAATATAGACATGAATATTTTCTTTTATAAATGACTATTCTATAATGCTGGGTAGGTGGGAATTGATAATCAGGAAAAGGAAAGAGCAATTAAAGACCAGGTGTCAGCAAAGACTTTACTGGAGGCAAGGAGCTGGTCATGTTTCTTGGATTTTTTTGAGCGTTTGATAAAACAATGGTATGATTTGTGGGGGGGGGGTAATTCCATGAGACTTTTGCATCTCACTATCCATATGGAATAAAGGACAAAGGTAGAAAGCCTTATTATAGACAAAAAACCATTATGAATGGCATTTTCAAGTGAGAAAATCATATCAGGTCTTATGTTGGAATTGATTATAATTATATCTTTCAGAGTTTTAAGTCTTGGGCACCGGTGTATAATATGGTCTATGGTTTCATCTTCATGAGCACACAGACCACATATAGGGTCAATGCTGGTAAAACCTCTTCGGTGATAAAGAAACCAATTCGTGGGTAGCGCATTAAGATTTATTTTAATGATGAAGTCAAGGAATTTGGGTTCCAGACTCCATCTTTTGAAGTGTGTAATGAGTCTTTGATTGGTTACTTTTAGGCTGGTTTTAATGGGTTGTTGATTATAGTTGATTATATTGTATGCTTCCCATAAGGTGATTTTTTGGTTAAGGTTAAAGGGTATTATCGGGTTATAAAGTTGTAGTTGTTGTATTAGGGAAGCTATCCATGAACTGGAAGAGGATGGAGGACGATCTGTCGGTGTAATTTTTTTAATAATGTTAGAGTATCCGCAGGAGAGAATCAGATTATGTAGAGTGTTGTGGGTTTTCTGTAAAATGATTGCTTGTATTGAGTGGAATGACAGTCCATTGAACCTGCGTGGTCATTGGATACCTCGCAAGCTAATAGCAACTGTCCTTCCTCTCCAGAGAAGTTTGGTGCATAATCGGGTTAATTTTATTTTGAAACTGTTTAGACATTTTAATGAATGGAAGATAATATGAGATTTTTGGCATTATGATCATGTTGAGGAGGCTAACTTTTTCATATAATGAAAGGTATACTCTAGAGAGTGAAGTGGTGATGGCTTCAGTTGAAGGGAGGATTGCATCTTGAATCTCTCTTGCCATTGCAGTTGGAGTTGTGAAGATTGGAAAACCTAGGTATCTTTGGGGTTTTGCAGAAAAGGGAGAGTTAATTTGTTTACCAGACATTATCTTCCAGATGGAAGATTTGTTAAAATTTATTTGTAGGCCAAGTTTCACTGTATTTCTGTTTAATATGTTCATGAGATGGGGAAGGTATTTAATGGTGGGAAGCACAACCATGATGTCATCTATATATGCAAATACATTGAAGTTTTTATTAAGAGAGGGAAGGAAAATTCCAGGGAGGTTTTTTTCTATATCCATCAGAAGAGGGTTGATGTATGCTGTGAAGAAAAGGGCACTGAGCAGGGATCCTTGAGGGATCGACTTGTATGGCTTGAAGCCTGGTGTGATCTTGCCATCAAGAGAGAGAAAAATCTCTCTGTTGTTGAGCAGATTGCTGACCGTCTGTACAATCCCAGCTGGAATGTCGCATTCCAACAGAATATCCAGAAGGATGTTTATCTGGACTGAGTCAAAGGCTGCCGCAACATCCAGCGGGACAGCAATAGGTTTTGATTTACGATGTCCTCTGATGTAATTGAACAGTGCAGTTACATTGGACATAGCATGTGAGGTTGATGATCCCTTTTTTCCGTATTGGTTTGATGAGATATGGCTAAGAATTTGAGTTTGTATTTGATCTTTAATGACTGACTCAATTATCTTGATAAGCAATGGGGTCATGGAAATTGGCCGGATTCTGTTAATGTCATTTAGTGGTTTTGCTTTTTTAATAAAAGGCACGAGTGCCACTGGGTAAAGATCTGTTATGTTTCTGTTACCAGAGGCTAGGTGATCAATCATTTTTTTAATAATTGGCACAGTGAATTGACTGAGGTGTTTGAGAAGGAAATTTGGGATGCCATGAAGGCCAGGATGAACGCCATCAAGGAGAGATGTTATCTTCTTTTTGATTTGGATTTCTGTGATGCCATGTTCGCCGGGGTCACCAGCATCCAACCAGCTGTTTATAGGAGGAACTTCATCTTTTTGCATTAATTGGGAGAATTGTTTGCTGATGTGCTGCATCATTGGAAAGCCAATAAGATTGGTTCCATTAGTATTAATGGATAAGGGAGTGATTTGTTTTTTATTGTATCCCAGTGCCCATCTGAGATAGTCTCTCTTCCAGCAGTGTTGTTGTGCTAAGAAACATTTGGCTCTTCTGATGGATATATATTCTGCAAGGGACTTTTGCTTGATTTTGTAGAGATTTTTAAGAAAGATAATTTTTTCTGTATTTGTGAAATTTTGCTGTGATGCTTGTTGTATATTAATGTCTGTTAGGTCATTTAGCAGGCCATTGGGTCCTTTGATTTTCCTGGTGTGGTGATTTAATATGGACTGAAGTATTCCAATGAAGGAAAACCAGCCCTCCTCAGCAGGCAGGGAAAGGATGTTTATTTTCTGGAAAAGGATGTATGCCTCAGACACTATCGCTTCAGTCATATTTGATTGGGTGATCATGCGCATGGTTTTACCAGGTCCATCAATAGGTGTAGGGATTGCAATAGGTGTAAGTTGTAAGATTAGAGCCATATGATCAGAGAAAGCAACAGGGGCCAAGGCTGCATCAAGGTTGAAATGGAGGTCTGAGGTGTAGAAAACCAAATCAATCAGGGACTTTTTGGTTTTAGTATAGAAAGAGTAGGCTTCAGGAGGGAAGAAACCCTCTCCACACATTAATCTGTGATTTATTAGATGCAAAAATCTCTTGTTGAAGTCATTGTATGTAGTGTTAAAGTCTCCCAGAAGAATAGTAGGAGAGGTTCTGTTAGCGTTGATGGCATTTAGGATATGGATTATTTTTAGATATTGAGAGGTGTCTTTGGCTATATATATGTAAGCTATGATGATCGGATAACCCCAATAGTCTATTTCTATGACAATAATATTGGCATCTAGGAATAGAATGCTAAAACTGTTTGGTGGTGTTGACTTGCTGAGAAGAATACCGACTCCACCTGAAGCAGAATGGCCTATGGAAAATCTAGTAAATCCGAGAGCTGAGAGAAGAGATAATATTTTATGATCAGTCTTATGGTGATATTTAGTTTCACCCATAAGAAGTATAAGAGGGGAACAGAGCGAGAGCCAGTTTTTAATAGCTAGAACTCTATCAATTGAGTTGATGCCGCGAATGTTAATGCCAGCAATTTTGCAGAACATGATAGATTAATCCAAACCGTCCTCAGCAAAGTGTACCAAGTCAATGTGGGGCATCTCCATGTTAATGAGTTGTGATGTTGTTTGGCAATCAGAGTCTTGTGATTGAACTTGTGGATGGATTGGTGATATATTTGTTGGTTGAGGAAATGCATCTATGAAGTCTTTGGTGTCTGATGAAGTAGTGTAATCTGTCTGAGATTCATCAGATGGATCAATGGTATCGATGGTTATAGGATCCATGGTTTTCCTCTTTTTTTCTATGGATTTGTGAAGCTTTGTGCTGGATATATCTGAGATTTGTTTGCTAGCGGGTGGTGGTGAATAATGTATTGGATGGGAGCTGTCATCATCAGAGCTTGATTTATCTGAGCGAATTGATTTTCTTTTAATTTTCTTATTTGTATTTTGAGTAATTGTTGTGTTGGTTTTTTGGGGGTTTTTAAGTTTAGTAGTGTTGTTTTCTTTTTCCTGTTCTTTTGATGAAAGTGTTTTTTTATTGTTATAAAAATTTGGTTTAAATTTTAGACCTGAGTCATTTTCGGTTTGCTGTAACTGTTGTGAAACATTAATTATGCTGACTTTTGGGTTGAGTGTTTGATAAGTATTTTCATCTGGATGGTTGATTACTGTAGGTGTTGAAGAATTGAGGACAGTTTGTGGATCACTTTGTTTAGGTTTGTTAGACTTAGCTGGCCTGAATGATGATGCATCATTGGTTTTAAGCTGGGTGGGAGTTGTTATAGATGAATTGTTTTGAAATTTTTTAAGTGTATTTTCTTCATCGCCTGGGTTTTCCTTGATCTCGTTAGATGGTTTGGTCATATTGTCTTCTTTTGTAGAAAGAGTTTGGCCTAGCATTGTTTCTCGGGGATTAGTAAAATATGTATCTAATGAATAATCTTGAGTATTAT
This sequence comes from Epiperipatus broadwayi, assembly GCA_028023455.1. NCBI lineage: Eukaryota > Metazoa > Onychophora > Udeonychophora > Euonychophora > Peripatidae > Epiperipatus > Epiperipatus broadwayi. Next base: position 650,958 of record JAQFVV010012751.1, on the reverse strand, counting down.
TGGTTTGAGAGATTGGTTTAGTAGCAGTATATGTTATTGCTTGGTTCTCTGATTCACTACTATTAGTGTAGAGGTTGGTGTTTGTTCTTTCTTGAAGATTTTCATTTTGAAAGATAGGTTTGGAGGTGAGAGGATTTGTTGGAGGATTTATTTGAATCAGATTGTCTGGGTTTGTGAGGTTGCTGTTTGAATTAGTCCCATGTGGTGATTGTCTATTTAAGGATGTGATAGCCGTATTAATAGGTCTACCAGGGCATCTGTGAACTTTATTCTTTTTAATACCACAGTGTATGCATATTCTTGCTGCACAATCTTTAATAAGGTGTGTTCTTTGAAGGCAGAAGAAACATTGTGGCTGTACTCCCCTGAAGGTCAATACCATAGGAGAGCCTCTTGCAGTAATAATGGTGGGTATGTCAGTGGGTATAAGTTTTTCTTTAAAGTAAGTGTGAAGATAACTGTATTGGACAGGATTTGATCTTCAAAGTGAGGGTTTAATAGGTGTTTAAATTTGCTGACTGAACCATAGTTAATAAGGATGTCTTGTAGTTCTTGTTCTTTCAAGTGGGCAAGGCAGTTTTGAATTCTGCCGGATAGTGTAACTGGACGGTTCATATCTATGGAGCAATGTATATAATTTCCCAAAGATCGGTAGTTATTTTTAAAAGTTCATATGGTCCGCCCACGTTTTAAACTCAACGATAACATAGCGGTCATTGGGATGATTAAGGATCATGTGAATGCCTCTGCCTAATTGATTTTGATTGATTAGACTGTATAATTGTTCTAGAGGGAACTTATATAACGCACATTGTTGATTTGTTATGGCTAAGATTAACGACTTATCGCTGTAGTAGTTTGTAAACGATTTATACAGAGTGTTGGGAATCGTTTTGTTGAACTCATTATTTATTTTTAGGAACATGTCATCATTAAGATCATTTATATTAAATGAGACATTTTCTAGAGTGTTTGATTCTTGTTCTGTGTCTATTTCTGAGATATTTAAATATAGTTCATTGAAATTATCGGCCTTAATATTTTCGGAGATGCTCTCAGAATTTTTAGACCTTACAATATTTGCGTACGTAGTGGAATTTTTCAATATTGGAATTGAGGAAATTGGTTTAATTGCAAGTTGGCTGATGTAGCAATGAATTGTTCTGTGCTATAATCTTTGTTTGTTTTGGAGTGAGGTTTATTAGTTTTAAAATTTATTTCTTCTTTTTGATTTTTAAATTTACTGTTGACAAACTGTAATGTGACAGTGCTGGTTTTGTCAACCTCTGGTGGAAAAGTTTTAACTTTAAAAAATTCACCGAAATCATCTTGTTGGAAATTTTGTCTATTATTTTCAGATATGGTTTTCAGGGTATTATTGGGCAAAGAAAATTGCTCATTAGAGTCTTCTGAGGGAGTGTAAATTCTTCAGAGAGGAGATGATTGGTTTTTGCTTGTATTGTTAAGGATTTCAATAGTTTCGCTTGATGAGATATTTATGCTATTGTTTATATTAGGGGTAAGTTGAATATTTTCTAAACTTTTGTTGATATTTGCGATGGTGTTTTCATTTGATTTATTGGTTTGTGGATTTTTATTTGTAGTAGAAGTTAGTTTAGTTGCATTTAGATTAGATCTAAGCTATAACATTTACGACCGATGGCTGCATTGCTAGATTGAATGCTGAGATCGGGGTTAACATTAATTTGAGAGTTATCGATTATATTATCACTTTCCATAATATATAATGTTTAAAACCGACTTACCTTGAAAAAAAGACGTAAAGGTAAGGGGACAATCGTCCCTGTCTTCTTGAAACTGAATCGCTAAGGGACGCTTATAATAAGACCAGTTGCAAAGATGGCTGCCAAAAGCGGAAGTGCTATTGTATATAGTTGTAGTCAAAATTATCACGTTATAAATAGGAATCTGTTGTGTCTATTTGTTTCATGTGTAAAGTTGTTTTTGCTTTAAACTGCATATTTTTAGAAAGTTATTGTGATTAAACTATTTTATTCACATTTAAGTGAAAGCTTATTTTATATTAAAAAAAAAACTGATTGAAAAAATATAGACAATTATTTTAGTTTTAATACTTGTTAAAGAATATTTGTGGGCTAATATGTATTTAAAAGAACAAGGGAGATATAAATAGTCAATAAAAAATAGAGGCATATATCACATGACCTGATTTTTTGTAAAGCTTGTAAAATAAGCAAAGAGCTTTGCTAGTTGTTCAACAAACTTAGAGGCAAATGCTTAGCGAGAGAAAGCATTTAAAATATCTCTATCAGAAACCACACCCAAATTCCAGACCAATGGTTTCATGCTTTGGCCCTTCTCAGTGAGACACTAGAATAGTTTCAGACCCTAGATCTAAAAATACCAATCCAAAGTCAGCATTTATCTAAGAGTTAACCATTGAGTAGAAAATCTGAAATTTTTAGACACTTAAATGTCTCAAAACCCAGCTAACTAATTCAAATAGCTATATGGCACTTAGAGATCTTCAGCCAAACCATATATTAGTAGTCTTAGCAATATAACATCACTTAAGACTTAAATCACAGACTATAAATAGTCAATAAAAATAAAAAATAGAGTTACATTTAATAATATTATATAAAAATTAATTATTTAACTGATATTTTTATTATTTTTTTGTTGTAATAAAGTTAATTTTAGAAGAAGTTGAATGTAAGGTGTTTGAAAACAAATGTTCAAAGTGTGTGTTTGAGGGTATGCAAAGCAGACAATGAAAAATTTTAGCATCACATGGTTTCTAGGAGATAATCATAATAATTTTGGATGTCATTAACTTAGCTGTAAAAGGGGGTGTTTATCCTTAATGAAAAAAAAGAAAACTTGGTGCTTGATAAAAAACTTTCATCCAACTAGATCATTTTCTTTTAATATAGTTTTAAAAAATGGTAATAATATTAAAGTTATTAACCATGGTAGTTGACTAGATAAAAATAATCTGACAGGTTTTGTGAAACCTCTGTTCCTGTTGCCTACATTACTTCTAAGTTTTTGTGGCATAATATTAAAAATAAAACAAAAGCAAAATAAAAATAGAAGCCTATCTAACAAAAGGAAATTATATTTTTTAAACCTCAGCAGTGAAGAAGTTACATTTTAAAGATATCTGGAGGGGGAATGTTATTGCACAGACCAATTAATAGTTTATCAACATTTCCAAGAATTTTTAAATTTTATTTCTACCTGTAATAGTTTAAATAAGTTTTGAAAACAATGGGCTTTTGCTTAGAACTTTTAAAAAATTAACCTAGATGAACTTTCTCTAATATTCTTCACTTTTCAGTTTGTCAACAAGTATTATTAGGACCTGAAGATCAGATTAAATTAAATAGAAAGGTTTTCAAAATGAATTTTAAATAAAAAAAATAAAGACATTTATTTCCTGTAATAATTATTGTATTATAAATTGTTTCTATGCATCCCCCCCCTCTTAGATATCCTAAAGAAACATTCTTTTAAAATAACAAAGGTAATATTTAAAAAAAATTTTTTTTTTGCTTTATATGTAATACATGTTTGCAAACATCCCATATAATATTTTTGGCGAATGATTATTAAAATTTAATATCATTATAAATTTTAAATTTTATAAATATGTCATTCCAGGGTAAAAGGGATTGTGTTGATGTTTAGTGAGTCATTAGTGGTACAAATACCAGAAGTAAGGCATTGTTAAATTAATTTATTCTACAAATAATTTGAATAGTGAATATCCTATATTTGGCATTGTCATACCCAATAATATATATAGTTTTATTTGTATAAGGAAATGAATTGCTCTTATAACCTTTTATGTTTGAGAGATGTGAATTTCTCTCATTGCATAGCAATTTCATTTTTTATGTAAGAGATGATAAATTTCACATTATTATATGTTAAATGAGAATGTACATGAATATATGTAGTAATATTTACTTTATCTTTGCCGCTTATTTAATATGCCATTACTTGTTATCTTAACAGTAGATGAAATGTATGCATTATTAAAATGAACTTTTACCTGCAAAATACATATAGAAACTACATTTTAAACTAGTTATTTATTTTATTAGCTAATAATTATAATATTCTTTTATATAACCTTGCTTTAGATATTTTTTTTTCGCTTTAAGAAAATAGTGTTAACATAAATAGCATCATTTTACTTGGGATTTTTTTCATTTTTCTTTGAAGGTTTGTTATTAACGATAAAATGAATTACCTTAAAGGTCAATAAAATGTATATATGTATATATTTTTAATTTGTTTTTCATGCATTTCTTTATAAGGTCGACACATCAATGATTTATGGTAACACGAATTAGATTCGCTGTGGCATTTTGGTATTTACCCTAAGATATAAAATGCACATACACTAAGATTTTCATTTGCCTAGCTATATTAAATTACTATTAGATAATATAACATTGTAATATAAAAAGGAAAAGAATGATGTTTACATTAAAAGAAGACTTTAGGATTATTTGTTTACTTATTTTAAATATATTTCCGGATCAATAAAATGACCCTTTGATTTTGATGTATAATTCTTTGAAATACACACATCTATAAGAGAAGAATCTTAGATATATTTAACTTTTATAAGTTTAGCTAGCCAGAAGTTAAGAGATTTATTATTATTGAGCTATTATTTATGGTTACAGTTTTGGCTTTTTCAGTTTGTAGGAAATATTAAATAAGTAAAGCCAACCACACTTCCCATTATCTTTATACCTAGGGTACAGTTTTGTTATCTAAATATACCTTTACCCCCCCCCTTAGCAATGGCAATTGGTCCTCCAAGACTCATCGTTAAGTAAGAATATCATATACATAATACGTATTTATAATGGGGTTTATGGAAAAAAAATTGGTCGGTTTTTTAATGCTAAAAAATTACACTAACTTGGCAATAAAGTACACATTAAAAAAAAAATGATTTATTGAATGCAATGTATAAAAATATATAAAACCAAAACCCTTAATGTAATATGCTTGTGTAAACTATGTTATACTATGCAGATATTCACTTGAAATATGTATATACTGTACATGCTGTACTGTATATGTATGTATGTATGACATACAACTTAAATCTATGTAAAAAGAACAAAAACACTTAGTTTAAAATTGTTACTCCCTGTACTCCATTCACCAATTATCATTAACCAATTTTCTGAGTTATCAGTTGCCCATTCTAAGATCTATTGCTGTCTTCTAAATCTTTTCCAGGTCTTGGTTTTTTTGGAGGAGATGTATCAGATGTTAATGGCTGAGAATCCCTTGAGAAAAAATTTAGAATGAATAGTTGATGTGCTTCTTGAATTTTCTTTTCATACAACATCTTATAAGGACTCATTATTTGATTGAAGGCACTTTTAAATGTAATGCTGCATTCCAAGTCATGATGAAATCCATCCAAAAAGCTGTTCATGGTCTCATGATATGAAATATTTTTTTCCAATTTTTTGATCCAGATTTTTCTCTATAGACATATCAATTATATTTTGTTCATTTCTTTTCTTCATCCAGGTGTATTAATTTTTCATTAGTTAATTCTTCCATGTATGAATACAAAAGCTCTTTGATATTATCATCATCAACTTCTGTAAATCCTTCTTTCTTCATTAAGTCAAGTATATGTTTGCATAGGATTGAAGTGGTTTCCTTTTCAACTTCAGCACATGCAATGAGGGCAGGTAGACTTTCTTCCATGTAAGTTTAAGAGCTGTGTTAGTAACCTTATTTCATGCATTTCCTATAAAATCAAGAGCTGTTTTCATATTGAAGGCTTTCCAGAGATGTGGAATTGTGTTATCAGTGTCCATATTCAAACTGTCAACAAGATGGTTTATTAATCATTGAATATAGTACAACTTGAAGGCTGTGATGATTCCTTGATCCATAGGTTGAAGAAGTGACACGATGTTCAGTGCTAAAAATATGAGTTTGATATTGCTTACATAGTCTGAGATGTCCATAGGATGTTCAGGTGCATTGTCTATTAGTAACAAGGTCTTGTCTATGATATTATTATTCCTACAGTATCTAGTGATGAAAGGTGATATATAAGTCTTAACATAATCTGTAAAAATTTCTCTTGTCACCCATGCTTTCCTATTAGATTGTCATATAACAGGTAGTGATGATTTTTTAATTCTTTTAAATGCACATGGATTTTCAGAATGGTAGACAAAAAGTTACTTCAGTTTTACATCTTCCCCATAATTCCTCCAAGCAATAATGTAAGATGATCTTTGGCTGGCTTGTAACCTGGGGCTTTTTTTTCTTCTTTGGATATAAATGTGCGTGAAGGCATTCATTTCCAAAAAGGCCAGGTTCATCAGCATTGAAGACTTGTTTCATGGTATATTTTCCTTTCTGTAAGATATTCAATAGCTCAGATGGAAAATTTGTAGCTGCAGTACTGTCTGCTGATGATGCTTCTCTAGTAAATTTTATATTGTTTAAGTATCCACACCTCTGAAATTTTTCACACCATCCATGACTGTTTTTAAAATCTAAATCTCTGACACTTTCATCTCCCTCATTGATCACTTTTTGTCAAAGATCTTGAAAGAGTTTTATTGCTTTTCCCTGAATTAATAAAAAGATAATGGCACTCCTTGGTGATTACATGAATTGATCCATTGCAGGAGAAATTTTTCTAATTTTTTGAATAAAGGATGCCATGATTTTGGAAAGTTTGGAGCCACCTACAATTAGTTGAGCACTTTGTTTTATTTCATTTTTATTTTTTAAAATAGTAGCAACAGTAGACACAGATAAACCCATAGATCTTGGTGTCTTTCTTCTTTTTCTAGTTGACATAAAATTTTCACTTTGGTTTCCAAGCTCAAAGATTTTCTTGATTTTTTCATCACCATGATGACTAAATACAGTTTCTAAAAAGAAAAGTTTTATATCACTAGGGGAAAAATGCGCATTTTCACTGTTTAAAAAGTACAGTACAGTAAAAAGAAAGAGAAAGTAAAACTAAATTTGAATTTAAGAGTTTTTATATTCTTCCACAGAAGTTTTTTATCATAATGAAAAAAAAATTCATACTGAAGTGCATTTTTTAAAAATTTCTATTACAGTACACATTGCAGTACATTTACGTTTATTACTTATGTGAAATTATTAAAATTAAAAAAACAATGTTTAATTATAAATTATTTAATTGAACATAAAGACTTATTACTGTATACCAGAGTAACAAAATGCTTAATGTGTATTGTAAATCAGTCAACTTTAAAAAAAAAAATTCAACTTATTTTAAAAGAAAAAAAAATGTAACTGTACTAATTTTCTAAAACATATGCTAAGTTTATTTTTCTTTTAGTTTATATTTGCTATAAGTCGATTGTTGGAATCTTAATAAATACTGTACTGTATATTTTTAGTAATGTAATAGTACCTCCCCCTGTTTGTGTAGAAAGATTATTCATTAACACTTATTTTAAATGTAATCTGTTCTTCTTGTTAAACTTTTTCCAATTCAATGTTGTTTTTCTTTTGATTTGAAACCACTTCTGTGTAAACAACATTTTTAATGAAGTTACAAAATCAACAAATATTTTTACATAATTAACCAGGTGTTCTAAAAATAATATACAGTAATTAAGGAACATGCACAGTTTAATATTCATATTTAGTGTTTTCCTGAAAGTTTGTGATGATGGTATTTTAGTTGTACTGTATTTATATATTGGACTATTTCATCATAATATAAGTGTTGAATGTCTTTAGAAAATTAAACTTTATTTAAATAATCCAGGTACTGTACATTGCATTTAAATAAAGTTAATTTTTTTAAAGACATTCAACACTTATATGTGTATAGTATTATAGATTCAATAATTATATATATTTTAAGTTTATACATTCTATAACAAAATACTGAATGCAGCACTAACATTGTGTTTTATGAATAAAATATTGAATGTGCTATACAATTTCAGCAAAGTCATTACTTGTATATATACTACAGTAATGTACTTTTGCTTTTGGGTAAAATGCTTTAAAATACCTATTTTCTGACATCATCAGTGATGCAAATTTCAAAATGGCTGCCAAAAAATTTTTTAAATCGAAGTAGTATGTACAAATTGATGAACATCGCTATTGTGAAATATTGCATAGTAAGGTCTAGGTGTACATGGAACATTTGAAGAACCAGCTTCCAGCATTATTTTTTATCTCAGTTTATATGAATATTGAAGCTATATATATGCTTACATGCATATGCTTCACATCAATTTATATTTAAATCTTTTTAAACCCTGTTATAAGGAAATTTTAAATTTTATTTTATTAAAAATTTATTATAGGCTAATAAGAATCAAATTTTATTTTATTAAATTTATGTAAATGAGTTATTTTTTTAATATAGCATGATGTTTATGAATTTTAATAAACTAATGATCAGCTTTTCAAACTAATGTACATGTGCTTAATGAATCTTAATAATAAATGAATACTCACAGCTCCAACACAAGATAAAGTCTTTGTGAAAGAATAGAATGAACTCACCTATTCTTTTAACCCAAATGCTTAAGCATGGGCAAATCTTAAGTACTTGCCCATACTTAAGCATTTAGGTTGAAAGAATGTGTGGATTCATTCTATTCTTTCACAAAGACTTTATATTGTGTTGGAGATGAGAATATTCATTTATTATTAAGATTCATAAAGCGCATGTGCATTAGCTTAAAAAGCTGATCATTAGTTTATTAAAATTCATAAACATCACACTATATAAAAATAAATAACTCACTTACATATGTTTAATTTTATTTAAGAATGATGTATTGTAAATTCTAGTAAATTTCGCAGGCATCATTCATTCAGACATAGTAAAAGTAATTTAAAGTGATTGGTTAATATTTTCAAGCTCTCATTTCCAGTACTTATTATTTGCCCATACTTAAGTATTTGGGTTGAAATAATAGGTGGATTCATTCTATTCGTTTACAAAGACTTTATCTTGTGTTGGAGGTGAGAGTATTCATTTATTATTAAGATTCATAAAGAACATGTGCATTAGTTTGAAAAGCTGATCATTAGTTTATTAAATTTATTAAAGGCACATATATGTGTGAGTATCTGAGATTCTAGAGGCACATATATGTGTGAGTAGCTGAGATTCTAGAAAATTCTGAAAAACAGATAATTTAAATTCAGCTAATTAAACTTCCTGAACATTTAAATTTTTTATAAAATTTATAGGACATAGGTACATTTTATAATTGTTATTGAAACCATATCCAATTAATGAAAAAAGGGAGGTAATTGCTTTGTATTATATATTTACAAGAATGTTTTTTGTTTAATATTTGGCCTAATGGTAAAAAGGTGTTAATTGATGCTTAATTACTCCAAGGAATACATTAGACAAAAAGGTATTCAGAATTTGGAAAATTTTTCTAATTAATAAACAAGTACCAGATTAAATTGTAATTAAGATGATCAAAATTTTTATCAACAAAAATGTAATGTCTTTTGTTGAAAGTTGTTATAAATACTTCAGAAAATTTCTCAAATAGTATTATAGTTCTTCATTTCAAGTTGTTCAGATGAAATTCTTTAAGATTGTAACAAAAGTTTTTAAGATGTCATTAATTATTTGACTGCTAGAACTCATACAGAATGACCTGTGAGTAGAAGTAGAAACTTGTATCTGCTTCACTTTTTGCCATCTCTGGGGAGTGTGAGTTAAGAATCTGAATGGAATCGATGAAATTCTGTTCATCTGAAGTCTGTTGATCCATGTACCTGTACCAATGTTCCTGCCATCATAAAAAAATTAAGTCTTCTAACCTGCCATGATGTAATTCCAGAAATAAGCTCTCTAATCAATTATGTCATTACCCATTGGGTGCTACGCTGAAGAAGCAGCATGTCTTCAATACTATTGATATCCAAAAAAAGGTCTTCCTGGACCATGTGAATTGCAACATGATAGATAAGTTGTATTATATCTACAACTCTTCATAGCTTGTTGTGTTCTTTGCAAAGGAACTAATTCAAATACATTTAAAGTCTAGCATAAGATCTGCTGTCCTACCAATATAATAATTCCCATGTATTTGATGTTTCTCTTTTACTTGTATTATTTATTTATTTTTGTATTTTCATTGATATTATGTTTAACATTATATATATATATTGAACCGGATTGATTTCCGATTCAATGGTTTTATTACTAAAATTAAAAAGGGAAAAACAACTTCATTTTCATTAAATGTCTAATGCTAAATTTTTTTATTATTATTTAAAACACATACGCATTTATATGTAAAATAGATCATTTAATGTTTATAAAATTGATTTTAAAATAGTTTACGTTTACTACTTTGTTTATAAAATTGATTTTAAAATAGTTTACTTTCATCACCTGTTTTAATCCATTTGTTTAAAAACAGGCAAGCTTGCTAATTATATATTCCTGTTGCTTTTATTGTAATTATTTTTAAAGTTAATTCTAAAAAGTGGAGATTTAGTTTTGTATTTGTTATTTTGGTTACAATAATCCCTGGTTGGAATTCTTAAATTAGATTGAGTGGGAAATTAATATTTGCCCTGCTCGAGATATAGAATTGGACACTAAGAAAAGTTTTTTCGTGGGAAATGTAGCGAGGCAAGGATAGCCTGCCAATTTAGGAGATTCAGTATAGAAAGAGACACTTGGATTATGGCCTGCTAAGAGTCATACCGTTTTGAGTAGCTGTTTGGACATTTAATTCCTGCTAAAAAATTAAATAATTATTGACAAACTTCATTGCTGTGCAAGATGTCAAAATCTACCGCTATAAGTTTTGCCATCATTAGAATGTCTTGCTAATTTGAACAAAGGATGGACCCATGCCTGCCAGCTCTTCTTCAGTCATGCCATGAGCCTCTAAAATAAACACTGCCTCTACCATGCCGCTGTTAAAGGACCTGAAAGTTGAACTATTATCAAAAGTGTGCACTCTTTACTAAATCACTAGAACTCTGCCTTACCATAAGCTAAACTTTTTTTCTATTCTAGCCAGGGTAAATAAATTGCGTTTAATTAAATCTCCGCTCAACCTAATGATAAGTACATTATAAGGTTGTATTAGTTATTTATTATCTGTATTTATTTTTTCTAGTATTTAAAGTGTCTTGGAATCTTAGTTTTAACATTCCAAGTTTGTTTGCAATTTTTGTTTATCAGGGGGTCCATTAGGAGATTGTATTTTATATGTTTAATATATACCTGATTATTTCGTTAACTATTACAAAATGCATTGGCAGTTTTCGTAGACTTTATTTATTCACCTGCCCTTAATTGTAAAATAAAAAATCTTTAAGCATGTTTCCTTTGTGCTGTTTGTGCAAACAACAAAATCTTTTTGGTGGCTATTTGTCAAGTTATTTCTTCGGGTTGTCTGAAAGTAGTCATTTCTTTCTGGATTACATAAGATCATAATCAAATATTTTTTGCTATCTTGTATGTGAGATCAACCATGTTTACTTTGAATGTAGTATTACATGCAGCAGTCCTGCAGCATTTTTAACAACAGTAATTAGAATATTACTGCTCAAATGTTCGCGCTGGTTTCATTGATTTTCAGCGGGATAGTAACTGTTTTATTATCTCTGATTCAGGAAGCTAGAGTTGTTGTTTGTTTTTGTAATTTTACAACTGGCCAGCAAGAAGATATTATCCTAACCCTTTCATATATTTTAAGTGAGAGAATTTTGCTGCCAAAATGTTTAATGCCTTCATGTTTGTCGTACTCTTGTGCACTCTCTGGTAAATATGCGTATGTTATTATAAGCCACTTTTGTATTCATGGCTAGATGTCTTCACTCTATTGACCAACTTTTAATAAAATTAATAATTTGTTTAAACTTAATTTGGCTGACGTTTGTCTTTGTGCTTTGATTCTCAACTGTTTAAACAATATTTAAGATATCTTGTTCCTCTCTGAGTTTAGTTTGATTCGCATATTTTGTCCACCTTAAAATAAATGTCTAGTTCCTATTTTCGGACTAGTGGCGCCCCCATGGTCAGTATATGCGAATCTCAAAGATCTTTCTCCTGTTACAATATATATATATTAAACTAACCTGTATTTGTTAAGAATGATTGAATATATTACTAGCTTCAGTCATTCTTAAGTCTTACATATATAATTAGAGTATCATGTGATAGAGGGCTATTTTTGTAAACACAGTTCATTTCTTAAAATTCTGAGAATCATCTTGTTGCCTCCCTCTCTTAAAAAAAGCTAATTAATGAATCAAAAGTGCAAATATATTTTAATTCTCTTCTTCTCATTGTCTGGCTCAAATATTTATATTTTTAAAATATAAATGGTCATATATTTTAATTTGAGACTACTTTTGCAATTATAAAACTAGGGTTTTTTTTATAATTGTAAAAAGAAAATTAATTTAGACTTTTTCTTAGGGACAGATATATGTCATATGGTTTATATCAATCAAGATAAGTTCAAGTCAGCTTTCATAAATATTTCAATCTTATATATAAATCATAGACCACTTGAACTATCATATAATGTATTTCTTTATGTGTGAGTAGGATCTGTGGGATAGAACTTCAATTAAGCAGATATTATTAATCTTCATTGTTTTTTAAGTATTTATATACAATAAACCATTAGGCTTTAATTTAGCCAAGTAAAATAATATATGGCCACTTGTTAAAACTTATAATATGGCTACACATTCTTGTTTCTTTGTAGTAACAATTGTAAAAATTCAGGCTTTCATAAGGAATTAAATATTTCTTCTTGCTTTATTTAAATTGCATTTCATGATTCATTTGTACTTTTGTTTCTAAAGCAGACCTTCATTTCTGTATTGTGAAATGATTTGTTTGGATATGATCATGATAGGGTAGATATATCTGTCTTAGTTTTAGACATGGAAAATCTTTACTGTGGCTATTCCTATTATTATTAAGATAGATGAATTACCTGCTTGATAGTAACAATTTTGTTACTACTTGTAGGAGCAGGCCTTTATGATGCTGTGATCTGATGAATTCCTGGGTATGGCTTCACCAAGGTGAGCATACTCCATCTCTCTTTCATCACTGGATATACCCCTCTGTTGTTGATAACCAAGCACAGCATTCAGTATTTTCTTTTACATATTTTTTACTTTTAACATAATCTTTATATGGTTCCATAGTTTACATTATTTTAAATGTATAAAACATTATATATATATATAATAATAATAAAGTTTGATATCTGTATTCGTTTCACAATATATGTAATATACAAATCAATATATATATCAAAATACAGTACAATTTATATAAATTATATTCTTTTAGAAGTACTTTCGACTATACACTTTGTAGTCTTTATCAACTATATAACGTTGAATAATCAAAACGAGACAACCCTTAACAATACCCATAGTTCAATTCAGATTTCCCACAATTCTGTTATCTTAACATTTGATGACTGGCGATTCATTAACATTTGACGATTTCTTGAAATCAACATAGCCTCTTTTATTTTACGTTTATTATGACAACGTTCAATTTGAATAATTTTCATATTTTTATAATCAAATTTAAATCCATATTGACAAGATTTATTATGATCAAATATAACAGATGATGAAGGTTTATTTACATCTGTTCCATATTGATTCTCTTTTTGAATTCTATTATATAAAAGCATATGTTCTTTTATTCTCTTCTCAAATGTACACTTAGATTCACCAATGTATTGTACGCCGCATCCACATATCAATCTATATATAATAGAATTTTGATTAAACTTTGAATTTTGAATTTTAGAATTATTAAGCAATCTATTTATGTTATTTGTAGAGAAAAAAGCAATATGACACAAACCATTATAAATTTTCCTAATAAACTTGACCTGCTCATCCGATATAAATGGCATTGAAATCCATTTCATTTTGATATTTTTATTTTTAATTTTATTATAGTGTTGATTTCTTTTAAATCCTTTAATAATATTAGCAATAGCATTTTTATAATAACCAATTTTCAACAAGTCATTAACAAATAAATGTACATTTTTAATTTTATCACTAGAATATTTGCATAATTTTTCATTTCGAAATAAGAATGATTTCAATCCAGACAGCTTATGACACATAGGTACATGTGATTCATATGGAATAAAACCTCTAGTTTCAATTGGTTTAATTAACATAAGATAATCCAAACTGTAATCATTAAGAGTAACTTGAATATCCAAGAATTTTATGGAATTGTATTTCTCTTTAGTTATAACCCATTTTATATCCTTAATTTCATTTAATTCATTAAATAAATTGACTATTAATTCTTGTTTTCCACAAATAAAAACATCATCCACATATCTATGATATACTTTAATTTCTTGATATTTCAATTGTTTTAAAATTTTAAATTCTGCAATAGATATTCATTTAGTGTGATTAAGTGTGATGCGAATATTTGTAATAACATTGTTAAAGAAGTTAAAAATAAAAACTTTAAATATAATAGGAATGATAAATGGTTAAGCCAAATTAATAAATTTAAAAGTTTCCTATTAAATAATGACTTAGTGTGTTTAAAGGAGGACAAGGGCCTTGTATGTGTTTGTTTACAAGAGCAAAATATAATGAAAAAGTTATGGATCAAATGAAAAACCTTAAATTTCAAAATAGTGAAATAATAAATATTGATACATCTCGCATGAAATTTATAAATGAAATTTTAAAAAAAGCTAAGAATAAAGCTATTGATAGTCATACATATTATAACTTATATCCATCATCTACTATTTGCCCTAGGATATTTTCGAATATAAAGCTACATAAAGAAAATTATCCATTGAGATTGATGGTTGATTTTGGTGGTGCATATTATTATCAAACATGTAGATATATCAAATTATTACTTCAAGATATTTTAGGTTTTGGAGAATATACTGTTTCATCATTGTTTGATTTTGTAGATAAAATTAAGAATATAAATATAGATTTACATGACACAATTTGTACTTTTGATATAAATGAAATGTATGGATCAGTAGATAGAATAGAGTCAATTAATATTATTTATAATGCTCTTGTTTCAAAAAATGTAAAGTCTGATATTATAAATTTTATTATAAAAGTATTGCAGTTTATTGATAAAAATATTTATGTTAATTTTAATAATGAATATTATAAAATGAGTTTTGGTTGGCCAATGGGTCTTCCTGCTGTTGCTCAAATTTGTAATTTTGTTATATCAACATATGAAAGTAAAATTTTAAAACAATTGAAATATCAAGAAATTAAAGTATATCATAGATATGTGGATGATTTTTTATTTGTGGAAAACAATAATTAATAATCAATTTATTTAATGAATTAAATGAGATTAAGGATATAAAATGGGTTATAACTAAAGAAAAATACAATTCCATAAAATTCTTGGATATTCAAGTTACTCTTAATGATTACAGTTTGGATTATCTTATGTTAATTAAACCAATTGAAACTAGAGGTTTTATTCCATATGAATCACATGTACTGTAACAGTCAAAACACGTGTATCTCGTTAACATATTGCAGAATTTGACCACCACACAGAACAGCAGCACCATCGAGTAGTGAAGCCACCGGTAATACTGAGTTCGAACATAGTTTATCGGTTCCACAATACAATCTACGGAATAACGCCTCTGATGCGACATAAGTAAACACTTCTTTAGGCACGGTGGTCAGGGAGATGCACGAGATTCATGGGTTTTGTTTCCGAGTTGGCCAACAGTCAAACGAATATTAATTAACATATATAATCGAGGAAATGTCTATAATGGGCATCGAATAAATGAAAACTTAACTACAGACGTATATTTAGAATTATTTATTTACGTATTTAATAAAAGAAAACATTATTAATGTGATTAATCATATTTTAAATTCAAAGTCTCAACAGCTAATTGGTAATATTATATATATAAAATACATTTATTTATATGGAGCATTTATTTATATGAAGGCATAATCTAGCTACCTAGGGTTCTCGAGTGAGTATTTCTAATGCGTGCTGTAAGGAATTTATACTTTGCACTGCAAGAGTCATCAGTAACGGCGGACATACATTTATTTAATAAAATATTTATTTTACGACAAAGGGCAAACATTTATTTGAGAGTATATGACGAAGACAATGCCGAGGCGGAGTGATAGAGAGAATAATAAACTAAATAAAAGAACACATGGTATGCTTTAGAAGGGCGATGTAAAATGGCAGCGCTGACACTGCAATGCCGTAAATAAGTTATAAGGGTTTCGGGTTGGTCTCTGCCGCGACCCGAAGAGGTAAGGTGTCACATGAGCATAACCAGGGACAAGCGGTCCATGTCGCAATTTGCCAGCTGGCTGCGTGACGGTCATCAAGCCCTACGGGAACATTATCATGTCCGCTTGTGTAGGACGACTGGGGTTAATTCAACCCTAGAGAATCCGGAGTATTCATGGCGTGGAATGAGCCATCGGGGCTTCAAAACATAACACATGTATAATATCTAAAAGATTGTGGTAATATTTAACTAGATTTCAAACTCGGCCCAACATTATCAACGTTGACTGAAAGAAAATTGGTGACTCTCAAAGAAATGAAATTTACATAATTATTCATTAACATTTAATAATAAAAAAATATCTAAAAAGGGAATTATTACAGCGAGTATGCCAGCTATTACGGAGTAGTAGACCCTGCATTACAATAACTGATTCTTTGAATGCGTGTCGATTTATATGAAATTTAAGTTATTTATAAAAGCAAATATTAATGATAATTCGACACTCATTCACTGTTCAAGCGATTATGGATTTAGCTTTAAAACTAAGATAATTATGAGAAGGTAATATTTCAATGATAATTATAAATGAAATGTAGATTTAAGAAATACACACGCTCTTCCGATCTGGGGAGAGGTAAGCTAGATTATGCGAGAAATTTACATATTACATTAATTCTCAAATTTTAGTTTCTCAAAATTACAATTTTAACATTTAGAAGTTATACAAATAATAGGAGATGAGCTATAGCTTATTATTACTAGAGTACTCTATAATTTGGAATACATAAACACAGGTACCTGTTTTATAAGATGTTTTCATCCATTGGTTTAATATCAGATTGTTCGTAATTAGAAGTTTTCTTTCTTGTCCTGGGCATGTTGTTTTATTGATTTTTAACAGCAGCGGCTTTCTTGTTTATTTCAGGCAGCAGATCATTTTGGTGTTTTTACGATGGGCAAGGTGAAGCTCGGCATATGGTGGGCCATCTCCCGATGGAGAATAATTTCGGTGCTTACTCGGTCATACCTTGCAGTATTAATTTATTTAAGATATTTTAGACGCTCCACTCGAGAGCAAAGCTAAAATTCAAGTGCAAGTCTCCAGCAAGTCTAAGATGGCCTCCTTTTTTTTATCTTGATCTTTTAATTTTTCTGTTGAGATATTTTTAGGTTTTACTTATCTTGCCCTCAGGATAATCAATGCTCTGCTGGTTTTAATTAAAAAAATTTGCTGTGCTATTGTTTGTTTTTCTTTACATTCGCTAATTACATTCTTTTGGAATTTTGCTATAATTAATTTATTTTCTATCACTGACCGATGCTTTTAAATTTTCAAAGACAAAAGGGAATAAAATTATTTTAACTTTAATTAATTATTGCATCAGATTTTGTTAGACTTATTATTTAACGAAATTTAAACTAAACAACAAATACGAACTTTATAAAATTCAAAATAAATGATTATTATTACACAAAATTTATTTAACTAAAAGGAATCTAAATTATATTATTTTATCCGTATTTATTGCCTTTAATTTGAGATCGAAATGTGTGCGTGTTTATGTTGAATTCTACATATATTTATACATTTTTAATATTGTTACACACACAATTCGATACCAAAAAGTTTAAATTTGGGTGGGATAGACCGGTCAGTGAGAGACGACAGAAAAAGGTGAAACTTGAGATTCGAATACGAATCTCACTGTTTCATTTCCCCGTACTTCCTGTGAACAATTAAGGAAGAACAAAGGAGGCATGAAAAAGGAAAAAAAAATTTACATTACATAATTGAAAGACGAAAAGAAAAAAATTATTATTGTTTTTACAGATATTGAAATAGAGAAAACAAAGATTTCATGAAGTAACGAACAATTTATATACCCGGATCTAGAATTTAAACTTTAATTTTAAAATGACCTAATTTGGCCGTGTCTGGTTAGCAATCATTATAATAATTAGTTAAACTGAATATATACATATACAAAAAAAATTCATAGAATAGGATTAGTTAAGATACTATATAAAAAAAAAATTTTAAGAGTAATAGTAATTAAATATACATAATATATATAAAAAAATTTTTTTCTAAAACTCTATTCTACTAAAGTACAATCCATTCAACCAAATTCATTATACAAATTCATTTTAATATTTTCATATACGTTTAATCGGTCCTAATGGTCTAATATTTATACAACCCTGGGTCAGGTGGATAATACCGATGTCTCATCATCGATGACCGCGGCCTTGGGTTTTCTAATCTTCGTCCTCGATCAGGTGGTTCTTTGGCCCACTGGTTCAAATCCAAGACAGTGAGAAATTTAATCATTTCTCCTATATCTTTTATGTGAATGCCTATCATTAATGGTTGGATGGTTAGCGGCATGCTACGCTGGGTCGTTCTAAATTTCCATGTCCCCATATTCCACCAGTTTTAGCAAAACCTTGCAGATGGTAATTAGCTATAGCAATCTGTTCATCTGGCCCTGTTTTATGAAATTTTAAGAACCTCTGTAGGCTCTCAAGGTGGGTTTGAGGTTTTTTCTTATTTCCCCTCTAAAGATCTTGATGTGGATCATCTTGGCTAAATAGCTTTGGTGTCCAACGTCCATCTTCGCCTCTTCTTTAATGTTGACTTCCTTTTCTGGTTCTTGTGGGCCTTCATCAGTTGGAATGAGGTCTCTCTGCTCATCATATTTTTTTACCTCCACGACACTACCTGTTTGCTCTTCTATCATAGGTTCATCAGACCTCTCTACCTTCATTTCACTCTGCCTGTCTTTAACCTCTTCTATCTTTTTACTAACTTTGGATATTCCCAACTGTTCCCTTATTACTTCTAACTCTCTCACTATAGCGTCTTTAAATTCCTGACATTCCCTGACTCTTCTTTTTTTTTATCCTGTCTCCTTTTTGATTCTTCATCGCTTTTTTTTTATCTCCTCCTCATACATTTCCTTCATTACTTGCATACCCTGTCTGAGCATCTCCTTCATGAACTTGAAATTATAGTCCATGGATGCTCTGCATTGTTGCGGAGATTCCCTTCGCTCGGGTATCGACTCCAAAGCCTCAGATAAATCTAGCTGCTCTGTCTCAGTATTTTCTGTTTCCATTTTCTTATCCATTTATTTATTTATTTTTCACTAGTAGCATTTAACTATCCCCCACCGGTATCTTGGCCCTATAATACTCTTTCCTTGCCCTATCTCTATTCTACATTGCTGCCCTTAATATACTTAACATATATATTATAACTAACTATTAGTAACGCGTATAAGCCACTGCTGTCTATGACATATATATTTTTACTTTACTAAATTTTATTGTTAAAAACATAATAAGCTTCTGCTGTCTCATTTAGCTACTGATTATTATTATATATATATAAAAAGATATTTCATTAGATCCGAGTATTTCGTTCCTTCTTACATTACACACACATCCCTGCTTTCCTTAAATTTGTTATTATGCCTGCTGTCCTTTCACTCACTCGACCCACATTATTTCACTCGATTTATTTTTATATTTTTTTATTTTTATCCAAAACAAACTCTTATATATATAAAACAATTAGCCAACTCGGCAACGAACGCTAAAGAAATTTATCTGCATTATTTTTGCTCAGGGTATCTATGGGTTTTATACTCGAAGCCTCACGTTGGAAAGAGCCAAACGCTAAAAAAAAAATTGAACTATGTAACAGTCAAAACACGTGTATCTCGTTAACATATTGCAGAATTCGACCACCACCCAGAACAGCAGCACCATCGAGTAGCGAAGCCACCGGTAATACTGAGTTCGAACATAGTTTATCGGTTCCACAATACAATCTATGGAATAACGCCTCTGATGCGACATAAGTAAACACTTCTTTAGGCACGGTGGTCAGGGAGATGCACGAGATTCATGGGTTTTGTTTCCGAGTTGGCCAACAATCAAACGAATATTAATTAACATATATAATCGAGGAAATGTCTATAATGGGCATCGAATAAATGAAAACTTAACTACAGACATATATTTAGAATTATTTATTTATGTATTTAATAAAAGAAAACATTATTAATGTTATTGATCATATTTTAAATTCAAAGTCTCAACAGCTAATTGGTAATATTATATATATAAAAGTCCATTTATTTATCTGGAACATTTATTTATATGAAAGCGTAATCTAGCTACCTAGGGTTCTCAAGTGAGTATTTCTAATGTGTGCTGTAAGGAATTTATACTTTGCACTGCAAGAGTCATCAGTAACGGCGGACATACATTTATTTTACGACAAAGGGCAAACATTTATTTGAGAGTATATGACGAAGATAATGCCGAGGCGGAGTGATAGAGAGAATAATAAACTAAATAAAAGAACACGTGGTACGCTTTAGAAGGGCGATGTAAAATGGCAGCGCTGAAACTGCAATGCCGTGAATAAGTTATAAGGGTTTCGGGTTGGTCTCTGCCATGACCCGAAGAGGTAAGGTGTCACATGAGCATAACCAGGGACAAGCGGTCCGTGTCGCAATTTGCCAGCTGGCTGCGTGACGGTCGTCAAGCCCTACGGGAACATTATCATGTCCGCTTGTGTAGGACGACTGGGGTTAATTCAACCATAGAGAATCTGGAGTATTCACGGCGTGGAATGAGCCATCGGGGCTTCAAAACGTAACACATGTATAATATCGAAAAGATTGTGGTAATATTCAACTAGATTTCAAACTCGGCCCGAGATTATCAATGTTGACTGAAAGAAAATTGGTGACTCTCAAAGAAATGAAATTTACATGATTATTCATTAACATTTAATAATAAAAAAATATCTAAAAAGGGGATTATTACAGCGAGTATGCCAGCTATTACAGAGTAGTAGACCCTGCATTACAATAACTGATTCTTTGAATGCGTGTCGATTTATATGAAATTTAAGTTATTTATAAAAGCAATATTAATGACAATTCGACACGCATTCACTGTTCAAGCGATTATGGATTTAGCTTGAAAACTAAGACGATTATGAGAAGGTAATATTTCAATGATAATTATAAATAAAATGTAGATTTGAGAAATACACACCTAAGAAGGGTAGAGGGGAGAGGTAAGCTAGATTATGCGAGAAATTTACATATTACATTAATTCTCAAATTTTAGTTTCACAAATTTACAATTTTAACAGTTAGGAGTTATACAAATAATAGATGAGCTATAGCTTATTATTACTAGAGTACTCTATAATTTGGAATACACAAACACAGGTACCTGTTTTATAAGATGTTTTCGTCCATTGGTTTAATATCAGATTGTTCGTAATTAGAAGTTTTCTTTCTTGTCCTGGGCATGTTGTTTTATTGATTTTTAACAGCAGCGGCTTTCTTGTTTATTTCAGGCAGCAGATCATTTTGGTGTTTTTACGATGGGCAAGGTGAAGCTCAGCATATGGTGGGCCATCTCCCGGTGGAGAATAATTTCGGTGCTTACTCGGTCATACCTTGCAGTATTAATTTATTTAAGATATTTTAGACGCTCCACTCGAGAGCAAAGCTAGAATTCAAGTGCAAGTCTCCAGCAAGTCCAAGATGGCCTCCTTTTTCTTATCTTGATCTTTTAATTTTTCTGTTGAGATATTTTTAGGTTTTATTTATCTTGCCCTCAGGATAATCAATGCTCTGCTGGTTTTAATTAGAAAGAAATTTGCTGTGCTATTGTTTGTTTTTCTTTACATTTGTTAATTACATTCTTTTGGAATTTTGCTATAATTAATTTATTATCTATCACTGACC
This sequence comes from Epiperipatus broadwayi, assembly GCA_028023455.1. Classification (NCBI taxonomy): domain Eukaryota; kingdom Metazoa; phylum Onychophora; class Udeonychophora; order Euonychophora; family Peripatidae; genus Epiperipatus; species Epiperipatus broadwayi. Next base: position 628,847 of record JAQFVV010012751.1, on the reverse strand, counting down.
GATGCTTTTAAATTTTCAAAGACAAAAGGGAATAAAATTATTTTAACTTTAATTAATTAATGCATCAGATTTTGTTAGAATTATTATTTAACGAAATTTAAACTAAACAACAAATACGAACTTTATAAAATTCAAAATAAATGATTATGATTACACAAAATTTATTTAACTAAAAAGGAATCTAAATTATATTATTTTATCCGTATTTATTGCCTTTAATTTGAGATCGAAATGTGTGCGTGTTTATGTTGAATTCTACATATATTTATACATTTTTAATATTGTTACACACACAATTCGATACCAAAAAGTTTAAATTTGGGTGGGATAGACCGGTCAGTGAGAGACGACAGAAAAAGGTGAAACTTGAGATTCGAATACGAATCTCACTGTTTCATTACCTATGTGTCATAAGCTGTCTGGATTGAAATCATTCTTATTTCGAAATGAAAAATTATGGAAATATTCTAGTGATAAAATTAAAAATGTACATTTATTTGTTAATGACTTGTAGAAAATTGGTTATTATAAAAATGCAATTGCTAATATTATTAAAGGATTTAAAAGAAATCAACACTATAATAAAATTAAAAATAAAAATATCAAAATGAAATGGATTTCAATGCCATTTATATCAGATGAGCAGGTCAAGTTTATTAGGAAAATTTATAATGGTTTGTGTCATATTGCTTTTTTCTCTACAAATAACATAAATAGATTGCTTAATAATTCTAAAATTCAAAATTCAAAGTTTAATCAAAATTCTATTATATATAAATTGATATGTGGATGCAGCTTACAAAACATTGGTGAATCTAATTGTACATTTGAGAAGAGAATAAAAGAACATATGCTTTTATATAATAGAATTCAAAAAGAGAATCAATATGGAACAGATGTAAATAAACCTTCATCATCTGTTATATTTGATTATAATAAATCTTGTCAATATGGATTTAAATTTGATTATAAAAATATGAAAATTATTCAAATTGAATGTTGTCATAATAAACATAAAATAAAAGAGGCTATGTTGATTTCAAGAAATCATCAAATGTTAATGAATCGCCAGTCATCAAATGTTAAGATAACAGAATTGTGGGAAATCTGAATTGAACTATGGGTATTGTTAAGAGTTGTCTCATTTTGATTATTCAACGTTATATAGTTGATAAAGACTACAAAGTGTATAGTCGAAAGTACTTCTAAAATAATATAATTTATATAAATTGTACTGTATTTTGATATATATATTGATTTGTATATTACATATATATATATATATATATATTGTAACAGAAAGAAGACATTTGTAACAGAAATAATAATAAATTGATAAAAAATGATCCATTATTAACATAAATGTTTATCCAATCTGTTATTTGTAACAGTAAGTAAACATTGTCACAGTATAGATAAATAGATGAGTGATGAAATGATAGTTGCCATAATTCAATAACCAAACACTAAACAGGATAATGATATGCTGCAGCGGTTCATCATTTGTAACCAAGTAAACTAAATGAGAAATGAATTCACTGTGTTAGCCAAAATGCAATTTATAATTAAATAAGGATGATGCTAACATATAAATAAGAATATATGCATATCATGTCCTATCTGGGTGTCTATTTCTAATTAATTAAATATAACATTATAGCCCGATTGCAACTATCCTAAATATTAATTCTGTCACATTAGTAATGAAATAAATAAGTTATCTCATTTCTCCATATAAAATAACAACAATGACAATTAAAACTATCATCATTAAAGATTTAATAATATCTAAATATTGGGGATGTCATTTGAACAATAAAACATACTGGCCATTGTCATCAAATAAAAGAATATTAAATATAGCAACTGAATAAAATTACCCACTTTGAGATTCCTGGAGTGCATTATGCTTATCTCCCATACTAGGTTCTTTTAACAAAGAATCCTTCCTATTCTTCTTTCCAACCATATAAGACCATTCATGGTCACATGCACATGCTGGTGCTATTCATGACAACTTATAAAATATATATTATATAAAGTTAATATTATGAAGTTGGAAAGGGATTATATCACTCTTTATTCAGTTTAGCTAAGTATATGTGTTTTCCCATGAGCGCCACTAGATTGTTTTAAATCTAGATAAATATCTGTTTCGAGTGTACTGAGTTCAAACTCATTCGGTACATTTTTATCACACATGACTTGGATGACTAATGAAAAAATGATATTCTTACATTTTATCTATATCGATAAAATTACAAGATCCCAAATTACCAAAATTTATATTATAGATCAAAGACTCTTATAGACATTGCTAGCTCATTTTATGTATATTGATGAACAGACAAGTATCATCTTATTAATGGCTTCCTAAACAAGCATCGTGAAAACCATTATTAATATTGATGGCCATTTAACTAGATTATTTATCACAATATAAAGGTGATATGTTTAGAAGCCATTAATAAGATGATACTTGTCTGTTCATCAATATACATAAAATGAGCTAGCAATGTCTATAAGAGTCTTTGATCTATAATATAAATTTTGGTAATATTGGGATCTTGTAATTTTATCGATATAGATAAAATGTAAGAATGTCATTTTTTCATTAGTCATCCAAGTCATGTGTGATAAAAATGTACCGAATGAGTTTGAACTCAGTACACTCTAAACAGATATTTATCTAGATTTAAAACAATCTAGTGGTGCTCGTGGGAAAACACATATACTTAGCTAAACTGAATAAAGAGTGATATAATCCCTTTCCAACTTCATAATATTAACTTTATATAATATATATTTTATAAATTGTCATGAATAGCACCAGTGTGTGCATATGACCATTAATGGTCTTATATGGTTGGAAAGAAGAATAGGAAGGATTCTTTGTTAAAAGAACCTAGTATGGGAGATAAGCATAATGCACTCCAGGAATCTCAAAGTGGGTAATTTTATTCAGTTGCTATATTTAATATTCTTTTATTTGATGACAATGGCCAGTATGTTTTATTGTTCAAATGACTTCCCCAATATCTAAATATTTTAAGTCTTTAATGATGATGTTTTAATTTTCATTGTTGTTATTTTAAGTATTGAGTAATGAGATTATTTATTTATTTCATTATTAGCGTAACAGAATTAATGTTTAGGATAGTTGCAATCGGGCTATAATGTTATATTTAATTAATTAGAAATAGATACCCAGATAGAGCATGATATGCATATATTCTTATTTATATGTTAGCATCATCCTTATTTAATTATAAATTGCATTTTGGCTAGCACAGTGAATTCATTTCTCATTTAGTTTACTTGGTTACAAATGATGAACCGCTGCAGCATATCATTATTCTGTTTAGTGTTTGGTTATTGAATTATGGCAACTATCATTTCATCACTCATCTATTTATCTATACTGTGACAATGTTTACTTACTGTTACAAATAACAGATTAGATAAACATATATGTTAATAATGGATCATTTTCTATCAATTTATTATTTCTGTTACAAATGTCTTTTTTTCATTACAATATATATATATATATATATATTGTAATGAAAAATATATATCACCTTTATATATTCTATATATATATATATATATATATATATATATATAAGCTTAGAAAATATAAAGGTGATTAATAGTCGGTACTGTTTTTATTTGTTATTAAAAAATCAGTTTCAAATGGAAATATATATCAGAAACAACTCTCCCAAATCATACCTATACCATGTGACTAATGATAATCTTGATATATATCCTTTGGTTAAAAACATATTACAAAGGAGATGGAGGACTAATGAGGCTCCATGTGATATCATATATATCAGGGGGGAGTGCTTTATCTCTGTTTTTTTATTTTAGATATCTGATTGTAAAACAGGAATTGTAATTTCTTGAATGTAGGATCCGAAGGGTGAACATGATGAAAATTGTGATTCTGATAGAGAGAAAGAGGCCATGCTTCATACTATCTATGAGGTTGGTGATTGATGAAATATTTGATTTAGTGTTGATTCAATAATATTTCTATATACAAGAAGGTCTGTACATTGAAACAAAAGGTGAATTGTTTCTTCTGATTTATGACATAGAAAGCAGATACGATCAATGTTAGCATATGCCATTATTTGTGACAAATAATGTTAGCATATGCCATTCTTTGTGACAAATAATAATTAGTGAGTAGAGCAACTAGATTGATTTTAATAAAGTTCTTAGATGCCAGAATTTGAATTTTGAAAGAATTGTTTATTATTGAGATTAAGTAGAGATTGAGGTTAAGATTGATTAGTATTATTAGACATATTATAAATCTCCCAGTAAATTATTTTTCTTAAAATGGAATGTTGATTCAGGTCAAGGTGAACAGCAACTCATTTAATAAGAAATTGAAAAAATGTACCACTACTAGATATGACTTTATCAATAAGGGTAATGACAAATTTTATAGAATCAGGGTACACAGATACAAATTTAAATATTTAATTAAATATTCTCTACAATAAAAAAGTAAAAATTGAGTGAAGTGAGAGGTCATTATCTATGGCAAGCTTATTCAATGTTCTAACACTGATGACTACAGCTTTTTTATTCCATATTAATTTGGGACAAAATGAATTTATCTTCACATTGGTGAACCTAATGATTGCCATATAGTATGTGATTTTTGAAAAGTTTATGATGTTAATTAGAGAGATTTTTGCATGAAGTGACAGGTATGCTTTGAATAGGGAGTTAAATGATTTTTTTAATAGATAAGAGCATCGAGTTCTGCATTGACATTCTCATGGCATTTATTGCTTTATATATAGATAAGTCAAGAAAATTGTGTGAGGTGCACCAAAGAGAGGTTAAATTGAAGCTTAAAATGAGCATTGCATTGTACCCTTCAACAATTGACTTAAGTTATTGTAGATATTTTTTGGAGGGAAGAAAGATGACAAGATCATCCTTTTGATAGCCCTATTTCAAGAAGAATAGAGTTAAAGAGCTTAAAGCCTGAGAACACTGTGTCATTGAGAGTTATAGAAATTTCTCTATTTTTTAATAGGTTAAATAATATGTAGAAAATAGGAATATGTATATCATGAGACTAAAAATTTAATGAGATAGTCATAGGTTACAGAATCAAAGGCAGATGAAATATCTATTTGCATAGCAATTGGGCCAGGTTTTTTGAATTTCTAACATAATCAATTATAATTTTGTACAGCATGATAGTATCAGAGATGAAAGCTTCTTTCTTCACATATTGATATTCTAAAAGTGAAGGGCATATTAATAGATTGAATCTTGTCCTTTATGACAGGTGTAATAATTTTTATAATCACTAAATAGTCTTTATATCATTATGGGATAAAGATATAGAGATATGATATAAAGACTATTTAGTGGGGAAGAATAAGTATTTACCTTAAGTAATGAATCTAATAATATTGGGTATAGCCCATAACTATGATGAATTTGTTTAAACAAAAAATTAAGTAAATTCATGATAATAGATAGTGTGAAATTGCTAATATATCAAACAGGAAATTTAAAAATAGCATGCGGCCCAACATGAATGCTGTCAGAGAGAGATTGTACTTTCATCATGATGTTACACTTTGCTGTGATATTATCACCATGATTGATACCAAAGAAATATGCCAGAAATACTCGACAGGAGAAAAACTACTACTTCAACTTAAAATGTTAAAAGAGGGGGGGGACCATATTGAGTCCTGTACAGAAATTGTCATTAGTAATAATTGAAGAGTGAACAGATTTTTTGTTTTTGTAAGAGATCCCAGTGAATGTAGCCTTTTGACCAGTTATGGGGTTGAGCCAGAAAGATTTTTGCTTTTTTTTAGATAAGTATTCAGCTAAAACAGATTGTATATATTTGTATTGCTGCTTAAGAAAATTAGTGGATGGTATAGGAGCAGATTTACTCAAAGTGGTCTTTAATTTTAGATTATTGGTCTCAAGTTGTTGCATTAATGCTGTAGGTTATTTGGTTCACAATTCATCAGATTACAATTTATCTTGTGAAGATTCTTCTGATCAAAGTCAGCATAGGGCATATTAAAATCACCAAAAAAGAGGGTAGAAAAAGGGTTTGATAAAGGAATAAGATTAATCCGACAGAAAAATAAATGTACCAGAATAGGTTTGTTATATAGATATAAATAAATCATGTTAACTATAAAGGCATTATGATAAAAAGTAATGGTAATCATGTTTTGATTGAAATAAATTTTCAAAGACTCAAAAGGTGCTTTATGGTTTATCAATACATTTACTGCAGCAGCTGAAGTATTAGAGGTGAAAAATTACCATATTTTCCAAGATATCTGATAATATTAATATTAGAATGTGTAGAAAATTGGTTTCAGAGAAAAAGATAGTATGTGAAGTAATTTGAGAAATCCAGTTTACCATTCATTTGGGTAAGCAGCAAAATAACAAGTATGTCATAGATCAGACAAATTGGAATCAATCTAGAAAATCTATTCAATTAAAGCATTACAATCATGACCATTAATAACAGAGACAGAGTCACAATGAGAGATAAAGTAATGAATTTTTTTTAGATCTTTGAATTGATATCATTTTATATGAATCTAAAAGAAGTTGAATTTGTAACTTAAGTAATGTGTAGGAAGAATGATACTAGTACAAAATAATATTAAAAGAAATTACAAAACCAAATATGATAATTTAAACAGACACAATTAGTACAAATTTTTTATGCAGTAAAAATTATCATCACGATTTTATCATTGTATATTAGGGGATACATTGATATCTTGGGATGAGTTGTAGTTTATTTTTAAATTTTCATGCACACAGCATTATTCAAAACATTCCTTAACTTGGCTGCTTGATTATCCATCAAAACCTATTTTATTGAAGAGATGAAGATGCCACTTGTGCTGGCACTTGCCTAGTCCAATGCAGTTATAAAGATACATTTGGCCTTAATTGAGATTCTGTTACAGGTAATGCCTTGAGTTCTTTTGGAGCAGTGGGAGCAGATGGTTTTTGAACTTTTGATATTTTCAGACTTAATGACAGGAGTGTTTTAGCATCAATAATTGGTTCATTTTTTAACAACTTCTTCACAGGTTTTTTTCTCTTTGTTGATTTAACTTGAATAAATTTGTCAGAGATGGAGGCATCATTATTTTGAATAGAGGCTTGCATCATCACAAATTCTGTCTTAACATCAGTATAGATTCCTGATTGATAAACTTGGAGTCTATTTTAATTGGATCTGATTCAATAGAAGAATGCAAATTTCCTGACTAGAGATCAAATTTGATTAATTTTAGACCGTAATGATACTTTGGGCAGTTGTGGGTTTTGGACACTTTTTTTTATATTGCTGACATAATTTAGAAGGGTAATCTTTAACAAAATAAGGTCTGGCTTTACAGAAGAAACATTGAGGTGTTATTCCTCTGAAGGTTATTATCAATGGAGATGAATCAGTGACATGAAATATTGGAATATGATTGGGTAGAATTCCTTTTTTTAATGTAATGTTGAAGGGAGCTGTACTTGTTAGAACTGGTACACAAGCTCTTTTCTCAAACAAATATTTGAAGATTGAAACTGTTCCAAATCTGTTAAGCAGAATCTGAAGTTCTTTATCATTAAATTCAATGTAGCAATTTTTAATTTGCCCATTGAGCATCATAAGTCTATCCAAATCAATGAAGCACTGCATTTTATTGTTTAAGCATAAAACATTTTTTTAAAAAAAAATCTTTTTGACTACAATTATGAAATTCTAGGCATATGTACTGTAAGGGTAGCTTACAATCCTAAAAAAAGAAAACTTATATTAAACCACATCACTGAGTCAAGTTTATCAAAACCTTATGCCTAACCAATAAATTCTTGAATATATGCTATTTTTTTGCATACATATATACACTATCAATATTTGCATCATTAAATCATGAGATAGTAAATATTGCAACAAACTAGTTTTTTAAAAAAGAAATCCAATTTGAAAGACTAGAAAAAATAAATAAAAATCATATAAATGTATATGTATATTAATAACAAACTAACAATTAGTGTATTGTATGTTACAAATCAAGCAATACAATAATGCAGACATAGACAAAGCAAGTGTAGTGATGATAACTAGGTAACCAAGGGTGGCAAACAAAATTAAAATTCCATTACACAATAGTTCTAATCAACTATTATGTGTGTAATTTATATAACAATAAGTAACTATGGCAAAATTGGATGAAATGCAAGATATAATATGCCAAGCATTGAAAACAATCTGACCTCATTTTTTTAAAAAAATTGTTTTATACAAAAGAAAATGGTGTTTATATCCATCACCTTTTAAAATAATGCATTAGCAGGAGAAAGTCAACACCGAAAGAGCAAATTTTCGAATGACAGAGAAAATGGATGACATGTTCTAAAATACTTGCTTTTCTTTATGAATTTGATAGTGTAAGACAAATAGAAAGTACCATTAATGATTGAATTAAGAGTAAACGAATAAATCTATGCAGTTTGACAAAATAATTATGTTGTTTTTGAACTGATTAAAAAGAAATAATAAAGTTATTTGTGCACGAGTGAAAAAGAATAAAACATCGCCATTTGATAAAAAAAATAATGAAGTAATTTGTTTTGCATATAAAGCTACCAAATGCTAAACTTCAATGGAATAAAATTTATGTATATTAGAATGTGCTGTTTAATGTATTCTGGCTAAATTATCAGTGCCATAGAGACTGAATGCCACTAAATTCTAACTGTGGAAGCATGATAACCTCATTTGCTTACTCCTATAAAGCCTAAAGAAACATCTATCATACTATATCAAATTTCTACATGTGAATCAAAAGAAATACTTATGGGAGAAGATTGAGGCAGTATTGTTACAAGCATGTTTAGGTAGAAAATCCAGTGAAGAATCAATTTTTATCTAAGAAGATTCGTATGGAAATTATAGCCTGTACATATGAAGGATATTGTTGCTGAAGTCATGGATTACAACAATCAAGATGATTTTATGGAAATCTTAATTTTCTTATCTTTCATTACTATTTATATATTTTTTACTTTTTTATTTTTATTTTCATGCTTGGAAGCCAAAATGACTACATTTTAGAAGAGGTGATTATATTTGTAAGCAGAAGCAAGAAAGGGGGTAGTTAGGTTTATTTGAAATTTTTCTTTTGGTTATAAATAAAATTTAGATCGGCTTGACAATGATCATCATGATATGGGATAAAAGGTAAGGTTTTTAATATTATCTTATATTAAATGCTCACACTTATTTTAGGACAGAGTTTATTTATTTACTGTTAATTAATAACCATTATATGTTAATTTTTTTTCAGTTGGAATGATTAATCTTGTTGTGTGGTCAATCTTTCTATCTATAGTAGGAATTTACATATGGATAGTGGGGTCTCAAAATGATTGAATATCATTAACCTGAATTGGATGACAATGGTACAGCAAATGTACCTGCATAATAATTTAAATTAGCTAGTTAGCTAATATAATCTGCAAATTTAGCCATTTAAACTTTAAATTCATTATAGTTATATATTTTTCTTATTGTTATTAATAAATTTATTTATGTATACATTACCTCTCTCATTTATGTCTTATTTATCACTACTAGGTCTCTTGTTTCTCCCTGATCTTAGCAGAATATAAAAGTAAGGGCATATATGCTAATGACAGATAATGTAGTCACATGGAAATTGTTCTGGGGGCATAGGTAATGAAGTTCAAATTTATAATGTCTGTGGTAATGTTTATATCAATATTATACACAGACATGTAAGTTATTAATCATTGCTTAGTTCTTAAACTGACTATCTGACCATTACAAATATATAAATGATATATTATCAGGGTATTTGGTTGGGTCTCAAAGAATAACTGAGTAATAAATATAATAAAAATGGCTGTAGAGGAACTGAAAGCATTGACATATAACAGGATTGAAAGTCCCACTAATAGGAAAAACAAGTAAAAATAATTTTAAAAATAATAAAATTCAGAAATAATATAGACTAATGTGTTTTTCTTAAAAAAATTGTGTTATGCATCAATTCTTATGGCACTTCTACATCAATTTTCTTAATATTCATACCCAATTGATGGCCAGAATGAAGAAGCCAAAACATCAGTATATTATGGATGAACCTGAATAATATATTATTTATATCTATAGTCCTTTTAAATCTTCATTTTAACACACACACACAATATATATATATATATATTAATATTTTTGGGAATAAACCATGTATTAATTTGCATTACAATCTGATATTTCAACAGACTAGCAACCGTTATTATCAAGGTTAACTTTTGAAAGAAAAATCATTAGATCTCAAACAATAACGTGACTCAGTGCAAGATGAGAAATTAGATTCAACTTGAAGTAGTTCAGCATTCACAATATGAGGCTTATTAAAATGTTTATTTCCCTCAGTTTTTTCACCTATTAATTTTAAATTAATATTAGATAAAATGAGAAGTTTCTACATAGCTGGAATATATTGTGCTTTGTCAGCACTATTTAAACTAGTAGGTCTCTTTAATATTTTAATTGACTCTATCATGGTTTTTAAATCATATTTTTTTAAATTAGCAAGTATTTTTGTATTGTCAAAATCAGGTTTGTGACCAATTTCTAAAAAATGTGAAGTAAAAACTGATATTCTAATTTTTGATTAAAAGCATTTCTATGTTCATTAATTCTGACATTTATTCATCTATTAGACTGACCCACACTGACCCACATAGCTTCTTGAGCACTGTAAACATGGAATTTCATAAACTCCTTGATGTTCCAAAAATATTACGTTTATGTAAAAAGTCACCAATTTTTTTGCCAGTAGAAAAAGTAGTCTTTATATTAAAACAAGATAGTCTTTTACTGATTTTATCAGTAAGGTAAAATTACTCTATTAAAAGAGGAATTGACAATTCTATCTTCTTTTTTCTTTTTAGTATTAATGTTATGTAAAGCTTTACATATGAAGTTTTTATTATAATTATTAGAAAGTATAATTATTTTTTGTAAGTTCTATTACTTGAGTAAGATGTTCAAATAATATTAATGTTCCAATGTGCATGGATGATATTCCATAATTTGTGTATATTTACCCAAATATACTGCTTAAGTAATAAATTATTCATTATATTTATAAAATATATCAATCTGATTTTTTAAAAATCTATATCAAAATACATCAAGATAATTTAACTCTAACTTTTTAAACAATAGCCCATGTAAATGAATTCTTTTTTTAAGCATATTTTAATTACTCAATGCAACATTACTTACATTTGCAAACCACTTTATATACTGTATAACATTACATTTGTTTATTTTATTAATAACATTCTTTCCATTAATAATTGCTTTGATACTGAATGGTGTTGTATTAATAACTTGTACTTGGAAGTGAAATTAAGTGCTCTAATTTAATTATTACATATTATTATACCATATAATTTCTTCTCTCTATATATACATATATACATACATCTTTTGTTGATAAATTTATTGTAGAATAATATATTATATGCTTTATAATAGGCAATTTCTAAATTGTAAGCTAAAACAGAGTCTTACGGAACTGATTTAGAAATCCTTTTCATAATTTATGTCAAGCTATTAAACATCAATAACCTCATAAGAATTGAATAGAATGTTATTTTTATATATATTAAAATTAATTTATTATATTTAAACGTATTAAAAGTATACACAAATGTTAAATTCAAGACTTTTTATAGACATTAAGCACACACAAATTATATTCCATTTATATAAAAATATTATGCAATTTGATTATATATATATAATGCATGTGTGTATGTCTGTGCGTGTGTGAAAGAGCATTAATAATTTTAAACTAATGAATGTAATAAATATTCATCAAGTTTTATGTAATACTTAAACCATGCACAAATAATCTTTTGCCAAATAAAGAGATGATTTATAAAATGCTTTTATTATTTTAAATACAATTTATAAAGATTTTGGTTCAGTAATTAATGTTTAAAAATTTAAAACGTTTATTAACTAGTGATGGAAGAAATATTTTCAGCGACTTTTTAATTGAATAGTTTTTTTTTTTTTTTTTTTAAAGATAGTGAATCAATTTATCTTTGCAACGTTTGAAGTAGAGAATACTTAAGGATTGAGATTTAAACGCAGACTTTTATGTGCCGCTGCTGCATTTAGAAAGTTTTAAAAAATAACGTCTCTAAATTAGATATATATAAAATTATTATATATGAATTTTATAGAAATAAGATCTCTATTAATGAAATACAAAGGCATTAGAAAAAGTTAATTTAAGAGTGCTTTTAAAAATTTTAAAAATATAATGACAAGGTGAAAAGTTAGCTAATAAAGATATTTTACAGATTGATGAGTCCACTGTTTGTCTTGCGTTGTTAGCCGAGAGGTATCGCAGTCGCCATGCAAGCAAGTAGTTGGTTGCAGACGGTTGTGGGTTCGCGTCCCGGCCGATGCTATGACACATAGAAAAAAAAAAAAATCACATCTTTATTGTATTGGATATGGGGAGCAAATGAACATCAAACAGATTCCTAAAAAGCATTTTGTAATACACTTAATATTGTTTTAAAACAGAAATCAATCCCTATTTTTATTATAAAGATTATCTCAAAAGCATTATAAATAAATACAACTTTAATTGCTTTCATTTAAAAATATAACTGAAATTAAAGTAACAGATAGTTAACAATAAGACGAAGTGCTGAAGTATATTTTAAAAAAAATATTTTAGCAGAATTTAAACGAGAGCATTGCAAAATATCGATTAAAAAGAAGACTGGATCTGAATGTAATATGCTCATATATATTCGTTGATCATAGATTGGTTTATATAATTATCAGAAAATTATTTTCTAATATTCTATTTATTTTCTTGTCTTTTTATTTTATAGTTAGAATGCGAAGACACATTTACAATCCACTGCTAAGGATAGTAATATACAAATATAATATAGTCAGATAAGAAATTATGTGTTGTTTATATTTAATAAAGGGAGTTCTCTTAAATATGATCTTTTTAGCTTAGTATTTTGAATAGTTATGCTTTAAACGAAGACTAATACTGGTATGTAATATTTTAACAAAAATACATTAAACTTGCAATTTATTGATTTATTAAGTATTAAACAATTTTGCTTTATATTTCTTTCTTTCTTTTTTTCATATATGTCTTACAATGATGACATTCTCTGTGTTTGTTTATTAGTATTGAATAAAAATGCAGCTGCCAGGCTACACCCCTCCCAAATATTAAATTTATATATTACAACATATAAATGACTAGACATGGTAGATGTGCTAATTTAAAAATTGGATTTACTCGTGCTGAGCATATTTTCAGTAAAATGCATACCATATTTATAACCATATTACATTATTATTATTGGTGGTATTTAAGTATCCTTGTTTATATTCAAATTCATTTTAATTTGTTGTGTATTTATGTAAATTTTATTTAAAATCTTATTTAGCTCATTTCTTCAAATTAAAGATGCTTTCTCACAGAAATGGGATCTCTAACATGATTTCAAATAAAATTTACGTAACTATATAACAAATTAAAATAAAATTTGAAAATAATAATAGTAATGTAATATAGCTATGATTATGGTAGTATTGTACTGAAAGCATGCTCTAGCATGAATAATACCAATTTTTAAAATAACATGTATACCTTTTTATATATATATATCTGAACATTTATATATTTAAAATGAATTACTCAATAAATTTGTAATTGAAAATATCAATAATACCCCCCCCCCCCCCCCCCCCCCCCCCCCCCCCCCCCCCCCCCCCCCCCCCCCCCCCCCCCCCCCCCCCCCCCCCCCCTAGCAATTGTTTAATATTTGTATAATTATTATGTAAATAATGAAACTGTTTTTAAAAAGGATTATTTTAACTTATTTTTAAGATTCTTCTATTCAAATTGCAGTGTCAGAAATTCTAATTTTTCAGTGATGAATTTCAGCAGTATATATTTTTTATATATTCCATTTTCTTCTCAGAATGAATAAATTTTTATTGTTTTCATTTAAGATGAGCACATTTTCCCACTTGACATTGTATAAAAAAATTGAAATGAAATGTAGAGATTGATCTATTCCAGATATGAATATTTGTCAAAGAGCAGTTCCTGAAAACAAACAAAAAAACTATTAGCTCTTTTAAAAAACGATGATTAGTATAGAAAAATAAAAATAGTTGTGCAGTTTCACAAGTAGAAATGATCTGTCTGTTTTCCTAGGTTATTTTTTGATGGGAATTGTTGAAGAATTTTTATGATCTATGCTACTAAAAAAAAATTTATCATGAAGATTATAGTTCAATGGATTTTTTTTTTCAATAGATAAGATTATGTATTGCATAAAAAGGCAAAAAGTGATGCTTTTTGATAATTAATATATTGATTAATATTTTATTTTGAAGCATGTTTACTAGGGGCAGTTTAGTATTCTGAATCCTGTTTATAAATGTCATCTTTTTAACGTAAAAACTTATTATATATGTTATTGCTTATTTACTTCAGTTGTGGAGATTTATAAAAAAAAGAAATTAAATTATTATTTTTCTAGTATTTATAATTGATAAATCACTTTTACATTTCAATATATTGTATATATGCTTATTTATTATGTGAAGATAAGTGTTTTTAATTACCATATAAAATTAATACAACTAGAAGTCCAGAACAATTGTAGGCTATTATTTATTTATTTAGTATATTGATTCTTTAACAAAAGTATATGCCTATTTATAATCATAGAAAAATCTGTAATTATAAGAGCAGTTCTGTTCATGTATGTTAAGAACTACCAATGGACATCAAAATGTCATGAGATATTGCTGAAAACTGAAAATATTTTACCAAGGAGACATATTGATTAATGTCTTCAAAATAAGTTTTTCAATTCTATCACTTCTAGACAATTACTATCTACTAAGTTCTAATTAATATTTTAAAGGTACATAAGGCAAATAATATTAAATTTAATTTCTGGAAAAGATAAGCATATTAACCATGGTGATCCGGAATTTGTCAATGAGAATCCAATAAAATATAAAAATAACAAATCTTATTTATTGGGAAATTTCAAAAAAAAAAAATTGGAATCTTGTATAAACTCTATTTTTATGTTTTCTTTTAACTAAACTTTGTCTTGAATTAATGAAAAATCAGATTTTTTTGTGTAAAATAACATTTTTATCTCATGAAAGAATATGCATACGCAAAACAATAATTAATTACTGTAAGGGATAGAATTGTATGGTCAAGTAATTTTTTTTATTATGTATTTAAAAGTTTAGTGACCATCTTTTTTCTTCAAACAGGAGTATTCTTATTCAATAAAATAAAACATGAGTATTTGCATGATATTTTATAATTTTTTAAAAAATCATTTCAGAAAGTTTTTTTGTTTAGAACTTTAACTTTTAATTGATAAAAAAAAAAAGACTTTTTATTAGCATTGAATATGTGGTTATTGCTAATGGTGTTTCCCTATTTGCATGAAAAGCTAAACATTATTATAAGTTTAAAATTAAATCTGTCTTTAAAAATGTTTTTATTAATATTAAAATTGTTTTTTTGTTTTTTAAAAAAATTAGAATTCCAATACCAGTCATAATTTCCATAGTAAAGAACAATGTAGTTTTATAATAATAATTTATATATTTACTACCCACACATCATAATGAAACATTGTATTATTATTAATATTAATAAATACACATTATTTCAGGACAATAAGTTCAATTTCAAATTAAACAGAATTCTTATAATAAATAATTTTTGTTGCATTTTTTGTAACAAAAATTTTCATATTTTTAAAACACATTTTGTTATCATTCTTTCATCTCTTTAATCTCATAAAACTTCTTATTATATGAGTTTATTCAATTTCATTCTTTTTATTTGATATTCTTCTCTTCGCTATGTTTTATGTAATACATTGCCATTTTTCCTAATTTTAAAATGAAACCATTTTATTTTATATTTTCTCATTAATTTGTAAGTATAATATATGAAAATTAATTATGATGAGGTCAGTATATCATAAAATAGATGAAGTGACCAGCATCATAATCTAACCTGTGTTGAGTATTTTCTATTATTGAATAATTGGTAAATCACACATATGTTTGTAGTGCTCTAAAGACATTTTAAATTGATTTTACTTAGTACACTGCAAATATATATTAACAACTTTCAATATTAACAGCCTGTTTTACTGTAATGTTATACATAAGTACAAAGGAGTGGCAAAAAAGACTTCAGCATGCTCCATGAATTACCACATTCAAAATAGTAATGAAAAATAAAAGAACCAATGTTTCAAATTGAAATAGTATAAAACTAAAATAAGAGAGTGTAAGTTAGTTTTTTAAATTTGGAACCTCTAGATCATCATTACAGGAAATGACCTAATACTTACATAATAAATAAATAGACATTGTTTCAATTATATGTGCAGATTTATTAACAGTTAGTATAAAAATGAACTAGCTTTTGAAAGAACACTTTATGATTACATAAAATGAATTTATAACATATAAACATTTTGGTATTTGAGTATTAACTAAGCTATGATGTACTACACAAGCCTCCGGTCGATATCATCATCGAAGAACCAAAACAATGTCATGGCAACTGAAACATTGGCATGACTAATCGATAGAAGCGGTCAAGGTGTTTTCGTGGTCACCTTTGAGATTTTAAAATACTTGGGTAAATTCTGGGTAAATATCTGTTTTTTATCTGCTTGCGTTGACCAAGTGAGACACTTTTTTTTTTTACAGTGTCTGATCCGCCAGTGTAAGAATTGAATATTTTTTGATTGCTTATTTTATATTTTGATCATTGAACTATTGCTGATTTTATTTACTAATTTTATCAAATTTTATTACTAATTTATCAAATTCTATTCCTAATTTATCAAATTTTATTATTAATTTATCTAATTGTATTACTAATGACCATTTATGACTAATTAACCAAAATGTCTGTGCAAAAACCAAGAAAAGGGACTTACCATTTAGAAGAAGTGATTGAATTTCAGTATCACACTTTCTCATAAAGCCAGATATTTGTAGTTCATAATTGAGAACAATTTGTTTGTTTGTTTTTTTTTAAAAATGTAAATAATTAGTTAAATACCATTAAAAATTATAAAGATTATTTATAATACTTATTTTTGATAATATTTTATTGTAATAAAATATTACTTATTAGTTCATTTATTATCGGAGTTCTGAAAATAAATGTGTCTCATTTTTGGACTAAAAATTGGCAGGGCCCGCATGCTTTAGTGGGGGGGGAAAAAGTTATAATGATTAGTTCATTTCTTTGTTTCAGGGTGAAATAATTAGTTAAATATTGTTCTAAAAATTATAATGATTATTTATAATATTCGTTTTTGCTAAACTTTTTATCGTAGTTTATTAATAGCTATTATTTCGCAATGTCCAACATGGCGACATTCTTTTTTGATATTAACTAATCTTGCGATTATAATATTTATTTTTGATAATATGTTACTGTAATAAAATTATTATTACTTATTATTGCATTTATTATCGGAGTAAATTATTACTGCTGTTCTTGAACATTAAATGCGTCTCATTTTTGGACTGAAAATTAGAAAATCATTTCTTTGTTTCGGGGTCGAACGATTAGTTAAATATTCCACAAAAAATTGTAATGATTATTTG
The DNA here is from genome assembly GCA_028023455.1 of Epiperipatus broadwayi. NCBI lineage: Eukaryota > Metazoa > Onychophora > Udeonychophora > Euonychophora > Peripatidae > Epiperipatus > Epiperipatus broadwayi. The sequence continues at coordinate 611,041 of JAQFVV010012751.1, read as the reverse complement.
TAATATATTCATTTTTGATCATTTTCTATCGTTTTCAGGGTCAAATGATTAGTTTCTAAATAGCGTTAAAAAATTGTTAATGATTATTTATAATATTCATTTTTGATAATTTTTTATCGTAGTAAATTATCAGTTATTATTTCACAACGGCTTCTAGTCTGAATATATATATATATATGATTAGTTCATTGTTTTTTTGTTTTTTTTGGGGGGGGGGTAGAAGGATTACTTAAATATCCCTAAAAAATTATAGATGATTATTTATAATATTCCATTTCTGATAACTTTTTATCGTTTTCATGGTCAAATGATTACTTAAATATCGTTAAAAATTGTAGATGATTATTTATAATATTCCATCCATTTTTGATAACTTTTTATCATTTTCATGGTCAAATGATTATTTAAATATCGTTAAAAATTGTAATGATTATTTATAATATTTCATTTTTGATAATTTTTTATCGTAGTAAATTATTAGTTTATTATTTCACAATGACTCCTTCCCTATTAACTATGCTATGATGTATTACCCTGAAGGCATACTATTCTAATCTTGCAATCTTCAAGGTGACTTCTCCACATGATCTGTAGACAAACTTTATTGATTAAGTTTGTTTGCAAATCACTAGGAGACATTATCTTAAAGATCATAAGATTAGAATAGTATGCTTTTGGTGTAATACGTCATAGCTTAGTTAATACTCAAGTACCTCCTATTTTGAAAAACATGCATATGATTTTGAACATACTATTTTTATAAAAATATTTATCTATTACTGCATTTTCTTTATGTCACAGAGTAAGTAGTTCTCACTCATATATAAACATCACTCAATAGATATTGTTAACACACGTGAATATGAATGATATTGAAGTCTAGTGAAAACTTATAAAAGAAATAGATATTATGCTTTATTCTTTTATTATTATCATAGCCATTTTAAAAGAAGATAAAAAATAAAAATCATAATAAAAGAGATACCACTTGTTTTATTTAAAGTGACTTTGCAATTTATTTAATTAATTTTTTTCACTTATCAGTACATGAAGTCATTGTGCAATTCTTGATATTATTAATTTAATTATCTTTTTTACCCTGTGGACATTTAAATGCTCATAATTGCTTGAATAAACACTAACACATTGCTACATTATATAACATTAAGAATTTTATAAATATTAATCAATTATTTATAGTCAGTCATTTGAAAATATAAATTAAATTCAATAAAATATTTACTTTGTTTCTATTTTATATTCTGGCAAGTAATCAAGTCTCACTAGTTATACTAAATGCTGAGATTAGTTTATAAGTATTGAGAGACATTGTAAAGTTGAATATTAACCTTTTGATCAAAAAAACATCATCATTCTCCTCATATTATGCTAAGCATGGATATGTCTTTTATTAAAAAAAACATATTTCTTTTTTAAAGTGTAAATACAAACTCCTTATATTAATTCTTTACAAGAGGTTTTCAATTATGGCCAAAAGAATTAATATATTCAACTCTGTCATAATTAATTCTGAAAATTTAATAAAAGTTTATCACTAAATTATACACTCCAAGGACATATTTGTATATATTAAACTTTCATGAATAAAAAAAAGAAAGGGACTCCTAGTCTTACATATAAAGAAATAAATATAAATAAATGATCAATATATCTATTTTTCAAATGCACCTTATGATGAAGATATAAATTATTTACTGAAGGAAAAGTAAATAAACTTTAATAATAAAAACAATACATTGGGTATAAACATATAAATAGTCCCATAAAACCAAATGATAATAAATTTAAGATTAAAACATTCATTGTGTATTATGTATATTGCATATATACATAATGTATATAGGTGAAGACAATGAGAAAAAAAAACATACCTAGTGTATTATTATTTTCTCTTGAAAAATCAAAAAATAAAATCAATTGTGTATGCTTTAATTTTTAAAAAATGATCAGATTAATTACCATTTAATATCTCTCCTTTCATTTTCATACTTTCTTTTGAAAACTGACAGCTATCTCATGTGCTATAATTTATTCTTATGGGTATTGAATAAATATATTAGACAAATTTCTAATGGTGATCAAGTGGATTTAACCTTTTAACCGCTAATTATATTATTGGTTGTATGAGGTAAAAATCAAATCTTTTAATTGGCCAACTCACAAACTGAAGACAAAGCCTATTGTTAAAACATATTCGCCTATAATATTAAATTCAACTCAGATACGTTTATAAAAAGTATATTACTAATTTTTCAGGTTATGAAGAGAACAAAAGTTCTTTCAAAAATAAATTGCTATTTATTTATTCTAAAATATTCAATTTTGGCAACATAAAAGCTATAATATAAACAAAAAGGTCGACTTTTACGTTATAGAAAAGTAAATATTTCTTTTAAATATTTCTTTAATATTTTTACTAAAATCTTCAATATTTTTCGAAAATAATTTGGTTTTTTTTTAAAAAAACTAGTTTAATTTCTGAAATTATATTTTTTTAATACTTAAAATTGCATTCGAAATGAAAATCTCAGCGTTTTTCTTTATTTTCTTTGATCAGGCAGTTTCTTTGTTCTTTCCAGCCAATCAGAATGTCTTTTTCAGCTGAGAGCATGCTAAGAACCAATAACAAGTAATGTTCTTTCTTTGTTTAGGTTTAAATGCGTTTTTTGTTTTTTTTTTACTTGTAAAATAAATCGGAAGAGGGCACCATCTTACAGAACTTTTAAAAACTATTCAAAACCTACCAAACGAATTTTTTAGCATAAGAACTGACAGAGTTAGAGTGATGTCAGATGTCTACGAGGAGCCTTGTAGGAGGCGGGAAAAGGGTTAAACCTATTCAAAGTTGATTTTTTTTGAAGGGTCTTGGAAGGTGTTACAATCATTTCAAATGTTTTTAGATAATTCTTAAGTTAATTCTGGGATAAGAATAGCTATTCATTTTCCTAGTGATTTCTCTTCAAAGGCATGCATGTGGATAATTTCTCTTTATTTCTGCAGATGGTAATTATTGGAAAGGACTGGCAGGGGAAATCAAATTCCCCAGAGAGCACCATTTTTCTATTCTGCCATTCTTTAATAGAATCAATCTAGATAAGGTTTTGCAATTACCTCATGCAAAAAAAATAAAAAAATTGTTGACAGCATAACCCTTCCAATATGCAGCATAATGCCCCTTACTTTTCAGCATTTTCTGATGTTTTTTTTGTCTCACAAATCAACATAAAATATATGATAAAATGTTTATTACTTATCAGAAAATAACAAATTTAACTTTATTTGATAAATATTTTTGTTTATTATTAAAATAAATTTTAAATGTTAACATTTTGTTTCTGTAAATATTAAAAAAATGAGACTGTAATCAAAAAAAGATGTTACACATTATATTTCTAGAAAAATTATTTTCAGTTTATAAAATCAATGAAAGATTTCTTAATTTTTATTCTTTTTAAACATTTAAAATGTATAATTATTTCTTTTATATCTAACAAATTATGCTTTAAAGATTTAAATTTTTTGAATATTTATTGCAAAATTATGATATTTTCTTTACTCATAAATAAAGTAGATTGTTTACATCATAGCTTGTCTTCTAATTTGCTTCAGGTCATATTTATGTTAGCTGCTAATATAACATATTTTTGAAAATAAAGTATTTCAAGTCAAAATAAGTTATTAAATAATTTATATTTCTTGATATCTAATAAATATAGTGTAAATTTTTTTAAAAAATATATAAAATCATAATAAATTCGCAAACAGGTTTTTGTATCATTGAAAACTTCAATGTCATAAAATTCCCAATGTTTTACAGCCTTATCAGCAGACAATGGCTGAAAATGTTAGGGTGGGGATTATGTCTATTGTAAGAGTGGAAATTTTGAATTTCATGCTTCTTTGTGCAATTTTTTTATAATAAAATATTGTGTTTTACATGCATTTTAATGTATAGTACTTACAAAAGAAGTCACCAGGGATTCACCAGGGGGTGAATTGCTCAAAAGACAAAATAATTCATCCCAATCTATTGTTGGGTTAAATTTATTATTTTTCTTCTAATAATGATCATGAATTATAATCTCCAGGTTACTATAGCACCTAGTCTACAGTTTCATGAGACACTGATTTAAACTATTGTTAGTATAACTATTGAGCTTCAAAAAATCTTAATATTTTACAATAGTTAAAAAATATGTATACATATGTTCTACATAAATCTAACAGTTTATTATATAGAAATAAACAAATAAATCTATAATGTAAATACATTTTAATATTTTAAATAGTAATATTTTAAATATTAATATTTTAAATATTAATATTTTTAAACATAAGTATTTTTAAATGTAAATTAATATTTTTGTAATGATGATATATAGTTTCTTCATCTACTCCATATATTATTATCACCATTGCCAAATTTTAGAATCATGAATAAACATATATATCACAAAAAAGATGAATAAACAAGAAAAAATATCAATAACAAAAAAATACATTGAAATCAAATGAAGATAGTAAACAAAAAAAACTCATTTTTTGTAACATTTTCTCAGTTACAAGCAAAAAGAAAAGATTGTGATATTTTATAAGTTGTAAAATCTGTAAATAATATATATAGTTCAAAATAATAAAACATGTGTTATCCTTCACTAATGAACAATACAAATCTTATACACTAGAAAGAAGAATCTTTATATATATATATATAAATCTTATACACTAGAAAGAAGAATCTTTATATATATATATATAAATAAATATTTTTGGGTATGAACCATGTATTATTTTGCATTATAATCCAATATTTCGATGGACTAGCAACCATCATTATCAAGGTTAACTTTTGAACTATCGGATTGTAATGCAAAATAATACATGGTTTGTACCCAAAAATATTTTTAAGCTGAGTTATTTATGACAGTGTTTATTAAAATTTTTCTCATAAAATGTATTTTATGGTAATATATAAGCTATTTATACAGTGCTAAATTCAAATCAAAATAAAAGTTGAATAGGTTTATGTAAATTATTTAGCACACAAACAAAATTAATTCATAAAGTCTTACAAATAGAGATTATTTTGGTGTCAATTTAGTAAAGTTATATTAAATTAGAAACCATTATCGTTTAGAGTTTATCTGTTAAAAATATTTTACAAATTATTATTAATAGTTTAGAGCTGCAAAAAGAAAGAAGGCATGTTAGAATTTATAAAGTTAGCTTTGTGAGAGTTAGTAGAAAAAAATTGTATCTTTATAAAAGTAAATTGTAATTCTATAATTTATTAAAAGCAAATTGTTTAAGAAAAAGATCATGAATCAATAAAAGTATTAAGCAATCGGTTTAGGTAGAATTTTATATGTGTGTATAAGTGCATATGTGCAGAATAGATTAGAAGTTTTTAATTATAGAATTAATTAATAAACAATGGAAAGTGTGCGATCTCAGTGGAAAGCTCTTTTAAAGAATTATTATTTTGTTTCATTATCTCATACATAGCCACCAATTCCCATTTAAAATCCTGGGTTTAAAGATAGGTTGCTATACATTCTTTATTTTTTATTAAAAATGCTCAATTTTTATTCTTTCAGGAAGATTTCCTCAAGCAGGAAAATTCTTAACAAAACTACATGATGTTTGTAAAAGTGTGAATAAATAATTTGTAAAACAATAGCAATCAACCAATCAAAATTTAGATATAATTAGATTGGCAAGTCGATCATTCAGTAATTGAAGGAGGGGTTCCAGACAGTATAGAATCTCAACCTGTCTTTAAGGAGGGCTCTTTTCATCATCAGTCTATCTAGAGAAATCTAGACAGGTTAAATTATCATTTTTATACTGAAAATTTAAGTTTTCACTGTTTTTTTCTGGTTCTTTTTCTGAATGAGAAACCTAATCAAAAATTATTAATATTGTAAGACATGATTAGTGAATAAATTTTTTCTATTGCGAGTATATTTGTTCTTCCTGAAGTTAACTAATTTCATGATTTCTTTCTATACAACTGTAAGCAGTTTTGGCAATTGGCAAACAATGAAACTTAAACTGCAGAGAAAATTTTGCTTAAGAAAAATCGAGGAAACACTGTATTTTATGAATCTTTATTTCAAACTTTTACTTACTAAAATGGATGGATTTGATTATTTGTGTTATCAAAAATTCCAAAAAAAAAAAAAATTCTAATTTTAATAAAAATAAGTGTGGAACTGAATTCCAATGCTAATGATAATTAAATCCCATTTGAAATACAGTATTGTTCTGAAATCAAAGTAACAATTTGTCAATGAAAAATGAATGACTAATAAAAAAAAGAAATATAATTATTGACTAAATAAAGATGCTACCAACCTAGGACAAAATTATTGGGAATATAATGAGAATTTATGGAAAAACATGGATCAATGGACTTCTATTAATGAAGCTACAGTAAACCAATGCATATGTCTAAACAGAATTAGAAAAATCTGGTTATTTTCTACTATGAAATATAATCTAATGCAAGGAACCCGAAATGAATAAAGAACTTAATAGGAAGTGGAAATTATTATCTTCAATTGTAAGAATTACTAAGGTCTAAAAGTGATTTTATAAAAAAAACAAATACCTTGGATTAATAGTCAAAATAAGAGTCATATATCACGTGACCCTATCTCTTAAGCTTGCAAGTTATAAACAATGAGGATTTCCAATTCCTCTACAAGCTTTATGATAAACGCTTAGCCAGAGCCAGCACTTAAAATATCTCTGTCAGGAACCTCTCCCCAAACCCCTGACCATGGTTTCGTGCTTTGGAACTCATCAGAGAGGTGTCAGGGTAGGTTCAGACACTAGATCTAAAATTACCAACCCAAAGCCAAGTCCTTATCTAAAAGTTATCTATTGAGTGAAAAATCTGAAATTTTCAAACATAGATACATGTTTTCAAACTTAGCTATCCAACTGAAATAGCTATATGTAGCTGACAGATCTTCAGCCATACCATATAGTGGTAGTCTTAGCAATATAAAATTGCATAAGACTTATGGCATAGACTATAAATAGTCAAAATAAAATCATATATGACATGACCCTATCTCTTAAGCTTGTAAGTTATAAACAATGAGGATTGCCAATTCCTCTATAAGCTTTATAATAAATGCTTAGCCAGAGCCAGCACTTAAAATATCTCTGTTAGGAACCACTCCCCAAACCCCTGACCATGGTTTCATGATTTGGCACTTCTCAGAGAGGTGTTAGGGTAGGTTCAGACACTAGATTTAAAAATACCAACCCAAAGCCAAGCACCTATCTAAAAGTTATTTATTGAGTGGAAAATCTAAAATTTTCAGACATCTACATGTCTTTAAACCCAGCTATGCAACTCAAATAGCTATATGGGGCTGATAGATCTTCAGCCATGCCATGTATTAGTAGTCTTAGCAATATAAAATTGCATAATACTTATGGCAGAGACTATAAATAGTCAAAATAAGAGTCATAGATCACATGATCCTATCTCTTGAGCTTGTAAGTTATAAACAATGAGGATTGCCAATTCCTCTACAAGCTTTGTGATAAATGCTTAGCCAGAGCCAGCACTTTAAAGATATTGTCAGGAAACCCTCTCCAAACCCCTGACCATAGTTTTGTGCTATGGCACTCCTCAGAAAGGTGTCAGGGTAGGTTCAGAAACTAGATATAAGAATACCATGATCTATGACTCTTATTTTGACTTATAGTCTCTGAGATAAGTCTTATGCAATTTTTTATTGTTAAGATGACTAATATATGAAATGGCCGAAGATCTATCAGCCTCATATAGCTATTTGAGTTGGATAGCTGGGTTTGAAGACATTAGATGTCTGAAAAAACTTCAGATTTTCCACTCAATAGATAACTTTTAGGTAAGTGCTTGGCTTTGGGTTGGTATTTTTAGATCTAGGGTCTGAACCTATCCTGACACCTCTCTGAGGAGTGCCAAAGCATGAAACCATGGTCAGGGGTTTGGGGAGGGGTTCCTGACAGATATTTTAAGTGCTGGATCTGGCTAAGCATTTAGCATAAAGCTTGTAGAGGAATTGGCAATCCTCATTGTTTATAACTTACAAGCTTAAGAGATAGGATCATGTGATTTATGACTCTTATTTTGACTATTTATAGTCTATGCCATAAGTTTTATGCAATTTTATATTGCTAAGACTACTACTATATGGTATGGCTGAAGATCTATCAGCCCCATATAGCTATTTGAGTTGGATAGCTGGGTTTGAAGACATGTAGATGTCTGAAAATTTCAGATTTTCCACTCAATAGATAACTTTTAGATAAGAGCTTGGCTTTGGCTTGGTATTTTTTGATCTAGTGTACACCTCTCTGAGGAGTGCCAAAGCATGAAACCATGGTCAGGGATTTGGGGAGGTGTTCCTGACCGAGATATTTAAGTGCTGGCTCTGGCTAAGAATTTATCATAAAGCTTGTAGAGGAATTGGCAATCCTCATTGTTTATAACCTTGGATTAATATTTTATGCATTTAAAAAGAAAAGTGGATTATATGCTAAAACTTCTAAAAGAAATAAGAAACCTTGAGGACTAAAAAGTTGTCCAATGAATTACATAGTTCAATATGTGTGCACACAAAACAAAACACAAAACTAAATGAGATTTGCAGCTGCAGCAATATATAAGAAAGACCTGGAGGATGATGTAGAGGACTGTTTAAGTATAATTTTTATTAGATATATTAGCAAAGACTTAATCATATGCCTAACTTTAAATTTAACTTCTGTTAAAGTTTTTTTTTTGTTTGAGTTAGTATAAAAATTTTAAAATATGCCTTATTTAACTGTTAAATTTATGCTTTACCCTTAATTAAAAGAGTGAGAGATATAAGTAAGAACGTTTATAATATGAAGTATTTTTTAAAAGATCAGGTATTATTAAATATTTATGCATATAGATATCATATTTTAAGATGGAGTGCATGTTATGACAGAATGCAATAACTATGTTTCAAAAGTGAAGAGAGAAGACGATTTTGCAAATGATACGCATTTTTTATTTTTTTTTTATTGTCATTATTATTAAAGTTAAAATAAGTTAGATGTAAGCTGATTTATGCTTAGAAAATTGTTGGCTCATGGGTCAGTGCAATATTTAGTGGAGGGAATTTGTGTAAATATTTATATATGCGTACAAATTATCGTGACACCCTTGTTTACGTGGTTAGTTAGTGAATCACTACCTAGCTAGTGAAGTCATAGCTTAGCTCACTCACTAAATTATTTAGTAAAATTTTATGAAGTATTTAGAAGTAGTGGATGAGTTTCCCAATTGATTATTTTATACACCGTAAAATGATTTCTTTATTGATAGCCAGAGTATGTTGGGTAAACCCATTTATCTTTGTATGACTAGCAATGAATCCTAGTATACTTTAGCCTTAATGAAAAGGTATTTTTTTCATATTTGGGTCTTTGCCAACCCTTATGTTAATGCTGACTTCATTTTCTTATGAGTGTACATTATTTAAGGTACAGTAAAGTATAAGTTATGAATATTGTTTACAGGGTCGTAAAATTAATTTGAAGTTTCGTGATGATTGAATGTGCGATTTATTGTACAGAGACATTGCATTATTTAAATGCTTTATTTCACTAATAAGAGCCAAAAATAATGATAAAGTTAAATATTGACTTTGAGAATTAAAACATGGGCAGTAACAATAATAAACAGTGCATATCCAAAGTTCTATTTAGAACCAACTGAGAACCCCGCAGAATGGTAAGGCAACTGAAGTATTATTACTGTAGGGACATTAGTGTATGATTTGCATGCATGTAAAACAATGATCGATCTGAGCACCAATTCTTAAACACTGGAATACTAGTTTAATTAATGCGAGGGTAAGCAATGCATAAAATATCTTCAATTTAAAAGCATATAGTTGAGGCATGTTAAGTGGAACTAATTAATGTAAATTACTAGCTCCTTATTATATGACGAGTTATCTTCATAAATAATATTCTTAATCATAAAATAAATCATTTATTTGAAATCATAAAAATATATGGAGAAATTTAATATTTATTATATCTAAATATTAAGGATTGTTAAAGTAAATAGTATAATCATTTTTCTATTCCATAGCAATTGTAAACCCCAGTTCATTAAGAATTAAATAATTTTTATCTTATAATGTAGCAAGATCAGCTGTTTATTTATATAATTTTTTTATATACGGTTGAAGAACAGGGGAAAGCTATGAGGAACTTTGTAAATATGTATATATATATATTTAAGTTTATCTGTATTAATAAAAATGTTATTTTAAAATAAACTTTTGTCTATGTCTTACTGTTTTGTGGTCTAATAAATTCTAGAGATCCCAATCATGCACCGATACACTATCACTTAAATTTGAAGTATGATTTACTTTGTTACGTTATAGCAGGTAAAATTTATTTAAAAGATTATTTTATAAAATTATTTGAACACTGCAGAATTTGAATCACAATTCCAAAATGTTAGTAGAATAATTTAGCATATTTGGAATAAAGATTTATAATATGCGGTAGGATTATTGTGTGATATAGATTGCAGTGGATGAACATAAAATCCTTTATCCATCCATTGTATTCAAATACCTTCCCAGATGAATTTGTTAATATTTTTTTATTATCAAATTGTTTATAATATATTATTTTCAAAATTTATATTTAAAACTTAATCTTAATTATTGGAAATTTAGAGTAAGTGGACACTGGTTATGTTAGATTCCACCAAGGACAATTATGGATGTAATCACTGGGATAGTATTTATTTATTACCAATAATTAGTAACTGAGTGTATAGATTTTTTTGCCTTACTATTCTGAAGCCCTGAGGAAAGATTATCATAGGGGAGAAGAGAGCTAGCAAGATGGAGAAATTTTAGAATGAAGTGAAAAATTAGTAAAGATGATCTATGAATGTGAGTGTGATGGAAGGATGGATTGGGAGGATGGTGATGGGCATAGAAATAGTTTAATTCTTTAAAACTTTAATTGAGACTTTGATGGTAAATGGATGGGAGTATGCTGAAAGATGTAAAGTACAGTGGGGAGTTGAGCTTAAATTTTCTTCCTCTCCAATAAATATAAAAAGTTTTGAGATTATTATTATTATTTGTAATAATGCTCTCAGTGTTTTAATCATTTAGTAATTATTTATTAACCCATTCCTTATATATTATTGTAAATTATTGATAAATAATGATTGGCATAAGAAAGTTTCATTAAAGTTACAATTTGGCACCCTGCAATTGTTATTATGCTGCATATCTTTATCGATTTTAAGGATGGCCAATCATGAGATGTGAGTCGATCTATATCTCTCTCTCCCTCTCCATGTTTTTAATTAGGTTATAATATATATATACACCTGGGTCTCATTTTATATGGTAGATAGGTTCCTCAGAAAACACGCACAAAAGAAATCTCACAAAAATCGACTTAACGTAAATTGGAAAATGGGGGATACATAGTGTAATTTTCCAAAAATCGCATAAAAGCAAAGCAACAATGTAAAATTACTTTAAAATTCGCATAAAAAAATAAAATATGATTAATAAAAAATTTTAAATTTGAAAAAAATTGATACAAGACAAACTTTTTTTATTAACTACAGTATTTAATTTTATTCAAAACAATATATTTTTATGTGTAATTTACATTTTTTTCATACATGTACGGTATTTTAATAATTATCACTATTTGAGATATCAGATTTATCATGATGTGATATGAGATACTATAGCTTCTCCTTAAACAAAGTCAAGAGGAAATACTGCTAAAACATTTTCCAATCGCTGTTGATCCTTTCCATATCGCTAAGCGATCTAAAATTGAAATTTTTTTTTCCAAAGAAATTCATTTTCTTGGGAGTATTTTCCTCGCCATTAGGGTAAACTAAAAGTTTAAAATAAAAATAAGAACTTAAACTTATGATAATAAAAAAACACTGACTCACCGCTGTTGGGCAAAATTTAATTAAAACTAACAAAAATTAAATTCTTATTTTTGTCTTTAATTTTTTAATTTTCAATTCCATTTAAAAATCAAATTTCATCACTTCAGATCACGTTACGTAATTTTTAAATTGTTAATTAAAATTAAAAATCAGATTTTAATTGTCAAATTTAATTGTGCCCATCACTGTTACTCATCTTTTAAAAATAATCTTGCGGACACTAAATGATTAATTGATTACATACTCTTTTTTTAAAAAGCAAAAATAGAATGTGATTTAAAATGGAAAAACAATAACATACATAGTATAGGCATCTATAACATCTGAACAGATTTACATTATAGTCTTGTAAAATTTATTACTTGCGGTCACTAAATGATTAATTGATTACGTACTCTTTTTAAAAAAAGCAAAAATAGAAGGTGATTTAAAATGCAAAAACAACAACATATACATAGTATAGGCATCTATAATGTTTGAACAGATTTACATTATAATCTTGTAAAATTTAATATGTGTATATAAAATGGGAAAATACTGATTTTAAGTGAATTATGAACTTCTTTATTGCATAAAATCTATTACAGTACTATTATAAAGTGCTGAAAATATTGAAATTATTAGTTGGAAATCGAACTCCGATAATCCACGATTACTTTAAATATGACGTGAGTATCTGAAATTTATAATATTTAAAGTAATAGCACATTGTTGGAGCTCATCTTCTGATCTAATAATTTTTATCGCATAAAAGAAAACCGCATACAAAGATATTAAGAAGACACATGAATCACATAACTTCAAAATTGCATTAAAATTCGCATAAAACGAGACCCAGGTGTATATATATTATAACCTAATCAAAAACATGGAGAGGGAGAGAGAGATATAGACCAACTCACATCTCATGATTGGCCATCTTCAGGATCGATGGTGATAGGCAGCATAATAATAACAATTGACAGGGTGCCAAATTGTAACTTTAATGAAACTTTCTTATGCCAATTATTATTTATCAATAATTTACAATAATATCTAATGAATGGGTTAATAACTAATTACTAGATGAATAAAACATATATATATATATATATATATATATATATATATATATATATATATATATATATATATATAAATGCCTTTTAAAAAATATGATGGTGTAATCAATGTTAAGGATGGACTCTTCCAATCTTTATAAATTCTTCCTCCTAACAAAAAAAAAGTGTACATTTTCTTCTTACTAACTTTCAAGGCACAACACAACTTCCCAATAATACAATCACAGTAATCTCCCAAGTTAAACATACTTTTTCACATTTAACCTATTATGGGCAACCTTTTCACATCATCTAAATTCATTTCAACAACTCTAGCAACAAGCCATTTATTTCATAAAACAGTGTGATGCCAAATGGCAGACACAGGATCAACAATTTAAATCATCTTATGAGGAAAAAAATCAACTATCACAGCACAATGTTTAACTATCACCAGTTATATTAGTGTCCTTCAAATCCCTTAATGTTTGTGCTATCAAAAATTCTGTTTGGTCAATTACAAAATCAGTAGTAATAATATATTTGTCTTTTAATATTATATTCATTTTAGTTTACTTTTTAAAAAGCAAATTAATAATTTGGCAGATTATAAAAGTGAACAAAAGTTTTTTCAAAAATACATTTATATTTATAATTATAAAAATATTCTATAGCAGAGTACCTAAAATGAATGTCCGTTACCTATTAAAAAATGCTGCATATGTCATTAATTTTTTCACAATTTACATACATGTAAAGTAAAGAATTTTTACTAAAATCTGAAATATTCTTCTAATATATTTTCAGCATATTTTATCAAAATAATTTATAATATGTAAAAAAAATACTTAAAAGTAGTCTAAAACATTCATTTTCATTTTGAAAATCAAAACAAAAAAACATGAGATGTCAAAATTGTTGACAAGTGCTCCCTTTTGTTCAAAATGAGGAATAACCAATCAGTGCATTGGAAAGTTCACCTTCTCCCATTGTTCTAGCTTTAAATTGAAATATATTGATTTTTTTACTTGTAAAATAATTCTAGAGAGGGCAGCAACTTACAGTACATAGTAAGGAAAGTAGTTTATTGTTTAAGGCTAAAATGGGATCTTTAGCAACAAGAGAATATACATGTAAATGGAAAACGATGAGTAATTTAGTGTGCAAATTGTATAAGGAAGGTATAGAAAATATTAGGCATCTGTTGATTGAATGTAAATGCTTGAAAGCAGAAAGGATATAGATAATGAAGTTATGGGAGAATAGATATGAACAAAGTGATTATATTTATACAAAAAGTGAGTTATTGGTTTTTATGCTGGGGTTGTGAAAAGATAAGGGAGATTTAGATATAAAGGCCATAGAGTTGACAAAGATTATGTTGTGGAAATGGGATGGGGAAGAATATGGGAAGATTTCGAGTGGGGAATAAAAAATAAAGTGGCTAACAGGTTTATCTAGGTATAATTGCTGAGATATACTTGACTTCATTTAATAAGAACCCATAATACATCACATCAGCTTTAAAGTAATCATAAATTCACTACAATAACATAAAAATTACCACGTTTTTTAAAGCTGATTATAATCAGAACAGATGGCAGAAAGGCTAATCTGTTTGATGTACTATTGCTAACAGTTGAATGTATTTGGAATATTTAAATAAAAGTTAATATTTTTTAAGGACATTCAATACTTGTATTAGTTAATGGAAATAGTCCAATATAAAAATACAACTAGAACACCATCATCAGAAACCATCAGGAAAACAATATGTATATTATGTTTGCTTTCTCTAAATGTAATTTGAAAAAAAAAAAAAAAACTAAATCTATACTGTTTAGTAAAGTTCTTATTTATAAAAAAAATAATTATTTATGTCTTAGGAAAATAAATATTTGTGCATATATTATAAATATAATTCTAGTAAAGATATAATTTATATCTCTATATATAGGTTTTAAAATTCCCTTCATTAGAGCATATACAAATTAAAACAAATTTTCTCTACATAGTTCATTGATCTTATAAACTTATGTAATTAATTACCACATTCTCAATTTTGAAACTAATTGTTTAACTTATTATAAATATCTGGTTAACAAGAGACATGACAGAATAAACCCATCCAACAAAACTGCAAATGGTTACTTCAGAAGTATCAAGAGATAACTATACAGTATCTATCAAAGTGAAATATAGAATACTGAAATTAAATATGATTATATGGTATTGATAATTATAGAACAATTCAAGTATCAGAAAATCTTTTATAGAAAAATATTCAATTACAAAATATTGAGAATTTACAAAATTAAAAATGAAGACTTTTACATAATTAAATGTACAACACTAAGTTAATATAAATGAAACACAATAATTTGTCAGCTTTATATAATAATGTTTATCCTACAATGCCAGAATTTTACATTGTTTTTTGGTTTAAACCATCCATGAAAATAGAGAATCTTCATTGATACAAAACTATTACAAAAATTTGAGATAAAAGCAAGTTATAATAGTCTTAAAATATAATAATTGAAATAACTATTTAAAAATCAGTACCCAATATTATTATTGCATATTTTCTAAAAATTCTTTGGGGAAAAAATTTAGCGAAAACTATTTCTATAATTGAAAACCATTTATCTTTACAAAAGTCCAGATTTAATAAAGCCAAGAAAAATATTAATGAACAAATTTTATTTTTAACTATCCACATCGAAAAAATTTACAAAATAAACTATATATTGATACTCTCATTTTTGATTTTACTTGAGCTTTTATACCTGTATGTGTGTGTGTTTTAAAATTTTCAAAAAGTCTTAAAAATTGGTGTTAGTAACAGGAAAACCATTAATTTACTTTACAAAATAATTGATTGATAAAAAATAATAATGAAATATAGCAAACCACAATTTTACAGAGTGAGATCTATGACGTTCATTTCTCTTAGCTAGTTTATTTAACTTTCAAAAGCAGACCACAATAAATTGATTTATGCTGGTGACACTAACTTAAGTCCCCAATCTCCCACCAAAATATCCAGAACTAAAAACCTTTAATACTAAAATTGAATTATAATACTTCATTATATTGATTTTTATGACTAATAAAAACTGGGATATAATACGGTTTATGATTTTAAGTATACATTTTTTTAATTATTATTAAATACTGCATTTTAAAATTTAAACTCCAAATTATAATGCCATGACATTGTATTTGTTTTTATACATTTTTTAAATTTTATATTCTATTAATAATTGTTTGAAATCACTATTGTTCAGATTTAGAAAATCATAAAAGCATAATATATTAATTTCAAACTGTCAATATTTGCTATAATAAAACTTATGATATCATTGCATGAAATTCTTACTAGAATTGAACATTCCTCTTGCTTATAAATGTAACAAAATAACTATTTTGTGGTCTATTAAAAAACTTACATTTTGCTATATTTTGGCATACATGAATGAAGTACAATTTTCTAAAAATGATTCTAAATCGGCATCAACTGCAAGATCAGAAAACAAAAGTTATCTTCAAAATGTAAAATGCTAAGTCAGTAATTTTAATGAAAATAAACCAGAAAAATTTATGTTTTTCTGGAAAGTAGCAATTAACAGCAAAAACTAGTATTGGTGATAAAACAAAAAACATTTTAGACAATAAAAATTATAATAAAGCACCTTTAATTAATAAAATTAAAAAAAAAAATTTGCTCCACTTATCTTGGGGGATTTTCTTTAGATATTGATAATATTTATGTCACGTGAAAAAACCAATTGAACAACAGTTGTTGCGAATCATGAAATATTCCAGAAATACCTATTATTTTAAAAAAAATTATAAATTGAGAAATTTTAAAATCAATTTATCGAGACGTCTATATTGAAAATAAAATAAAAAGTGTAATGCATGAATATAACCATTACATGAAGACTAAAATATAACAAGAAAATAAAGATTTAAAATTGTGTGTAGAAGATTAAAATGCATTCATTGCAAATCTTTGTGCATAAAATGCTTATTCAATGCAAAATTGAAATTAAGTAATTTATAGATAAACTTTAAAAAAAAAAAAAACAAAGCATACAATTAAACAGAAAAAGAATAAAATTTGAAATAGTCACATTTTATAGCAAAATACCTTATAAATGACATGTTTTTGTTTACAAAATTGATGCCTTCATTTGAAAAACAGATTTTATTTAAAATAAGTTTTTTTTAGTTTATGTGAAAGATTCAGAAATTGATAATGTTGTTTTATTTTTCAATATATAACAAAATTTATTAAAAATTATAAAATATATTATGAACTAGAAAAAAGTATTACAATAGACAAATAGATGTTTCCATCATCAGCAAATTCAGATTTATCTCGTTTATGGAAAACATGAGTGGCATATTTTTTATCTGTAAAATATTTAATACCTACTAAATGGATTTATTGTTAATTAAGAAAAAATGGCATAAGTTTAGTATTGGGGAATATTATACGAAAATACTGTTTAAAATTTTTTAGGAGATTAATAATAAGAAAAATGTTTTAAGAGATCATTTTCTTGCCAGTTTGAAATTTTTAGAAAATTCAAGAAAAGATATAAATATAATAATTGAGAACAATATATAGTATACACCATATATATATATATATATATATATATATATATATATATCTATATATATATATATATATATATATATATATATATATATTGTTATGTATACACCCAACACTCTTCCAATACCTAGTACTCACCATGAGACCCAACCCTAATTCATGCCCCATAATATTAGTGTTATTTATTAAAGAACAGTATTTAGATAATGTTAGAACATACAAAATGACCAACCAATAACCATAATCTAAATCTTAAAACCCAATCTAAATAAACATTAAACAAAAGTTTAAACCTAGTTGATCAAACAAACATGACAACTAACTGCTTACAGCAATTAACATTAAAGTTGTTAGTATTGCAAACACAAAATAACAATACATATTAGTAAAGATGAACAAATGCAATCAAGAAGAAATAATAATAATAATATTAAAGTAAAGAAAAATCAAATATTTCTTTTCTTATTGTTATTAGAAAATTATTTATTTTTAATATATATTAAAGATAATGTCAGCAATGAAGCAAAAGAATGCTCATGAAGAAGATGAGAAAAAATTTGATTACCTTCGAAAAAATCTACTATTTCCTATGCAAAGAGTTGATTGGAAAGTTTGAGAAAACAAAGGGAGTAAATCACTTTTCTTAAGGCCATGACTTAAAAGCACTTGAAATGTTGAACAAATGAATCAAGAATAGAATGAATTCACGTATTCTTAATTGTTCTGATGTTTATAAGCCTACCTTTGTTCAACATTGTTGCTAATACAGAGTGAAATTAATTTATTAATCAGACAGAATATACCCATAATTAATAACACCAGACTGAATGCAGCATCTCACTTTTAACACTTTGAATGTAATAATTAAACAAGATTTAATATGTAAACTAAGGGAGTAAATCAAATTTCCTCAGGCTATGAGATAGAAGCACTAAATGATGAACAAAGGAATCAAGAATAGAATGAATCCACCTAGTTGTTCAGATGTTTATATTATTATAAGGAAACAAACTATTACATTGTAAACTTTTGCTCATTGAGATTTTGTAGTTGAAATGATGATGATGATGATGTTGTTGATTATTATTATCATTATTATTATTATTATTATTATTATTATTATTATTATTATTATTATTATTATTATTATTATTATTATTATTTGCCCTTGGTAGCATAGTTTTAAATTAGTAAAGTAAATTAGTGGATGTAAACCTAGAAAAAAAATTATTGAATGTTTGTACCTATATTTATTGTTAGTTCATACACCCCATGTTAATCACCTGCAGGAACATCAATATAAAATTTTTTTCAATATCTATGAAGGACCCTACAAGACAAAAAGATTGGAGTTAATACCTGCATGATAGGTATGTTAAAAAGGCTAAAAGTGACTACAAGACCTAGAGCTTCATGCTAATTGACACAAACCTATCTCTATAAATCTTCATATCCTCATGAATTCTATTTCAATGTTATTAGTATATGCTCAATGTTTCAAGAGGTATTATTCTCCCTTCTTTTTCAGGTGTTTCTGGTTTTCAGGTGTGACTAGCATGAAATTCGAACCTGGATTCTTAGATTTTTGAGTTTTAAATTTTAAGGTAGTGCTCTGACCAACTGAGCCATGCTGCAAAAGGCAACAGTCAGTAGAAATTTTATATACTTATCTACGAGGTTCTTCTGATTTCTCCACTTTTTCCTAAGAGCAAACTTCATTAGTGGTTTCCATACATTATGTATAGTCACACTAGGGTGGCTTATGGGATTTTTTGCCATTGTCATGTGAGCAGCTTCTTCAAATCTTCTTATTTGTACCTTTTCTTATCTATCCAATATTTTTGTATTTTCCCAATTGAATATATGTTCATTGGCACATACATGGTCTGCTATCTTAGACACATTTGTTTTCTCTCTTCTAATCAGTATAACATCAGAACAGCTTTCCAGAGCCATATCACATTATAAGGAATTCTAACATCTACAAAGCCTAAAC
The DNA here is from genome assembly GCA_028023455.1 of Epiperipatus broadwayi. NCBI lineage: Eukaryota > Metazoa > Onychophora > Udeonychophora > Euonychophora > Peripatidae > Epiperipatus > Epiperipatus broadwayi. The sequence goes on along the minus strand of JAQFVV010012751.1, from coordinate 591,359 downwards.
TTGAAATGCTGCAAAGAAAAAACTGTGTCTACGAAATACCATGAGAATGTGAAAGAACATATATTGATGAGACTAATTGTTTTATTGAAAAGTGCTTGCACGAACACAAACAGATGATTAGAAGAGAGAAAACAGATGCGTCTAAGATAGCAGACCATATATGTGCCAATGAACATATGTTCAATCAGGAAAATACAAAAATATTGGATAGAGAAGAAAAGGTACAGAGAAGAAAATGTAAAGAAGCTGTCACATGACAATGGCAAAAAATCCCATAAGCCAACCTAGTGTGACTATACATAATGTATGGAAAACACTAATCAACTTTGCACTTTGGAAAAACGTGGGGAAATCAGAAAGAACCTCATAGATAAGTATATGAAATTTCTACTGACCGTTGCCTTTGGCAGGATGGTTCAGATGGTTAGATTGTTACCTTAAAATTCAATACTCAAGAATCTAAAGATCCAGGTTCGAATCCCATGTTAGTACTGTCACTGGTTAGGTCAGAGTGGAGATTAATAAATACCTCTTGAAACGTTGTGCATATACTAACCTGTTTAACGTGCTATTACTAACAGTTGAATGTATTTGGTATATTTAAATAAAAGTTAAATTTTTCTAAAGAAATTCAATACTCATATTAGATGATGGAAATAGTCCAATATAAAAATGCAATAACATACATATATTTGTTATAACTGAAACACAGGCTTGTTATATACCTGTGGCATTCCATCATCAGATTTTCAATTGGATGGACGGTTGAAGAGTTGGAGTGTGGAGTGGATTGAAGCCTGTCCATTAAACTATGAGGATAGTCTATCTTAATATATATCTGAGCACTTATACTATATATGTGTGTAAAGATGATAGTCTGGACCAACTGATGATTGCTGGTTTAGCATGAAATACGTATATTGGTGATTATTTATCTTTTCAGCATATATGTGTTTAGATGTATCAGTGTTATTAGATAGAGTGGAGAGAGGTGGGTGGTGTGAAAGTCTGTGCTCATATACCCTATATTACATATATTTGTTATAAGTGAAAAATAACAACACAACAATAACAAAACAATAAATATATTTTTTTGAGTTCGTTACAAAGTATGTTAGTCGAGAAAATAGTCTATTCAAACTGTATTAGCACGCCGTTATTATTATTATGGTATTCGATCGTTATTATTAATAATATTTAATTATTATTATAATTTTTGTTTTTTACTATTTCTATTATTTGTATAAAATATAGTCGGATGTCCTCTCTGTTAAAAACAATTTACTGTCATTTTCTTTTACTAACTATATCCTGTTTAAAAAAAACGTTCTTCACTTTTTAATTATTTTATCAACATATCATTTATGAGAAAATTATTTTATTATAATACGGATCAAAATCTAATATATATATAAAATTAAATAACTTCTGCGGTTTAAACTTCCGTCATTTTTATAACAAATATATATATATTTCTTTTTTTTTTGTTGAATAGAAGTATTAATTGAATTCCGACTACAAAATAACGCATACTTGGTATATAAGAATGGTATCATTAAATTTATAACAATTTGGCGTTAATAAGTCTGAGACGCAAATCGTTAAACAAAACTTATTACTCATTATAAAAAAAAGAGAGAGAGAGAAAGAGTGAAAAGCACAAATTAATTGTATCAATAATTGTAAAATGCGTGCATAGAATTAGAAAGACTTCCTTAGGACAAAAGAAAGTAAAAAATAATGGTAATATTATACTAAACAAATAATTTAAATTTTCTTTTGTTTATTATTTAATAAATTATAATAAAAAAAGTTTGTGTATATGTATATAGAGAGAGTGAACCTCATTATATTAAATAAACTATTAAAATAATATAGAATTCATTATGTCAACTATTCGTTTTAAAAACGAGACAAAAAATCGAAAAATATAGCTATTAAAAATCTTTTAGTAAACAGATAGAAAAAAAACTTTAAGAATTAAATATTGATTTGTTTCTCTATATCTCTTTTTCTCTTTTTTTTAATATACATATATGTGTGTGTGTAAATAAATTTTGTTCTTTTTTTTTGCATATTTTTTGTCTGATCTCATTTACATCATATAATAAACATGGTTAGCTCATTAATTATTGGAATTATTAAAGATATTCGACATGGCTGTCAAAAGTCTTAAAACTACTAATGCTATATGTACCAAAATTTTTTACTTATTAGATACAAGTACAAACAGCTCAATGTTAAAAATATTGCACAATATTCTTATTTTAATTTATATCCATATTATCTAAAAATTGTTAATAAAAATTGCTACCATATTAAAATCACTCAAAAACCTAATAATTATCATTTCATAGAATACATTATTATTTTTAAATATTGAAGTTATAAATATTATTTTTATTGTTTAATATGATACTTATTTTGATAATAATAATAAGAAGAGGAAGAGGAAGAAGAGGAAGAAAAAGAAGACGAAAATAAATTAAAAAAGTTATTATATTTTAGAAATTGATATGATTTTCAATATTTAGTACCTTTAATATTTATGTTTATTTGCATTTTTTATTTTTAAAAAGATATTTTATTTCAAAATATAAAAAGTGATTGGATAAAGTGTGTTGTATAAAACAATATCATTTTTTCACTTTATGTATATATAAATCACATGATTATAGTCGGAGCTAATCAGAAACATGAATCTTCAATTTGTTACCAAAGCAATCTCCATAAATAGAATATCCACATTCATCTTTTTAGAATTTTAATCTTTTATTGATAGAAGTTACATTGAGAATAAATTGAAGATTCCTGGTGAGATAAGCTTGGGATATTCTGTGATTTATCTCAAAACATTTATTAAACTAATTACTACCTGTGTTACACACTTTATGAAATGGGTATAAATATGGGTGATACATTACAAATATGGATAATGAAAAATTACAATATTAGATGAGTTATGGAACTAACATTATTGAGTTAAAACAGGGTTAGGTATTTAGTGGTTAAGTTCTTTGTTAACTTTATTGAAGAGTCTGATATAGCTTCCATGTCTCTTGAAAAATGAATGTTGTTGCAAGAGTTTTGTCTCTTTGTTTAATTTTCTCTATGCTCTGATTCCATGATTTATATCTGTAAATCATCTAGCTTTTGCAAAATCAAATATATATATATACATTGTACCATTGAGGTGCATATCAACCTTTTTGAAATCTAAGTACATATTATAAAAATAATTTTTATTCACTTAGTATATCATTTAAATGGGAATTGAAACAACTCCCTTATAACAGAAATCATAACAGTATCATATTCAGTTCAAATTATTTATATACATTAAAATAGCTCATTACTTCATTCACAAGTAAATAACCATTACCTACATACATATACATAGATATATAAAACCCAAATTGATAGGATAGGAATAAACAAGAAATGTCAATTTTATATATATATCTGTTATGTGTAAGAATGATTAATGTTTAGCAAAAAAAAAAAAATAGCACTAAATTTCTTAATAAAAATCTTGTAAATAAAATTGCAAGAAAACTGTGCATAACCATAACAATTGGGAATAGAGATAGAAACAGTTTGTGAATTTTTGTCAAGAAAAAATAAAGGGATATTGCTTCTTGTCCTTTTAAAAACATATTCACGTTTTATATACATTCACCTATCATAGAAAAAATTGTAAATCTAGCAGACATTATTTTATCACAGAAACAATGATGACTATATTTATGAAGTTCTGCACAAAAAAAAATTATTTCATGGAAGCTTAAAAGTTACTCAACTATTCTTTTAAACAAATGAAAGTGTATGGCTTAACAAAGATGTATCATTTAGAAGCATTCTAAACAAAATTTTATTTTACCAAAATATTGATGTATATTCAATTTCCAATAAATATTTTATATTAGATATTAATATCTAATATCAATAAGAAAGTTAATAAGCTCTGATAAAAATATATATTACAAAAGATTTATCTGTAAAGAAAAATCAATTTTAATTCTATTCAGCATCATTATAATATCACAACACTATATCAAACTACATTATTTGCACAGCAATTCTTTATGAATAGACTTACAGTTCATGTGTAATTTTTGAGTTCAAAGATAATTATAGAATACCAACATAAAACAACATCTTTCTGTAAAGAAATGAAGATAATGACCCCACATGAATATTTTTAAAATCATAGCTCAAATGCATTCAACCTACTATAAAATATATTGAGTATTATAAATAATAGATGGTGGTTACTTTCAGAGGCATCAACATGATTTACACTATCTACTAATAGGAAACCTTGCAACAATATTTCACATTTTTATGTTCTGCTAATATAGCATATTTTATTTAGAATGGAACATCTAATAAACATATTCTTATCAAGTAATTAAGGCCAAACATAGATTATTAAATCCTATTTAGAAATCTATTTGTTTATTGCAATTATTTTTGTTAGTTCTTTTATTTTAGGATTAATGGTATCAACAAAATATAATTAGGAGTAATAACTATCATTATTCCAAATTACAACCTCATCAGTTTATGCAGGTATAAATAACTTATTTAGATTTTTAATTCATTATACTGATTAAATCATAATAAGTTAAAACCTTTATGAATATCTTTTATTAAAGTATAGTTAGACACATGTGTATATATTGTCTCTTAATTATAAATATATGTCTATTCTTTTTAACACCATCAGGGGTCTGAACATTTAATATCAATACAACATAAGAAGTTTGTTTATTTATTATATTTCATATGTATATCCATAGTTTTTTTACAAATGGTAAATATGCCACTATTATCATTAATTTTATATAATGCTGCTGAATTAAGAATTAATTATCATATCAGTTAAAATATATATTTGTCAATAGTATTTAAGAAGTGTTACTTACTTAATATCAAATCTTGGTATTGTATTTTTGATATTTTAAGAGCTAGAACTTATCGCTAAGTAATTTCTTTAAATAATGTATTGGTATAAGTGAGGAAATTCGGATAAGACATATAAAGTCTCTTATTCTGCTTAGGCTAATTCTATGTTTGATTAATCTATTAACTTAATTTTAATAGAAACTTTACCTCATGGGCAATCCACTCCTTATAGCCACACTTCATACTGGTACAGTTTGGCACCCTGCTGCATGCCTCAATTTATAACCACTGCCACCTGAGATAAGTAAATTATACAATATCTATATAGGAACATTATAGCTAATTATAAAGATCAAACACAAATTTTTTAAACTTTTTGGACAATATTTTAAGCCATGATTGATATAGTTTATTTGGAAATAGACATTAACAATAGAATATTTGTTATTTATTTAAATGAGTTATATTGTTCAAAGTCGATTTGTAAATTGTTTTTATATAAATACAGCTATCATTATGGAAAATACCAATATGGAAGTAGAGCCTGGAATTATAAGCTAGGTATCATCCTCAGTCAGTTACAGGAATTAAGAACAGGTTTTTAATAAACAATTTGAAGAGCAAAATAACAAATTTGAGGGACCAAATAAAAAAATTGAAGATTTTAGTAAAAGATTTGAAGAGCAGGAAATAGATTTTGATAAAAATTTTAAGGGTCTAGGTAAGAAAATTGAAAACATAAAATAGAATTAAAGGATTAAATAAGTGAATTTAGAAATAATTGGAATAAAGGATTCAAAGGGTCGAATAAAAATTTTAAAAGATATCTATAAAAGGCTAGATGAACAGATGACAGAATTATTAGAAGATTTTAGAGAGTTGAAGGATGAAGTCAATGAAATGCTTGATGCATCTGATACACAATTCAAAGAGCTCACAAATGATCTTAAGACTAAATGTAAGGAGTCCGAAAATAAATGGATTTCTAAGTTCAAAGGGTTAAAATAATTAAACAGAAGAATAGAAAATAAATTAGAATCAAATCTATAAAACTTTGAACTTAATTTTGAAGTTAAGATTGAAAATATTGTATTAGAAGCAAATAGTAGGTGTAATAATCTGGCAAAAGACCCAAACTATTTCAAAAATGAAGGCATTACAGGCAGTGATATAAATTTACTGGTAAGCAATATAATTTCCTAATGCTATTCTGCTTTGAAAGAACATATCACACTAACTTCAACATCTTAACAACTATTAAATGTATGATAAATGTAATCATTACAAATAGGTAAAGCTCAAGTGACACAATAATAATCCTTTTATTGGGCATATATCTGAGCATTCTCTTGGAAAATCCTTTTAACATTCTTGTTGTAATTGTAAAGCCAAGTGGCACATAATTTTGTATAAACATGCAAAAATATTTTATAATATTTCTAAAAATGTTGAATTTATTAAAAGAACAAATAAATATGGTACATATAGTAGCCTTTAATGCCCTGAGTGAATCTATAAAATAGAAGGTGTGGAAAACTTTAGTAATCACCAAAATAAAGCACATGATAAAGTACTTAGAATGTTAAAATATAGTTGCTAAAGAAGAGATAATTAATGTAAAAGATTTCATTGACAATCAAATAACTCAAGCTATTAAAGAAGTAAAGTTTCCTAAGCATTCAATTGCAATGGAAAATAAAAATTGACACTACATATCAAAGATTATTTTGGAAATCATGAGTATTATGATGATAGGGATGATTATAGATCAGATGCAAAGACTTACTCTAGCCAATACTTATACTGCTTATCTTATAATAAACATTGCTGTAAAAGAAGATTTAAGAAATTTCTTAGGACTTATGGGATATGTACCTATAAAAAGTACATGAAAGCAAAGGCACATTATTCAAAAGCTAAAAGTGCATGTTTTACATTTGTATGATAAGAATTTACACCCTTTATATAACTTAAAGATTTATTTTGTAAATACCCTAGCAGAACAAACTCAAAGAAGAATATAATGTTGATATATAAACTCAGTGGGACATTCCAATCTATGCCTATTCAGAATGATAACCATTTTATGATGTAACTTAGGGCCCCAATTCAAAGAAAATATTATATGCTATTGATGAACAGTATTTCATTGAATATTTACAAGTAAATGTGAAATCTTTCATGTGGCTAACTCATGATTACTTAACTTTAAAATTTAGTTGCAATCCTATAAATAACTTCATAGTGGCAGGAGCCAAAAATTATAGATTTAAGTGATGGGATGGTTTTAGTAGGTTATTATATTTAAACCCATCTTAGGTCTTTGCAACATCAGTGACTAAGGTACATGATAGTCAATTATGCAATGTTGACCATGTGATATGGCTAGTTTTAGGGCAAGATTAAAAGACATCACACACTAATGAAGACAAGGAATGTAGAAAAATGAAACAGAAGACCTTTGGGCAGAGTTTGGTTAGGTCTAGGTTCATGTTGTAATACAATGTTAGTGTTATAAGCAGCAATAAAGTTTAACAATTATTGCTATTAATATAAGTAGGTAGATAGATGATAAGGTTATGATTCATGCTAATCTCATAAATCATTATGTAACAGTAGTATCATTTATATTAGCCATTGAAGAGGTGTTAATTACTGATAATGAGTAAATATTTGATAGTTAAAGGTATGAAAAGGGAGGTATCATATGCTTACTAATTGTGAACAGGAATACTTGTATAATTAAGCCGTTTCTTAAGAGAAATAAGTTAAACTACCAAAGTGAGCCTGTGCTCAGAAATTTTAGGTAGGTTGATAGTGAAGCATCAGTGAAATTATATTCTGGGCTCACTACAAAAATAACTGATAAAGCTAGAGATTTCTTGCTTTCCTTTAAGCTATCCAAACCAAGGGTCCCTGGTTAGCAATCATATAGTGCACTAATTAGCTCACAATGCAGTTATAATGTCCTCCATGGGATTAAATTATGGTTCAACTGACAATAACTTTGTGTCTATTAGGGGTTGAATGTAATCCTGGTATCTTTTTTATTAATATATAATTTATTATCAAGGTTAATTTACATTGGTTCAATTCATCTTAATGTTCTTGGGTGATTGGTGCAAAGATTTTCTTTCATTGCTATGGTATATCTTATTCAATATAACTAACATCTGTGAAAACATGTACCTTTTGTGTAAATATTAAAGATTTTATAAGTTGCAAAAAAAATTTTTAATGAGGGCATTTGCACTATCAAGGTATATATCATCAGTTTTGTAGTTAGTTCAAGTACACATTATAATTTTTTTTATTCATTTAATATATCATTTAAACTTCTGACTGAATGATTCCCTTATAATAGAAATCCTAACAGTGTCATACACACAAATCAATAACAATTACTTGCATACATATTCATAGATATATGCACACAAATGCCAATTTTATATAAATCTGTTATGTTTATCAATAAAGCAAGTCATGTATAATGTGACATTGCTTTTATAAGCTTGTATTTACAAAAATGTAATACAGAGAGCATACCAATAGCTCAAACAAGCTTTTAATTGATGAAGTGCAGTAAGAGAAAGTATTTAAAATCTCTATCCAAAATATTTTTACCCTCAGACCAATTGTTTTCAAGCTATGACTGACTTCAGTGAGGAGCTAGAATATTCCAACCCTAGATCTAAAATATCAACTCAAAATCCAGCACTTACTTCATATACACTATTTAAGTAGAAACTCTGAAGTTTTCAGACATGAAAATATCTTTTACTCTAACTATCTAACTTAAATAGCTATATGGGACAGCCAAATTCAGATCTCCCATATATTAATAGTCTCAGAATAGCCAAAGCCATAAAGGTAAAATTATAATTATCAATAAAGCAAATCATATATAATGTGGCATTGCTTTTACAAGCTTGTATTTACAAAAATATAATACAGAGAGCATAGTAATAGCTCAAACAAGCTTTTAATTGTTAAGTGCATAAGAGAAAGTATTTAAAATCTCTATCCGAAATACTCTTATCCCCAGACCAATTGGTTATCTGTAAAAATGATTAATGTTTTAAATAATGTTTAACAATAAAAAAAAACCAATATTAAATTGGTTGATAAAATCTTGTAAATAAAATTATGAGGGATCTGTACATAACCATCACAACCAGGGATACTAGTAAAATCCAAAAGAGGAGATAGAAACAGTTTATGAATTATTATCAACAAAAAACAAAATGATATTGCTTTTTGTTTTTTTAAAAGCATACTCATTTTTTATATACATTCACCTGTCATAGAAAAAAATTAAAACCTAGCAGACTTTATCTCATCACAGGAGCAATGATGTATATATTTATGAAGTTCTGTAGAAAGAAAGTTTATTTCATAGAAGCTTAAAAGTTTATCAATTATTCTCCTAAACAAACAAAGATATATACACTTAACATTGCCTAATCATTTAGAACTTGCATTCTAAACAAAATTTCATTTCACTGAAATATTGACAGAAAGTATATTTGCTTTTCAATAAATATAAATAAATATTTTATATTAAATGTTGATATCTAATATCAATAAGAAAGTGAAGCAACTGTGCTAAAACTAAATATTATGAGAGGATTATTCATAAAGTAACATCAATTTTAAGTCTATTCAGTGTCATTATAATATGCAAATCATATCAAGCTAATTCATATTGGACAGCTGTTTCTTTATGAATAGACTTTTAGTTCATGTGTAATATTTTGTGTTCAAAGATCATTATAGAACATATGAATAAAACATCATCTTTATGTAATCACAGTTCAAACACTTTTAACCTATTATATAATATATTGTGTAATATAAATAATAAATGGATGGTTATTTTCAGAGGCATCTAACATGATTTGCATTATCTACTAATAGGAAATCTTACAATATTTTTCATTTTCACATTCTGCTAATATAAAATATTTTATTTAGCGTGGAACATCTAATAAAACTATTCTTATTGAGAAATTAACGCCTACTATAAATTTTTAAATCCTATTCAGAAATCTATTTGCTTATTGTAATTATTTATATTAGTTATTTCATTTTAGGACTAATAGTATCAACAAAATGTAATTACGAGAAATAATTATTCTTATTCCAAATTATAACCCTGTCAGTTTGATTTTCGATTTATTCGACTGATTAAATGGTAATAAGTTAAAATATTTATTGGAATCTTTTATTAAAGAGTAGTTACACACATGCATATATATTTTCTCTTAGTTATAAATATATGTCTATTCTTTTTACACTATCATGAGTCAGAACCTTTAATATCAATACAACATAAGAATTTTGTTTATTTATTATATTTCTATAGTTCATTTACAAATGGTAAATATATCATTATTATCATTAATTTTATTTTTGCTGACTTAGGGATTAATTAATTATTCAATCAGCTAAAATATATATTTGTCAATAGTATTCAAAAAGTGTAAAATTATTTAGTATTAAATCATTGTCTTATATTTTCTACGTTTTAAGTGCTGGCACTTAACCTCTACATAATTTCTTTAAATAATATATTTTGTATAAGTAAGAAAATTTGGATAAGACTTAAAAAGTCTCTTATTCTACTTTCTATGTTTGGTTAATCTATTAAATTAATTTCAATAGAGTCTCTAGCTCACGGGCTACTTAATTCCTATAGCCACACTTCATATCAGTACAATATATACATAATATGACTAGTCAATAAATGAAATTTATTAAAAACATATTAAAATAAGCTTAGAACTCCACTATAAGTAATGTTGTATACTATAATATATATTCTTCAAATTTTGTTGTTCTTAAATTTTTGAAATGTAAAAAAAAAAACATTACAAAGTTGGAAATCTTATGAATCATATGATGAATTTGATTGTTTCACTTGTACTATGCATTTAAATACATTTATAAACTACTTCAAGATATTTTAAAAGATGGTAAAAAACTATTGGTTTATTATTTTTTTTAAATTTTTAAACAAAAATAAGAATCCAATAATTTATAAAAATAGTATTATTGCTTCATAAAATGTGACAAAATTATTTGGTTTCATAGATAGATTAGATTTCATAAAAAATATTGACTAAATTCTAGTAATAAACAAAAAAATTAATCAATAAACTGTCATCTTTATTATTGATTTTAAAATTTTTTATTGAAGATAATATTAATGCTTTTTTGGAAGATAAATGTTATAAAATGTCTAAAGATTAGCCCTAAAGCCTACTGAGAGTTGCATAAATTTTTATCTTTCCTTTGTCAACATTCAAGGATAATATTTTCAATGCTAATTATATCACAGGTATTAAAATTTACATAAGATATTACTTACGAAAGTTTTGTTTGTAGACATGTCAATGATAATTATGAATAAATTAAACAAATTAAATAATTAAAAATGAACCATGAAAAAGAATTGGAATACGAGAAATATTTTGTTTTAAAAATAATAAGTTCTTATGTGAAAAAATTATGGTGTTTTATTAAATTATAAATTGTTAATTAAACCATTACAAAAAGTATATATATATATATATTTATAAGGTAACAGGACTTAATTTTCAATCTCCCTACATTTATCCACTCTATCATACAACTGATACACATGACCACATATATATAAAAAAGATAAATGATCTCCAAAATATGTATTTCATGCCAAACTGGCACACATCAGTTAGCCCAGATCACCATCTCCTACACATACATACAATCTGTGCTCAGTTTATATTAAGATGACAAATCTTTAAACTTTAATGAGAAAACTTCAATCTTCACCACTCTCCCAATTCCTCAACCATTATTTCATTGAGAATCTGAATATGGAGGGCCCAATGCTCTTGCCAATTCCAATACTACTGCCACACCCTTGTTGACATTAGGTCAATTTTATCCCTCATACATAGGACCTTAATATATCCATTTAATTATACAAAAGAGGGATGGGCAGAATATAGGCTGAATATCTAATATTTAAATATATATAAATTGGCTATACTAATGTTAATATAATTATAAGGGGTTTGAGCTTGAAAATTCAAGTTCAAGTCTCTTATAATTACATTATCTTTAGCATAAATAATATATATATATATGTCATATTATTATTACTATTTGCGGGATATTCCGTGTAGTGAAAAAGCTAAATGCTGACGTTTCAGTACAATATCAAGCATTTAGCTTTTTCACTACACGGAATATCCCGCAAATAGTAATAATAATATGACATCTTTTATCCGTGAAAACATTAGAATTAATATATATATATATATATTCAACCTGTATTCTGTCCATCCCTCTTCTGTACAATTAAATGGACATATTAACATCCTATCTGTGAGGGGTCAGATAAACTTAAGGTCAACATGGTTGTGATTCTTGGGTTTTCAATGAAATAGATGGCTGAAGATTTGGAGAGTGGAAAATACTGAAGCTTGACCATTAAAATTTAAAATTTTCTATCTTAATATAAAGTGAGCACTGATTGTATATATGTGTGGGAGATGGTAATCTGGACTAACTGATGAGAGATGGTTTGGCATAAAATATGTATATTGGAGATCATTTATCTTTTTAACATGTATGTGGTTATGTGTTTCAATTATATAAGATAGGTTGGATAGATGTAGGAAGCTTGTAAGATATATAATACATTAAGATATAACAATTATATTAAGAAAAATATAAATATTGGTTGGTCAAATAGTAAAAATCTCGATTTATTAATAGGTAATTATAGGTTAAGAGATAATATACGATACAAAAAAAGAATTGTATATTAAATTATATGTGAAATTTGTAAAATGATTTACTTTGGTCATACTGGCAAACAATTAGAGCCAAATAACATAATAATGTAATTAATAGAAGAGATGATAAATCTGCATTATACATTCATCACTTGAAATATGGGCATAGAATAGATGCTACAAAAAGTATTAAATGCAAGTCCCTTATAATTACATTAATTTTATTATAGACAATATACATATATTTAAATATATATTATAAATGAAAGATATCATTTATGTACAAAATGACAAATCCTAGGTTTTTATATTTTATAAGAGATACATTATAAAATATTGCAAATTTTACAAAAGAGTTATATCAAATAAAAAAAGTATCACTAATTTGAATCCAATTTGATGACATGTTAAGTAATATGGGGCATTGTTATGTCAGTCTGCAATTGGGCCTAGAATGGCTGATATACAGCTATTCTGTAAGATTTGGTTAATGATTTTTGTACATTTGATTACAAGTATTAAATGTAAAATTAATATATCATTAATAATAATTTCAATAAAAATAGCTAGATGTTAGCAAAGCTTTGAGAAATTAAAGTATCAATTGCAGAAATGCAGTAGTGAGATTTCCAGTAATAGAGGTTATTCATTGGACACAATGTAAACATTGGACTTGCATTACAGTGGTTTTTTATTAAAATCTAAAAATTGTAAAACAATAGTTTACAGTATAATTACTTTATTGTTTATTTTATTTTTATAAAATTGAATTAACAATTAGTTTTTGATGTATTGAAAAGTGTTGCTTTTACAAAAAAAATCAGTCAAGTGCAAAAATTCTTAAATAAACGAATAGTTATAGCAGAAATAGATTTTTATGAGATTGCAAATACTATTTGTATTTAAAATTATAAACTGAATATTAACATTTTGAAACTTATTTAACTATTTTATGTATTCTTTATTATTAAATGCAATATCATTTAAATTCAATTGATTATTAATTTCTTTTATTTGAGAAATATTTGTTTTTCCACAAGAAATAAAATAAAATTTTTTGATAAGATTATTGATTCAATTTATTATCTTTTTTGTTAATTTGTGAAGTTAATATATTAACCCTCCTATACAATGTCAATTTTCTTTGTTCATACTTCCTATAAGCTTTTAACATTCATTTAAATACTAAATCATTATTATTTATAAGAATATGATAAATTTGACTTCATTTGATAGATATTTTTTGTTTAGCAATTAAATAAATTTAAAAAAATCATATTTGATTTTCAGAACTATTATAAAAAATAGATTTTAATCAAAACAAAGTATTGTTTCATCATTAGTCAATTTGCAAAATGAACAAAATCTTTGCTTGATGCTTGTATTAAAAGTATAAATGAATAATTATTAGAAAATCTATAAATTTATGCTTTAAAAGTTTAAATTTTTTTAGTAATTTTTACAATATTGCTATATTGTTTAACAGATTGTCTTAGTGATGTAATTTTCTGTGATCATATTTATACATCATAACATTACTCTGAAAAAAATAATCTTTTATATTTAAAAATGAAACACTTTTGTAGGAAATCAATATGTAATAGTATATATTATTGATTCCTAATAATTATAATTCAATAATTATGCAAAAATAAGCATAAACTTTCAAAAAAAATCCAACTTTTTAGTCATTTGTAATATTTTCTTGAAGTAATATCTCAAAGTTTAAGACCACCAAGAATTCAGTGAGCACTCCTAATTATGGAGATTTCCATACTTTGAAAAAAAAAAGATTCCCAAAATCTCTCAATAGATAGAAAAAGATGCAAATTCAATTTTTGACTTATAAAATTTAAAGATCAAACATTAAAAAAAAATTTTTTTTTAAAATTAATATTCTACTAAATTAATTGAAATGTGCAAATCATTTATGAAGAATAAAAAATTTTCGCAGAAAAAACCCCACAAAGTTTACTAAGTTCATCACTATATCACTGTTATAAATTGCATAGTGGAAATGTTAAAGAAACAAGATGTTAACGATTAAAATAGATGTTTATTTCATATGTTTCAAATACTGAAGCTAAATTTATTAAAAATACATGTGAAAAAAATCATAAAATGTTTGATTTTGCATTCTGCTTGATGTTAATAGATTAGTGACTAATTGAAAAATATCATACCTATGAAAAAAAGAAGTAATTTGTTATATCAAATTACATGTAAATTTAAAACTTTATGGAAAGATGGACTGAGATGTTGTATTGAGAAATAATAAAAAAAATGTCAACTTTTATATAAATATAAATATAGAGAATTTGAAACAGACTCTCAAGGGCCCTTCAACTATCCACAAATATCTCATATACTACTGATACACATGACAACACACATGTAGAAAAGATAAATAATCACCATATTTGTATCTTGTGCTGAACCAGAACTTGTCAGTTGATTCAGATAAGCAACTCCCACACACATACAGTGCTCAGTTTATATTAAGATAGCAATATTTTATACTTTAATGGACAGGTTTCAATCTACTCCAACCTCCAATTCTTCAGCCATCCATACCATTTAAAATCTGATGATGGAATGCCCAAATCCCATACTGATGCCAATGTTATTGCTGTGTCCATGTTGACCTCAAGTCACTATGACACCTCATGTATAGGAACTTATCCTTGTAAGTACGTATAAGACAAATGGGCAGAATGTCCATTAAAGTATAAAGATTTGCTATCTTAATATAAACTGAGCACTGATTATATATATATATGAGAGATGATGATCTGGACCAACTGATGAGTGCTGGTTCAGCACAAAATATGTATATTGGTGATTATTTATCTTTTCTAGATGTGAGTGGTCATGCATATTAACAGTATGAGATAGTGTGGATAATTAAAGAGTGCTTGAAAGTCTATGTTTAAATCCCCTATATTTACAATTAAGCTACCAGTATATGAAGAATACCTGAATTTCAATTATTACCCATTAAGCCTGCATCCTGCCCATCACCCTTCTATGTATTTAAATGTATAAGGTCTTATACATAAGAAGTCAGAGTGACTTGAGGTCAACATAAGCATAACAATAATATTGGCATCAGTATGAAATTTGGGTATTCCATCATCAGATTATTAATGGTAAGAATAGTTGAAGAATTGGAGGTTGGGGTAGATTGAAGCCTGTCCATTAAAGTATGAAGATTTTTTATCTTAATATAAACTGAGAACTGCTTATATATGTGTGTGGGAGATGATTATTTGGACCAACTGATAAGTGCTGGCTCAGCACGCAATACGATTACAAAAGATTATTTATCTTTTCTACATGTGTGCGATCATGTGTATCAATAGTATGAGATAGTGTGGATAGTTGAAGGGTGCTTGAAAATCTGTGTTCAAATCTCTTATATTTATAATTAAGTTACATGTATATGAAGAACGCCTGTATTTCAATTTTTATATAAGTGTATAAAAAATAAAATTAAAAATAATTTAATAAGAGTATCTCTTGTTTTATGTTACGAAAAAGAAAACAATTTTATTTTTAATTTTGAGCTAGGTAACACTAAAATTCTTCATAAACTATAATAAACAAAAATCAATAAAGCAATTTTTACAAATGGAAATAAAAATCTTTAATTAGTAGAAAAAAGTGAATGCTAAATTTTATGACTCTTTGGCTATTTATTCACTTCTGGCAAATTTAAAATGTTTTACAATTGAAACTGCTTATGGAAATAACGAAGTATGTTTATGTCTTTATAAATGTTATTACGAGTATTTATTATCACGATTAATAATTTTTTGTTTTATTTATCATTATTATAATAATTAATCAATAATATTATTGTTTGGTATGTATATGTTGAATTAAATATGTCCATTGATAGAAATGAGGAAATTATATTTACGTAAACAGAGATAACTTTGATGCTGCTAAGAAACTATCAATTAATACTAAATGAGAATCCTTGAAGCTTAACTAGTTTTTTCATTAACCTATAATCCTCTTTTGTTGAAGTTTTTTGCTGAAATAAAATGTATATTTAAAAATAATTCAAATAATTTTTAAAATAGTAAAGTTTTTAAAATCCTTATAGATATTTAAAAAATGCTAAATATTTTAAAATTAAAAAAAAAACATATTTTACCACTAAAAATGTATATTTCAATAAAAAAAAATAATGCTTTATTTATTATCTTAAATTATATATAAAAATATTTTGAACTTATACATATTATTATTATTGTATTATATTTTTAAATAATAAAAAGCAAAGAATAATTTATTTTGTTTATATTTAATGGTGACCATTTTATTAATCTTCTTACACATGTTTATCTTCTCTGCAATGCAAGTGTAATTGTTTTGGAATATAAAAGCTTTCATTTAATGAAAAAAAAAACATAATGAAATTATATTGATTTTGTGTATGTGAACTTGTAAACTACAAATATTAAAAGTTCTGTAGAATAGTACTTAAAAGAGTGATATGACCATGATTTCCATTTTACTATTATATTGAGTTTCTTAATTTGTATTTTTAAAATAAAACATTTTTAATAAGAACTAAATAAAATCAGGAAAATATTTTTTAATCATTTCAAATGCTTACATTTTCTATTGTTACAACTGGTGACTGTTTTTGGCAATATTCAACCTTTCAATTCTATAAAAATCTTTATTTTACACTAAAACTCAACATATTAGACTTGATTTTTTTTTTTAATTTAATTTTACAAATGACATATATTTAAAAAAATCATATTTGTACTTTGTAATTATTGAAAAAATGAAATGTAATAGGAACAAACAATGTAAAATGTCATTTAATAATCTGAAAGAAAACAAGTCTTGAGAAAATCAATGAAATCTTTTTATTTTAATTTTTTAATGTAAATGAATAAATATGGATTTGTGATAAATCTATCAAATTCTTTTTTCAAATCTTAAATTACCTTTAAAATTTTTAGAATATCTCAAAAAATTCTAACACTATGTTAATTGTGATATGTGATGGAAGATATTATGTAATTAGTTTAACATAGGCATAGTTAAACCCACGCTAAATTTTTTTTTTGTTAATGTTTCACTCAAATATTTTATCGTATAAAGCATTTATAAATAAAATAAAAGTGTATATGTGTATTTTTTAATTTAAGTAATTATTTAACAGGTATTGTATAAAAATGACAAGAAATATTTAATAAAGTAGCAAAAAATTCTTGTTTTTTGTTCCAATTATTTTCTTGAAGTAAGCCCACAAATGCTGTGAAAATCAGATTACCGAGAACCAAAGGTGCCAATGAATTGAAAGTGATCCTTTCTTTCATGAAGAATAAGGTAAAAGTCTTTGAAGACTTTGACTTCTGACTATCCAGAACATACTGACATTTTCAGACTTTTTAAAATTAATTCATCAATAAAATCACCATTGTAGTTTTAATATTATAAAAAATTCAATATTATTATCAATTAAAATAGTGGGAGCAGAGCAATCTAAACTGGCAGAGTTACCATGCTGTTTTAGAAACCAAACTGATAGTCATTGAGTTAATAATAACTATATAAATATTTATAAAAATAATCATAAATATTTAAATGTACAACTAAAATATATTTTTTTTTTTCTCATCACTAAAAATTCTTGGCAATAGTCTTTCAAAAAATCTACCAATCAGAGCTTTTGACAGAGCTTCAGTTTTCTTCAAAAACATTTGTTCTATTGAATACTGATCTCTTCAAATGTTTTTAAATGGAATAAATCAATATTACTTTAATCCCATTTGCTTCCATGAAATGAAAGCAAAACCAAAAAATGGTACTCTAATTATCTGCAGAAGAAGGAAAATTAAAGGACCATAATTTCCAAATGAAGCATTTTTTAATAATCTAGAATGAAAATAAAAAGTAAGAAATTAATTCTATATAGTTTTGTTTTTACTGTAGCATTAACTCATAATTTAATTTTCATTTACATTAAACTAATACTTGAGGAAGACATTTTAATAATTTTTTTATATTACTTCCTTGTTACATGTATTTTATATTTTTTATATTATCTGTAATTGTTCTTAAATTTTCAAAAAAAAAAAAAGTGTATTATAATCTCTAGGAAGAAATATATAGAAGTTTTGCTTTTGTGACACAGTATGTTTGTGCATTTCTGATATTTTTAATTTAAATTCATATTTATTTTTATTCTTTTTGTCTTTTTTTTTTTTTTTGCAATATATATTTTTTTATATAAATGGGCTTATAAAAGATATTTTTAACATTTTAAAAAAAAAGAATAAATCGTTCAGAAAATTTAATTAAATTACTATTTTTCTTCTTCTCTAATGCTATTTACTTATAGATATTTTTACTGGTAATTTTTCTTTTAAGAAAAAAGATTTATAATTTTAAAACGCTTAGCGCTCAAATTTTTTTGTATATTTGAACAATTAATTGTAATGTTTTTTTATACAAAATTAAGCAAAAATCTAATCTATCTACCATTATCTTCTATTATATTTTTTGTTTAATTTAACATAAATATTCGTTTATATCAAAACATATATATATATATGGATATACTGAGACACAGTCACACATAAACTTGCCTTTTATTCCACATAATACATTATTATACATATAAAAGAATGCATAAATCTAGATGAAGGTCATGTAATAATAGAATATAACTAATGGCTATAGTTTCAACTGCAATACTTGTTTTTAAAAGTCCAAATCTAAGATGTGTGATACAGACTTGGATTTTTAAACACAGATAGTGCATTTGAAACTCTGACATTAATATATCTATGAATGTTTGCATGAGTGAGAGTTAATATGAATATTTTTATGTCAGTTGTAAAAGTATTTATATTTTTCAATGAGTATTTAGACGAATTGTTAAAAAAATATCAACATATATATATATATTGAAGCGGAATCTGAGATTCAAATTGCACTTCACAGCCCACCTCAAATCTTTCACTACCAAGCCAAATTCAAACCCTATTCTTGCTTATACATTCCACTCACTAACACATTTTTTTAACCTTTCTTGATATATAAACTAACATACTTCTTAACAAAGATATATGCACAAATATCTGAATTTAAACACTCACACAAAAAAAAGAAAATTAATAAATATAGTATTTAAAAGGGGAATACATATATGCAATAGGTAACAGAGGATTAATTGTAACAAACTTATAATATCAAAATATATAATATTTTCTGTATTTTTTATTTATTTAGTAAAGTTATAGTAAATATTTAGTAATTGCAGCTCAGATGTATATGGATATTGTAGAGACAAACCTACTGAGCAAATATTTACTATAAAAGTTTGTTATATGTCAATCTATAAAAATTTGTCTTTTAAATTATTTTTGCTATTAAACTCTACTTTTCTTTTTAAATCCAAGCTGGAAAATGCTATTGTAATTAGTCAAAATTAATTAAAGGTGAGAAACTTGATCTTGTTTAATCTTCTAAAATAACTTTAATTAAAAGTTTCTCTAAAATCAAAATTAGAAACTAAACTAATTGATTTACTTTTGTCATGAACATTTTTTATCAAATTAATTTCGGTTTGAATACTTATCTAACAATGGCATCTTCCACACAATGGGTAAAGCTTATATAGAAATTCTTTTAAAAATTAGATTAGTGAATGATTAGCAGTGACCAATCAAGAAAGCATTCCACAAATACCAGGGCATAGTATTAAATGGGGTAATTTTGACCAGGAGAGGAACAAAAACGTCAATGAAAGCAGTTGCCAAATAAATCCACGTTCGTTTAATTTCAATGTGTTGTGAGTAAATCCACTTCACTTTTCTCGCCGTTCGAGATGGCCTTCCCTGAAATCTGTACCCAGGATCCCGATACTCATAAGCTGTAACTATATGCCTGTTTGTTGAATAATGAACTTACTACCTGCCTGAATAACTATGCTCATCAAACTAGATCTAGTTCTCTGAGGGAAATCTGAATATCACCAAAAGAACAGCCAAGTTTGTACAGAGGTAATAATTTCAAGTGCTGCTAGACTCTTAAATTTACCTTGAATAATTTCCAATTTCACCTATCTTTTTCTTTAAACATTTTGTAAAGCCTTCCTTGTAAAAATTAATATTAATTAAGAATTAATCAATTTGTAAATTCTTACCTTGTTAGTCAAATGTACTTTGTTCTCTCTATATAACTTAGCAGTAATCTCTCCTACATTAAACCTCTCCTGAACAATTATTATTTCTTAATTTCACATCTATGTGGCAATATTTTATTTTCATTATTATATTTTATATTTTCATATACTAAATTATATGTCGATAATTTTCCCGAGATTTGCACATCTCTCCGCTATCTTTTTTAAAACCCTTTCTTACTTTTCATATGGTGATTAATCTAGTTTTTAATAATAAAAAAAAAACAAATTTGTTATTCTTATTATAGTGGACACCTGTGAGTCTGGGGGAGTAAAATAAAAATCAGATAGTTATTGTACAATGTTATTTTTGAAAGACTAAACAAAAATCCGTTTTCTTAGAAATGTTTTTTTATTAATTAAATAATAGTGCCAACTTCTGAAAACTTTAAATATACTTATATGAATTAAATCAATATTATTATCTTGAAATCATTAACCACCACCTACTTTATATATATATATCTAATAATATGTAAGGTATTTATGAAAGCACTTAAAACCAAAGATTTGTATTAGTTATACATTGTGGGAAGTTTATGTGCAATTTAAAGTAATAAAAGGAAGGGGGTCCTCTAGTTTTATGAGCTGTTATATTAGCTTTAATTTTATTTACCCCATATCCATGTAGTAAATCAAATCATACCAATACGCTGAGTCTTTATCAATAAAGATAGGTGATAATTCTTTATTTCTTAGTTTTAAGTTTGTATATTTATATTAATTCAAGCATTACATGTATACTGGCATTTAGTTTTATATATATTTGTGCTTCATTTCCCAGGCGTATCGGAAAACCCGAGTCACGTCTATTTTTACTTCCAATTCCAAGAACAAGGTTTGTAAACCCCTTGGGACTTCTTCAGTGCTAGATATTATTGTATAGGGTTCACTCTGAAAAAAATCCAGCCTATAGCAAGTTAATAAGGCACATTCTTTGTTGTTTGTGACCTGATCCTGCCAACGTTTGCAGAGAGTCAACTTCTTTAGCCATAAATTAAAGCACCTTCTTGGATCTTAGAATGGATCTCTTCATTGCCATCATGCACATACCACTCTCCCATATTTCATTCTTGCTAAAGCCTATCAATACTCCTAAATCATACTGTTATGATTATGCTAAATGGATTGTCATTTTTATATTTTCATTCATACTTTCATATGTGCTAATTCTGCCACAATTATTGTTTCCTAAATTAGCTTCCCACATACGTTCTTATTTCGCAAATGCGAATACTATTTTATTAATTAAATATAATTACCATTGCCATCAAACTCAATAATCTTATGTATTGGTTCGAGTGCTGTTTTTGTATTAATGGTGGATTTAAAGAACTTTAAATAACTGTAATCCAGCGCTATTAAAAATCAGATATACCATGTAATCTGCTAATTATTGACATATAAATAGCCACATTAGAACAAAGCGATAAATTATTTGTTACTGCAGCATAACTTGAATAAATATGCTCATTTTATAGTATTGTAAGAGAGGTTAATGTCATCTAAGGGAGATAAATACCCATTTTTATTTGTATTTTGACACAAATAACATAATCAATCATATATATATCTCAAGTTAACTTAATAAATCTTACATATATTTATAAATATCAAAGTCATTGTTTCATTTATTGAATAGTAATAATATTGATGTTATATAAAAGGTTTAATTTACTAGATGATCGAATCTCACTAACAATAATATTTTATACATGAATAAATTCAAATTAGAGTCTTTTTGAGTCATGGCTTTGCAATGCTGGCAGTGAGAAATGAAATGAGATCGATAACATCGGGATTGTTGCTCATAAGTTGGTAGATCTGGAAAATAGGCAAATAGTGCAGAGTTCATGAGTGTGCCTGACTTATGTATCTTTTGCATGATTGGATTCGAGGAACTTTGGCCTAGATGCTAGATCTTGTTATATGAACAGACAAAACTGACCAAAGATTTATAATCACAGACATTTTATTCAGTTCAATTTCATCATTTATGTTATCAATGATTTATTGAAAAAAAACTTAACCTTTATTAAGTAAAGTGTATATAATGGTAATGTATATTTAAACAACCATAAATAAGAGCAATTTAACAAATATATTATTAAAATTACAATTTAAACTATAAACACAGAATGAGCAATGATTCCTTTTAAATACCTTATAAAATATACCTTGTCCAATAATTCAACATGTATAGTAAAAAAAATCGAATGAATAACAATAAAAAACATTCAAAGAATCATAACTACATACTGATATCCATAAATCAATTTAACTTCAATACATTTGTTTATAATTTTTTTACATAAGTTGAATTATTTTGCCTTTACTATTTTAATTTAGGCTATTTAAATTGAAATTTTAATAATATCTTGCTTAATTTAATTTCACACTTATTTAAGGGTTGTTTATAGTCTTAAACAGGTTACAAAAATTGGAACTATTTTTTTTTCTAGTAACAAATGATATGAATTGAAATGGATTATAGATATTACTATATAATTATTATTTTTTATGTATTTCTTCAGTTAGACTATATAGTATTAGTGCATATATATATATATATATATATATATATATATATATATATATATATATATATATATATATATATATATATATATATATATATATATATATATATATATATATATATACTGATGAATGCTATCAAAATTTAAGAATTTTTTTTTTCATCTCATAATCATTATTTTTCATTTATTACATTAATATTTAAATACAGGTATACACTATATGTTTGGAATTTAGATGTATTTATTACATTAATAAACCATTTCAAATGAAAACTGCAAACAAAATAAATAAAAGCGACTGCCAATTACTTTTAATATTAATAGAAGTTTCCTAGTATTGGCATCTCAAATGCAAAATGATTAATCAACCAAATCTTTTTGTCCCTTCCTTTCAATTCATTAGTGATAAGAATATAAAATTTTATTTTGATTTAATTATAGCTATATTCCTTGATTTGAATTTTTTTTTAATTTAGATTTTATTGTATAAAATAAATATTTAGTAATGAGAAAAACTCTCCATACAGTATTGCCACTTGTGCTAAACAGAGTAATCAATGGATGCCAGAAGGCTTGTGCATAAAATCCCTATCTAATGCCTACTCATCCAATATCCCCATACTAGTTTCTGGCTTGTGGCCTTCGTCAGTGAGGAGCTTTGGGTCTGAGAGCACTGCATCTAGATCTTAGGATCTAATGCAACCCTCTAGCAACCACCTTTTATCTCTATTTAACTACAAAACTATGAGAATGAAATTGAAAACACAAAAAATATTTTCAATCTAAGCTCAATAGCTTATATAGTCATATGTGTCTGAACTCAGTTCAGCACCCATACATTTTGGTGTCTTTGGCTCTTTTACAACCATAGCCACCACTATCCTATTAGGCAGGATTGGTGTTAAACCATTAAGCATCACATGATCACATTTCCTATACTAGCACATTAATTGTTGATAAACAGAGCAAAACTCTCCATACAGTATTGCCACTTGTGCTAAATAGAGTAATCAATGGATGCCAGAAGGCTTGTGCATTAAATCCCTATCTAATGCCTACTCATCCTGGGGATATTGCATGAGTAGGCATTAGATAGGGATTTTATGCACAAGCCTTCTGGCATCCATTGATTACTCTGTTTAACACAAGTGGCAATACTGTATGGAGAGTTTTGCTCTGTTTATCAACAATTAATGTGCTAGTATAGGAAATGTGATCATGTGATATTTAGTAATGATTTAATAAAAATAATATTAAGTTAAATAAAAATTGTGATTGAAGAGGGCTCCAATATATTGTTAAGAAAAAGATGTAAATAAAAAGACAATCAGTCATTCTCTGTTTTCTTTTTCATTCTTATGCTATTACTGGACAGTACTTGTCATATTATAGTAGATAATCTGAGAGCAACCATAGCTGAAGAATTGTTTTTGGAAAAGTGGTTGAAGGCCATCAGTCTTTGGAACAAATATTAACATTTAACAGTTTATTGCCATTAATTAAAAATTATTCAGAATCATTATTAAAATTAAAAACATAATGCATTTGTAAAAAACAGTGTATGCCAATCTGACTGGAACATGTAATCCTCTTTTGAAAATGTTCACCTAATTGCCAGGATGAAATGAGAAAAGAGAAAATGACCAAATCATAAGATCCAGCTATTATCCTATTATAATAAATATACGGCTACCTGTCATAAGGACTCAAGAAGAAGAAGAAATAAATAATAATTAACAATCATGATTATATGCATTTGTAAAAAGATATAAACATGATATCATGGCATTAAAAACATTTGTGGTAAACTTAAATAGTAAGAATTTTTTTTTATATTAAAAATGAATTGTAAAAATCAGGCTAATATATTACATATTATTTAATTCATATTATTTATTAATGCTTTTTTCATAATAGAATGACTTTGTCATATTTATTTTAATTAATTAAAGCTAGTGTATATTAATTTTACTTTATATTTATTGTATATCTCAATTTATATATGTATATCAGATGTTTGTTAAAATATATATAGTTAGGAGTTTGATTAAATAAATTTATTTTGCTTATAATAAAAATCCCTTATGTGTGTGTAATTTGAGCTTATTTCAAGGAAATAGTTTGTTAACTTTATAAAAATCATGTTTTATATTGAGAAAGTACTGGGGTGAAAAGCAACAATGAACAAAGAATGGATATAGATAAAATGCTTTTGATTTGGAGAACATCATCTCTAAATTGAAATGATGCTTAGAAAAAAATAAATTCATTAATCTATCAAGATGATGTTTGACTGAAGAAATATAATAATTTAGATTTATCAAAAAGAGGATGGTCATCTATGTAATTAGAATAATCCAAATAGCTACATAACATTTTATATTTAAAATAATATTTAAATTAGGTACTGGTACAGAATTTTCTCTCTGGCATTTTGGGTCATGTGAAATAAAACAAAACAATAATATTTGGTCCAGTTGCTTAATAGCTATATATAAAGTGGGAAATTAGTAAAAGTTTGGCCAAAATGTTTTGTCCAAATGGACACACCTGTGAATTATACATTTTGATGCAAAATTTGTAAAGAAAAAATAAATTCTTCTAACACTAACTTATGTCATTGAGTCATTTTATCTGGAAGTGATTGCTATGAAGGATAATGCCTATAATTTTTTTAATAAAACCACATCTCAACAATGCACATAGTAAAAAACCATGCACAATTTATGATAATTACATGGTTCAAAAAAGAAGAAAAAACTCCAAGGGAGAATGGGATATCAAACTACCCATTCTACATCTGTTGAAAATCCATTTTTTTATTATCCTGATATTAACAGCTGGGTTTCATTCTAATCTTGGGCAACATTTTGGAATTTTTTATTGAATATGCTTATTAAAACAGTCATAGAATTGAGGAGTAAATGTTCTGCAACTGTTGTTAACTGGCTAAACTTCTGTAGAAAGGTTTGTTTGCATGTAAATTCTCTTGAAATGAGAGAAAAACTAGTTGGGACAAATAAAAAAAACAATTTCAAATAGATGAGGCCAGATTTTCTGGCTGCTGCAAATATATCAAAGGTTAAATAGCTGAATACACTGTAAGGGTCATGCTTCTAAAAGTGAAGATGCCACTATTCAAGCAATTAGTAATACAACCACAGGGTTCAGATAGATAGACCTTGGGTCTTTGGATTAAAAACAGCTGAGTGCTACTACTTTTTCATATCATATTGGATAGATTTGCACTAATTCTCATAATTAAGAAATGTGCAGTTGACTTTGTCATCAACTCTGATCAACTGCCCATTTATACAGCCCCCAATGCTGGTGGGTAGAAGATCTTCACCATTAACTGCCAACTATATTATATTGATTTGATGATGAACATACACACTCATTTCATAGAAAGATCCTGGATAAATGATAAAATAAAAATTCCAAAAATAATGAGAGGAATATCACTGGAACTACTGAAATCTCACCTGGATTTTGTCTTCTGGAAAATGGGTCAGATAAATCTCAGTAAAAGAGAGCTATTTATAAAATTCTAGCAAGATGTTTACACTTAGCAGTTATGAAAAGGTTTATTTTTAAAAAACAATAACTTTTATTTTTTTAAAAAAGGCACAACTTCTTTATGAAATATTTACTTTCTTACCATTTATATATTAAAATTTTTATTCATTTTTTATTTTGTAGGAAATCTATCTCGATATGGTGGCAAGTATATGTATCTCTCCTTACATGACTGCTTTACATTATTTATCATGATGAGTTAGTAGCATTATTGTACACTTTTGATGATCTCCTTCTGAAATTGTTAATTAACTAATTTGTTTGGGGAGTGCTTTTTTTTTTAAATGTTGTTTGTTTCCAAAATTTTTTTTTTTTAATTTGTAATATTTATGTATTAATAAAATTTGGAAAAGTGTTTTTTAGTATGTTTCCTAATTGAAAAATAACTTCCATGTTAATAGATAAAAAGGTATATAGATAGCTTTATATATGGGTTTAAATTTCAAGAACTTACAAGGACAATACTTTATCATATGATCAAGTGTGACCTCTACTATATTGAGATGACTATGATGCCACAGAATCAAATATGAACATTGCTAGATTTTTCTCAGCATAAATATTATGTAATTTACATTTGCAATTTCTACAACAAATAGTTTAGATAAAACAAACATTAAAAGCAATAAAGTAATGACTTTTTAAATGCATTAATTATAACATTTTATTGGAAATTTTATTATCTCAAAACTATTAATGAGAGCATATTTAATGTAAGTTGACTGTAACAACCATGTATTAGTTTTAAAAAACTACAATATGCTTTAAAAATATTGCATTGGATCTGATATATATGTAATCAAAAATTATTTGTAATATGCATAATTACAAAGGTACCCATATATATAAGATTTATTGATTATTTAACAAAATATAATGTGAAGCAGTCAAATTTAGTTTAAGATTGAGCTTCATGGTTCTATCCACTTAACAAGTACTAACCCATGTTCAAACCTTATATTCCACCCCACTCCTTTATTTATGAATGTGTAGTTCATATATGTTTCTGAGAAGCATGCCTAAAAAATTATAAAGTACAACTAGTCAATTGCAATTTTTTTAATTTATAAATTTTTTTTGTTGATTGTTTAAAGTTTTTTAAGTGCAGCTCATATATATATATATATATATATATATGAGCTGCACTTAAAATATATGGTTACAGTTTATATATATATATATATATATATATATATATATATATATATATATAAACTGTAACCATATATTTTAGCATAAAATATAATTATTGATGTAACTAGTAAAAAAAAAAATTTCTCTGTCTTCTTTGGTGATTTGATTGGCTTGATTTGCACTTTGAACAGATTACTCTCTTATATTATTTTAATAAATTTAAATTTGATTCGTTCCATATACTAATTCATATCAGAATGTTTAACTTTTTAAAAATTTTGACAACACATTAAATTTGGTAAAATAGTATTAAAATATAATATTTTATTTACATTTGTTTAAAGTAATCTTAAAAATTATTTCTATTGAATTAACAAAAAACCATTTGTTCAATTAAAATAAATTATTAAAAATAAATACAGTAATTACGTATGCGTCTCAATGTAAAAAGAGAAAAGAGCGCGAATTTAAGAGCAGATCGTCTGTTAGTTTTGCTTTTGGAGGGAGAAGAAAGAAAAGAAAATGGTAAGAAGGCAAATGGTGTAAATTTGATAAGCTTATTTTAAAATAGTTAACAAGTAAACGGATTACCACAAATTTTCTATAAATGTAAAAATAATATCGTGGTATTTAATTATAAGATGAATTGCTAAATTTAAAAGTCTGTTCAAGTCGGCTGGCCAAGTGGATCAAATCACCAGTAATAATTTCCCAATATTACATTTAAAATGTCGGAGCTTCCCAGTTTAAAAGAATTAATTGCAAGAATTTGGTATGTTTTAAAATGTTTATTGTTCTACAATTTGGAAAATTTAAACAAGTATTTTAATTACAAAAGTTTTATAAATATGAAAATTTGTTTTTTAAAAAAGAAGAAGTTTAAATTAAAGTAGGATGTTAAAGTTATCAACATAGTTTAATATTTCCGTTTCAAATTCTAATAAAAATATAGTATTGATTGATATTTAACTTTATAATGCCAGTAATATATTTGCTAATTAATTTGTTTGTCATTTGGATAATAAACAGTCTTCAATAATTGATCAAAGCTATTTTCTAATTTTATCATCAGTTTGGAATGATTGAATTAATTGCTGTAATTATTATTCCTAGATTTAAGCGTGGATAAATAAATATTAGCATGGATGTAATAAACTTGGAACATTTTTAATAGAGAAATGTAGAAATTAATAACTTTTGAAAAACATTTTCATTTAAGTTCTGCTTGTCATGTTTTGAAATTGTTTCTTGTTTATGGAGCCACGTAAAATCGTTAATCTAATAGTGATTATAATAACTAACACAAATGGATAAAATTACATGTAGGAAATTCAACTATAATTATAGCTATTACTTCGTACATTTATTGTTCGACACATCGTACATGGATTTCACGGATCGTATTTGTAGTTATAAAATGCTATACAATCTAATTTGTGACACACACACCTGCTAAAATTCATGTATTGGACTATAAAATGCTATACATTTAATTTATATCACACACACACCCATTAGATTTTATGTATTTGACGAATAATTCATTACTTTAATTTTATCGTTATATGAACTTGCATGTGAAGCTCATAAGTTATATATATTAAGTTTAAATTAATAGGGTTTGAATAAAATATTTATTCAAGAGAATAGCGCTTGCGAAAAGAGCTTGAAAAGTACTAAATGAATTTATGAGATGTATCAATTTTTCATGAGGTGTTTTGTGAGTCTTTTCAGATTTATATTCCTATACTAATATTACTTATATTGCATTACACATGTTTTATTTTAAGCAAGATAAGTTAGTACATTAGTTGTCCTGATTAGTGTAACATTTTATTATGCAAGAACCCACATTTGCTAAAGTGTTAGTGTTTTCCGAATGATCAGAGTAACTGAGGAGGATGATTTTGCACTTTAATTTGAAGTAAATAGTAAGGTTGTTTTATAATGTTGAAAGGCATTAATCTGTGCCGGTGGTTAATCCACAGATTATTTAATTGCCATTTTGTATTTTACACTCATTCCAGCGCTGGTGGTTAATCCGCGGAATTGTGTAATTATACGTATAACTTTATGATGGTGTATCAATCCACAAAGCGTTTAGTATTATTTAATTCCTATGTGTAGATGAACGCATCCACAGGAATATGTTTTACTTCATAGATATAAGTTGGGCAAAGTATTTTAGTTAATCTGCTAAATCATCTTCTCCCATTTATAAGCATAATTCATAAGTTAGATCATCAAATTGTAGCAGGACATTCTATTCAAGTTACTTCCTAATAATTAACTGTCGGTTGATTATTATTTACCGGAGTGTAAGTTTAAATTTTCACTTTATTTAATGATTGCATTATAGCTAAATATTACAGATATAATATTATTTATTATATTATTATAAGTTTACGGTATGGATTTATTGAATCTGGAAATGACGTTAAATATTTCATGAGTTGATATTGAATTTAGTATAATTTGCTCAAGATTCATTATATCAAATTGAAATAAGGTATGATTAGGTTTTTAAAACCGTACCTATGATATGTTAGTGAAGAAAGTCGATGGAATTATAATTTATTTATTTTATTTGTTTATTTATGTTTTTTAATTATAACATTAGAATTAATTACTTATTATTCATAAATTTGTAAATAAAAGTTGATTTATAATTAAACTTACTGTGCCGTTGCTATGTGTCATTCTTAAAATCAGAAATCATAAACCTTGGATAGAGCATACATGAAGTACATACCATTGTCAACATGATATCAGAGTTTAGTGATATTTTGAGAAAACATTTGGATGCTTTTAGTCTTTGGTAGTTTATGATGTGTAGGGTACAATAAAATCCCATTTACCTTTTCCATCATTTTGGCTTTGCGTAGTTGATCTAGTATACAATACAAATTGATTATTAAACCTGTAAACAGATTTACCAAATAATGATATGATTGAATATATTTACTTAACATTTTAAATTGTCATTTGTCAGTATAAAAAGAGTCTCAGTGATATAGTAAACTATAAAAAGAACCCAATTATTTATGTTTATTTATTGCAAAGCTTTACCTAGACTAGCATTTGTATTAAAATCATATAGATGGTTTAAAATTTCATAATATTATGTAGTTTCACAAATTATGCCATCTCGTACATGGTCGGCCATCGGGTCTCATACAATAAAAATCGCAAATTAAGGTTTGTAACATAATAACATTACACTTATAATTTGTTTACTGTATATTTATCATACTACTATGATAGGTCTTCACGGTACACCCTGGCTGCGATCAAATTAAATCATAAAAGTTTATGTTAGATCATTGGTTTGGTCTGTGGTAAGTTGCTCCAGATGTTGGTTGTGGTCCTTGGTGCATAAAATAGATAGCATAATATGCTTTTGGATACAGCTCTTAATAGCTGACAATGTGTAGCGGGAATTGATCAGTGATCGAGGTTACGATTCTCAGTGCACTGATGTTTTGGTGATATTATGTAGTTGACCACACTTTAGAGGGTTACAATATATATATATATATATATATGATGGGAGCAAATACTAATCAAATGTTAGCTTTCTAACTAATTTATTATACGAAGTATGTAAAACTTTGTCTTTTTAAATTATTTTGTTTTTACTGATTAAACTGCATTTTTTTTAAATCCAAGATGGAGAATGCAATTGTTAATTGTCCAAAAATAATTAAAAGGGGAAAAATTAACATTTTTCAGTTTTGGGAAATAATTTTTTAATTAAAGTTTACTAAAAATAAAAAGGGGAATAAGATTAATCAATTTTACTTTTGTTAGATTTGAATATATTTTTGGAACATTATCTAATAATTGCATCTCCAAGAATAATGGATAAAACACATGTAAAAATTTCTGTTAGATCAAAGTTGAGATTTAAGTTTTAAAAATAAGAAATTAAAAGCATTCCTAATGCTGCTCTGATTTTCAACATCCTAAACAAGTAGAAACCATATCGCCTTCCCTGACCTTGGCCAGTCATTCTCCCACCACTAATAACCACCTTCCTGCTGCCCTAAAATGGAGAAAATCTTAAAATAAAAATGTTGGAGTGCCTAGTAAAAACTTGCTGTCATTTTAGAACTCACATGAATTCTTTTAAACTGTTATGTATGAGCCAAACTTTAAAATGGACTCTTGAATGTATGCAAGATATCTAATTTAAAACCACCATGTGAAATTAAATCTAAATTTACTTAACTAATATTGACCTATGCTATCCAGAATTCTTTCATAAATTATTTAACTCTGTAATCTTTTAAATGTAAATATAAATTTGCTCTTACACTAATTTGTTTTTGTATTGAAGTTTATCATATGCTCTCATTTCTCTTAATTTTGGTGTTGATCTTTCTTCATATTAAGTTATAATTTATTTTATTATCATTAATATGCAATCTAAACAACCTTGTGAGATTAACATATAAAGTTTTTTTATCCCTTTTTCATTAGAACTCCATGGATTGAGGTTATTACCCTCCCCCCTTTTAGTTAGATCTGAACGTATTTTTAATGAATAAGCTCACCAGATTGTTTTCCAAGTTGACCTATTTTCATATTTTTTTCTATTAGTATATAAAAAAAATGTTATTTATCTAACTTTGCATAGAATAAAGCAATTCTACTCAAGGTAACTCAATCATTGAAAAAATGAATGCTCTCCAATATGTTAAAATGTTATTCTTTTAATTCTGAAAGGATGATTGATTATTATTTTTTTTTATATAATATCAGTTTTATTTTTATATACTCTTAATATTTCAAATACTTGAATATTCCCAGGTTTTAAAATCCATGAGGGTAAGATTTAATTATATTAAGTACCAGGGGAAAAAGGAGGTAATTTTAAAATCTTTTTGCAATAAATTAGGTCACTTCTCTCTCCTCTCTCTCTCTCTCTCTCTCTCTCTATCTATCTATCTATCTATCTATCTATATCTCTCTCTCTCTATCTCTATATATATATATATATATATATATATAGAGAGAGAGAGAGAGTTAATTATTCAAAACAATACAATAATTAATACAGTAAAAAATATTTTAAAAACAAATATATATCACAATTTAATAGAAGTACTTTCAACTATCTATGTAGTCATTATCAACTAGATTCAAATTGTATTACAAAAAACTGCTACAAATGTAATCAAAAAGAAATATGTCATACATCAATTTTCCCACAATTCTTTATTTTTTATATTGGCATCCTGTCTATTTATCAAATGTTGCTTTTCACTTTTTATTAACATAGCTTCTTTAATTTTGCATTTATTATTATTTCTTTCAATACACAAAATCTTAACTTTATTAAAATCAAAATCAAAACCATAATTACATGTTACATTATGATCAATAATTTAAAAAATAGATGTATTTTAAATCAAAGTTGTGCAATATATAAATGGCTGTGTGTTTGGGGAAAACTATATATAGGTGAATCTCGATATATAATGGAGAAAAGGAGCATTTGTTGTTATATAAATGAGTACAAAAATCAAGACAAAGAGAATGTTAGTAATGATGATGTATCACCTTCAGTATTTTTTGATCATAATGTAACATGTAATTATGTTTTTGATTTTGATTTTAATAAAGTTAGAATTTTGTGTATTGAAAGAAATAATAATAAACGCAAAATTAAAGAAGCTATGTTAATAAAAAGTAAAAAGCAACATTTTATAAATAGACAGGCTGCCAATATAAACATTAATGAATTGTGGGAAAATTGATGTATGACATATTTCTTTTTGTTTACATTTGTAACGGTTTTTTGTAATACAATTTGAACCTAGTTGATAACGACTACATAGATAGTTGAAAGTACTTCTATTAAATTGTGGTATATATTTGTTTTTAAAATATTTTTTACTGTATTAATTATTGTATTGTTTTGAATAATTATATATATTTTATTATAAGTGGAATACAGACATTGATTAATAATATATATATATATATATATATATATATATATATATATATATATATATATATATATATATATATATATATATATATATATATATAACACACACACCTGGGTCTTGTTTTATGCAGATTATTTTAATGTGATTTTGAAGTTATGCGATTCATGTTTCTTCTTAATATCTTTCATATTTTACTATATTTATTAGATATCAAGAAATTTAAATTATTAATAACTTATTTTCACTTGAAATACTTTTTTTTCCCAAAAATATAACATTATATTACCAGCTAATGTGAATATGGCCTGAAGCAGTATTTAGATTTTTAGCTTCTATGTAAATAATCTATTTATACTAATGAGTAAATAGTAATAATAGATTTATACTTACATATAAAAATATCGCAATAAATATTCAAAAAATTTAAACTTTTAAAACGTACTTTGTTATATATAACAGAAATAAATAATCTTTTAGATTTTTAAAATAAAAAATGAAGATTTTATAAACTGAAAATAATCTTTCTAATGATAATGTATAATATTTTGTTTTGATTGTGATTTCATTTTTTTAATATAGAAACAGAAAACCATTAACACTGCATAAGACAGAAAGTGGTGCTAGTTGTACATCACATCACGAATAAAATTTCTCTGGGCATAATTGCTGAGAGATTCTTGACTTCATTTAAAAAGAAGCTGCAATACATCACATCATATTAAATCTGATTTCTTTCCAGTTTACAAATGAATGCTAGCGGTAATGATTAAAATATGTATGAAAAATATAAAATTAAATACTGTAGTAATAAAAAAAGTAAAAAAAAGTTTGTCTTGTATTAATTTTTTTCAAATATTTGAAATTTTTTATTAGTCATACTTTAATTGCTTACTTTTTTAATGCGGATTTTAAAGTAATTCTTCCTTGTTGCTTTGCTTTTATGTGAATTCTGAAAATTACAGCCCCTATCCTCCATTTTTCAAGGTAAATCAAGTCTATTTTTGTGCGATTTTTTTTAATGTGGGTTTTCTGTGGAACCTATATATTATGTAGCATAGCATTACTTGTCTAAATTATAACACTGGAATGAGGATCCTGTATTTTAAAGCAATAAACACCAGGTCATATCATTAGGGACATGTTTCTATGTTGCATTGCTGATATATGGCTTGTTTTTTAAAATTTTACATGCTTCTAGTATGGGGGTTGGACCCATAGATTTTCTTCATGCTCTATCCTGTAGATAGTTGAGCTTCCCAAGACCACCCTACATATAAAAAGGTCTCTGTGTATTGGTGATTTCAGTATGCCTGAGCCATGCCAGATGTAACCTCATTTCTCTAAGCACTGCCTAGAAAAGGAAGTCTTAGATTTTTTTTTCTTCATCCAGCAGCACAATCTCACTTTGGATTCTTTGCCTTCATGTCAGCACCACCACCTCTCCATTTATTATTGATTTTTTGCTAAATGACCTCATTTTGATGCTTTAATAATGAAATTGCACTCTGCTTATATATATATAAAATTCCAAATATTATTCATCAGTTTAATTAATAATCTTATTCTAGTTTATTTTAAAATCCCACCATTGTAATCTATTCTTTCTGCATAAGGGTATACATACCTTTGAGAAACAAAGCATTCTGTTTTCAAATATGAATTTAAAAGAATTGTTAAGAAATATTTTGTCTGATAACTAAATATGATTTTCAAACTGTGTTATTTTTTAAATATTACAAAAAGAGATGTTAATGAATATTATTCCTAATAACTAAACATAATTCTCAAATATATTATATTGCTTTTCACAACTGCCATGGTGTGAAAATAATTTGTTATATATAATGAATCCTAGAATGCTCCCTGAATTTATATGTCAATCACCATCTTTCAGAAACATCAATAAAAGTGTTAATCATAATGTTATGTAATTTTATTTTGAAATAAATGATTGGTATCTTAATCTTACCCACCAAATATATATAAGTACAAGAGCATATGAGTAACAATATAATGAATGACTATATGTAACTACCTACCACTAGGTAGATCACTCATTCATGCACATCTTAATAGGTATCAAATCACACTACTATATTATTAAACATTTTATTATCCAAATCATTTATGTTGTTTGAATTATCTTCTCTCCACTTCCATACATTCATTTATACATATGCATTTTTAATAATTATGTGAATGGAATTCAAATCCCTCTATTAATTTAATTATCTAATATAATTCCTAGATTATATGATGTAGGTTTAGTCAAGTATTGATGCATTAGAATTTATGTCACATTGTTTTCTCCGCTCCTCTAGTGGGCTGGACATTAAATTAAATC
This sequence comes from Epiperipatus broadwayi, assembly GCA_028023455.1. Classification (NCBI taxonomy): domain Eukaryota; kingdom Metazoa; phylum Onychophora; class Udeonychophora; order Euonychophora; family Peripatidae; genus Epiperipatus; species Epiperipatus broadwayi. Next base: position 554,889 of record JAQFVV010012751.1, on the reverse strand, counting down.
CTCATGTACCATCATTATATGTTATTTATTAGGTGTTTGATCGGGGACTTGTGGAATTGATTCAAATTCAGGCTGGTCCCTGACCTCAATCTCAGGCTTGACTGAGTTTGAAGTATGTTTCATTGAGTTCCAGTTCATATTAGATGGATCAACATGTTTTGACCAGTACAGATGCAAGTGACTGATTTTATTATTCAAGAGTATTTGTTGTTGATTTTAAATACTATTAGTTTAATCATCATGACTTCTGACCACAATAATTAATTACAGTCCTGATTCATACAGTAAGTTAAAAATAGAAGTGAAATTTTAGCAATTTAGCTGTTCAAAGTACTATCAGTGATTTATTCTATGTTATCACAATGTCAGAAGAATACAACAAAAACATTAGATATAAAACAAAATATACCATATATTATATATGTCTGTAATCAAATACACCAACTACATTTTAAATAAATTTAAGTTGTTTAAATATAATGTAAAAGTTTATGAAATTATTTTTTAATATTGTTAAAGTATATATTTTTGAGCATAACAGTAACCTTAAATAATTAACAATTATTATAGTACTTTTGGCTAACAAAATTCTTTAATCAATAAATGTTAAGATTAGGCAAAAAAGTTAATATACAAAGTTATATTATTATATTTATTTGTTTTTTTATTACTAGAAGATAAATATTTTAATATTGATTAGAATTATTACTTTTTTAAAAAAAAAATCAAGAACTATATATGTGGAAGTATTTTAAAAACTTGAGGGCTTTATTATTTAAAAGGCTGTTATTTAAGAAAAAGGTTTAATTTTTAGAAAAAAATAAAACATAAGTTATTCCAATCATTTCGTTGTCGAAGCAGTCATATTGAATATTTAAAAAATTATGTTAAGCCACAAATTTTTTAATAACTTAAGTTTGTATTATTCAAAAATGACATAATATATATTGTTTGAAACATAAAATACCAAAGAATGTAATTAAACTGAAAAAATATAGGCATTGATATTCAAAGTAATAAAAAAAATTTTTTTTAATATTTCTAAAAATTATTTTCATATTACTTCATAAATTCTAAATTTTCATGCATAAATTTTAAAATATACCTTTGTTAATAAATTATTTGCATTGGTCATTAAATTTTCAATAAATTGATATATAATAACACTTACCTAAGTTAATCCATGACTTGAACATTTTGTAGAATAAAGATATTAGGACCTTCATTTTTTCTAGTATCCCTTCAAAGTGTTTTTTTATTCAGGGGTTTGCAATGAATATGTCATCCTTAATAACAAGTAGTTAATATTGATCAATAATTAATATAATTTGAATATTATAATAAAGAACTTCAATAAAGATTGTAATTTGTTAAAAATTATTACTAAAATAGTCATTATATACAAAATAAAATAATAAAACAAAATAAAAATTGAATGAAATGCTAAATTTATTATAGAGTTAAACTTGAGGTACATAAGTTAGTGATTTAGAATCAGTACAATATTTTCCTACCTGTCATTTTGTTGCAAACACTTCATCTTGTTAGATAGAATTTATCTAAAATATAAAATCAAGTGATTATTACAAAATAATAGCTTATAATTAAAATAATACTGCAACCAAATGTGAATACAAAATATTTATTAGAGCTACTGATGAGCATCTGCATGGGGAGATCTTGGCCAACCAGGAATGCTAGTTGACATTCATGAAGAAGTGTTGTGATGTTTGAGATGTGTCACCTATTACACCTTTAATGTGATAAATAGTTTGAGTACTCATATATTGGGTAGCATCTGAAGTTGTATCTTTGCTTGTATACAACTCCTTATGGGACACAGCCATTATAGCTATCTATATCCATCCACCATTTGAATCTTTGCTTTATAGGTTTTGAAGGCTCATATTGCTTCATGCTACTATGACCAGTAAATTTAGTAATAGCTTCAACTGCCACCTATCTATGCATTTGATATGCAGTTTTGAAATTTACATTGCAGTAGTCTATAATAAAGCCTAAGTTTATATACTCTGTCAAAATATTTACTTTTTGCATTATTATTAAATGCAAACTAGACATTATAAAAAAAAAATCTAAATTGGGTCATAATATTTGCAAAATATATTTATCTTTGTCTTTATCAGAACTCCAGATATCATCTAATTCATATACTGCACATCTGGAAGCAAGGTCCACTACCATTCCAAAAAATACAGATAATTCAAAATATAAATTTACACAATTGCAAGTTATTTTTTGACCAGTGTATGTGTTAGTTTCAATAATAATTTTCTTGTATATATTTTTTATCAAATAATAATTCAAATAATAACTTTAAAAAATATAAAATTGAATACTCACTAGTAGAAAGTTTGACCTAATAACATTCACTGATAAAACAGTCTGATTGAGAAGGTTGGTAAAATCTTGCATTTTTTCTGATGTAAATTTTTGGGCAAACACAATTCCCTAAAAATGGAGAAAAAAAGGAGAGAAATATAAAAAAATTTGAGTTAATTGAATACAAAAATTATTATAAAATTGTCAATTTTTATCACAGAAAAATAAAACTTACATTTTCTGAAATTAGGAAAAAATATGGAAATAAAGATGTTAAAATGTATGGGCAGACTGTACAGATGTTCGGCAATTTTAAACTGAAATCGGATATTGCAAATTTGAAAATTCAAAATCACATTACGCGAGTTTATTAAATAAAATAAAAATGCTAATTATATATTTTTTAAAACTATTCACACAGATAGTTTGAGAAGAAATGAAGATACAGTTTTTTTTATAAAAAAATAAATAAATTTAAAATGGTTTTCATTATTATCATTATTAGCAGGCTCATTGTAACTTTTAAGACAATAATTACAAAAATAAAGACACAGAATTAGAGATTAAAGATGGGTTTTGCTGATAGCATGCAGAACTAATTTATGAACTATAAATACCAACTTTTATATCACTTGAGGATTTTTTTAGTCTCTCTATTTGAAATTTTGCATTGATATGTTTTAAATTCTTCTGAAATCAAACTTTAAAAAAACTTCAATAACTTATCTAATTATGTATTTCCAATATAATAATAATACATTTGACAATTTTTATAAAGAAAATGGAATTCATCAAGAAGTATAATAACTAATATTTCTTATTGCATTGCCAAATGTATATAATATAATATTAAATCATTTATGAAGTTGAGGTTTGTAGATATAAATGAAAGTTCTGAAGAAGATTGCTGAGGCAATAGAAACTGTCAAAAAGGGTTGTAATTAAAGCATTGTGAAACAGTAATAAAGTGCATAAATGAAAATGAAATTCATTTATTTCATAAAACCATGCTCAAGTTCACCTTAAAATATATGTTAAAAAAAACTGAAGATGTCAAGCAATGGTAATTGTGACAATTTGGGGGCTAAAATGATAATAAATGGAAAAAATAGAATTAAAAATTTATAAACATGTTATTTTCAGAATAAAAATGAGTTTAGTACAGCACATAACATTTTTAGGCAGAGATGAGAATATAAATTAAAAGAATAAAACATTTAAAAAATGTCTTGAAATAAAATCTAGATTGTTTCATTGTTAATTATATGATTTTTTTGCAAACACTGGAATCTCAAGAAAATGAAGATTAGGAATACAAAAAGTAATTACTTTTTTATTCAAATTATAAAAAGTATAATTTATTTGGGTGGAAATTATTCTCACCAGGTTGCTTTAGATTGGCATATTAATGAAAATAAAAAATAAAAAATTCAATAATGGATAAATATACTATAGAAGACCACACCAAAGTAAAAAGAATTTAAGGGCATAGGAAAAAGTTATATTGATAGAAAATTATTACTAAACAAAACCAGATCAAACTTCATTTACATAGTATAATTTACAGAGGGAGGCAAAGGATAATTTAAAGTATTTGGTAAAAGAATTCATGATTACTTGGATTTGCTTTAATTTCTTAGGTGGCAGTACAGAGATAGTTACCTTACTACTTTTAAAAGAGTCCATAGGACCAGTTTTGCTCATGCATGGCAATTTAAAGATCCATATTTCAGTTGTTCTGATACCGGAAGCTACCAGAAAGCTTTCATTTGGAAATTTAAGAGTTCATGTTTTAGCATACTTAAAATATTTCAAGGTGGACACATGATGGTACACTAGCAGAAATATGATCCCCAAAGCCAGAGATAAGTGGCTTAGCTTACTCCTCAAATGGCATTTCAAGGTTCAAACACATGTGAGTTCTGTTAGAAATACCTTTTCTCAGCAGTAATTCTTTTTCTGGTCTTCAAATTCAGCCCATTTTTATTTTCTGCTGAGGTGTTTGTGAAATGCTTTTATATTTATCTGTAGCATAAAACATAATCTCCAATTTCAAAGAAATACTATGTTTTTCTTTGTTCCTTTGTTCTTGGAAATGCACTGGTTAGATAACATTCCAAAAATGTATTCAAATGTTTACAATAAAAGTAATATCTTTTAGTTTTATTCCTCTTTTATTTTTAATAAAACTTTAATTAAAAATTCTTTTACAAAACTAAACAATATTATGTTTCCACCCATTTAATTGCTTTTGAACACCTAATGGTTGATCTTCCATCTTGGATTTTACATAAAATACATAATTTAATTAAAAAAAGTTTTATAAAATGTACAAGAAAATATTTACAAAGTTAATATTTTGTTAGTATATATGATCCCATAATATATATATATATATATATATATATATATATATATATATATATATATGTGTGTGTGTGTGTGTGTGTGTACTTCAATTAATAAAAAAAAAAGAGCTAATAACAAAAATATTATTGAAAATTTATAACTTTTAGGTGGGTTTCTCAAAAATATCTATTAATAACAAAAATATTATTGAAAATTTATAACTTTTAGGTGTGTTTCTCAAAAATATCTATATGAACTATACATACATAAATAAAAAAGTGAAATGGGATGTGAGGTTTGAATTAAGGATAGTGGTTAGTAAGTGTGTAAAACCATGAAGCTCAATCTTGGGCAAAGATTGACTTTTTCATACTTCCCCATTTATAATGGAAGGAAACACAAAAATTTTTTTAAAAATGTCTTGATGACCAAAGAGAAAAAATTACGAGTTTAATTTTTTTCACTTTTATGTGACATTTGTGTTGTCTTTGGTATTCCCCCACTTTTTTATTATCTCTAGTAACATCAGTATTGATAAGAGGGAGAAAAGAAAGAAAAAAATATATAAAAACTAAAGATTGTCCAATGCCTTTGCCATTTGGATTGTCTTGATCATATGTCCATGGTTTTCCGAGTGCAACATATTATCATTTGCCTGGATATGGTGGTACATGTGGTTTCAGTGGACCTGCATTGTATATTCTGTTAAATCCAATGTTTTTTCTAATAGGAAAGCATTTTCATGACATCTTTTTTAATGATATATGGTCCACTATATAGAGGAAAGAATTTCTTGAATTCTTTCTTTGGTCAAAAATTTCTTGAATTCTTTGATCTTTGGGGATCTTAACCACAGTCAATCCCCTTCCTGAAATTGGTGATGTTGTGTCTGTCCTCTCCTCATATGATTCTTAGCCATATGGGACAGCCATCTTCTGGTGGCCTCTTGGTCCAGCATATGATTAATAATGGTTTTATCGACTGGCAACAGGTTTGGACATGATTCCTCCTGATGGAGGTGTTTGGGTGTGAAGCCTGTGGATTCATTTATCATGTGATTGATACAATTGATTATATCTGGGTTTTTTATTTACCCAGCCCCAAAAGTTGGTTGATATTTAAAAGCAAAAGAGCTGATTGATTTCTCTCATGACTCTTTAGCATGGGTTGGAATCGATGTCAAATGGTGTTTGAGTTACTGCTTTATGGTCCAGTTTCACCATTTCCTTGATGTAAAAACTTAGACATGATCAGATAGGTTTCTCACTTTAGGAAACAGCTTGTTTTGGAAAGTATAGATAGTGTTCTTGGAGTCTGCAGCTCAGTCAAGATATGTTTTCATGTACATGGAAAAACATCATATGTCATGAGCAAATATTGGAAATTTCTGAACCTTGGCAAAGGACCATAATGGCCAATTGCAAATAGTTCATTTGGCTTTGATGTGGTTACTGGTTTTACGGTTCTGGCATAAGACTTATTTGGGAATTTGGTCTGTGCACTTGTTCTATACTATCCTAATATGGTGAGTATCTGGGCATAAATACCAGGCCAGTAAAATTGGTATCTCACAATCTTCTCCATCTTTCTTGGCCCATAATGTCTCAGGGTTTGGTAGACATGCTTGATCAATTGGACCCTGAGCCTGCTAGGTGTCATGATCTTCCATGGGTTCTCTTTATCCTTTGCTTTCCCTTATAGGATACCATCTTTTAATTGATAAATGAGAAGCATCAGTCTATGCCACCTTTAGTGGTATCCATGGAATAGTTTGCTTGAAAGTTCTTGATGATTTGTGCCAATTGGTTTTTTTTTTCAATATCTTAGGTTTCTTATTCAGTTACCATATAAGTTTTTGTCATTGTAACCATAATTCTTAGGGTTTGGTCACCTACTTGAGGATTTTGAAGATTTGTGGGTACAGGATGGTGGCTTAGGATGTCTGCTACAATGTTTTCTGGCCTTGGACAATAAATTACTTTATATTGGAATTGCTGCCAAGCTTCACCAAATCAATCAATCATTGGTAAGAAAGCTTTTGTCTAGAAATTCTAGGCATTTATGATCCATCACAATGACTACATTGGATCCCAGAAGAAATTGCCAGAAAATTTTAGCACACCCACAAGATTGCTGGGATCTCTTGTTCCATCATTGTATAATATATCTTTGCTCCCTTTGAGGTACAATTACAGAAATAGATCACCTGGTGCTTTCCTGCCTCACTTATTTGGAATAATTCAGCCCCCAGATCATGTTTACTATTGTCTGTTTGGATGCAAAATGTCTGAGTAAAAGCAAAGTGGAGTAACATGATAACCTGAAGGAATTTTTTTTTTACATTATTAAAGTCCTGGTCATGTGTGGCAGTCCATTCCCATTTCCAATCCTTTTTAGGGTAAATATATTAAATTTTCTTGTTTTGTGAGCAAAATTCAGGTATAATATGGTAAAAGTTTTAAAGTCCCAAAAAGATCAGACTTGCTTCCAGGTGGTTGGTTTAGGGTAATGCTCAGTGGCTTCAACTTTATCAGGGTGGATTTTGATTCCTATGTTCATTAACAAAATGACTGAGGAAGATGATCTTCCTAATGGCAAGGCAGCTTTTTTCTAAGTTGACCATTGTTTTCTTGAGAATATTTGTGGAAAAAATTGTTTTAGATACATTAGGTGGCAAGGCAGCTTTTTTCTAAGTTGACCATTGTTTTCTCGAGAATATTTGTGGAAAAATTGTTTTAGGTACATTAGGCACTCTGCAATGTTTTAAAATGCAATTACTATGTCACCTACATAGCACACCATATGTCTTTGCATTTCTTTGGAGAAGACCTGTTTTAGGCAACATATCAGACCCACCCTGCTATTAATTAGTCCACAAGAAATTCTTTTGAACTTGTGAGTGTATCCACCATACTCAAAGGCAGTGCACTTCAGGTATCAGGGATCCAGGGCCATATCCCATAACTGTACATGAGATCTCCACAGAAGATGGTCTGCTCTGGCATTGTCATATTGTTCAGTTTTTGAGTATCCAAACATAGCTGCAGGTCTCCATTCTTCTTTTTTGCCATGACCAAGGGATTGTTGTATGGGGGTGGGCTTCACTTGATGATGTCTTAATCATTAATTTGGTGAATTTGTTTTTTCACTTCATCCCTGTATTGAAATGGGATGCTATACATTTTGGATTAGGTGTAGAACTTCTCTTGTTTTCTAATTTTATGAATGTATCCCTTTATTTTGCCTGGAGTAGGTTAAGAATACATGGGCATGATCTTCTCATATTTTTTGGATGCATCATCTATCTTTAGGCTCCATAATGACTGAGTCATTAACCTTACTGGCAATCAGCACTAGATTGATGGGCTGGATCAGACAGCTTCTATTTTCTGCTATGGGTTGAGAAAAAATTTTGAAATATGCCAGATTAATATCAAAAATGCATTTTTTTCTGGGGTAATCAATAACACCATGATTTTGGGTAAAGAAGTTAGAATCCACTACCACATCATAAATGAAGCCAGTTACAATTAAAAAGATATGACCAATCAGTTTTCTATTGATCTTTAATTCCAAACATGTCTGGATGTTTTTGCACATGATTTTTTCCTGTTAACCAATTTCAGTTGGTAATTGCATGATCTCCTTTTCTCTATTTATATTCTTTATCCATGCTTGGTACACAATTGATGCTTGGCTTCCTGAATTGATTAAGTCTAATACCTTTACAGATTCAATTGTTACTTCAATGATAAGGCATAAGCTCATGGGTGTTTTAGCTCCTGTGCTTTTCTTTTCCCATATTATGTTGGTCATTTGGCTGATGCTAGGGTTAGCATAATTCCCCAGGATCTTTGGATATTTCAAGTATTTCTGGACATTTGTCCTTCTTTGTCCCCAGTTTAATGGTAATTTTTCATGCTTCTCTGCTATCTCAAATGGTTTGGATCTCCATTTCAGATTCTTTATATTTTTCTTCAAATTCCAGATTTATGTATCCATGATCAATTGATATTAAAAGTTTACTCATTTCATTAATGGTGTTAATTTGACTTGCGATCAATATTTCCTACACTCTTGTCAGCATGTTATGTCTCATTGTCCAAATAATATATGCTCCCGAATACTTGAAGTAGGGAAAAGATTGGAATTTAGCTATGTATTTCAGGAAAAATTGTGCATGTGTTTCTTGATGGATGCCTTGGAATTTTAATGGTTATAGAGTGCAGGATACCTTCCTGTCTTCGTGGCAGTATTCTTCAAAGGTTTTAGGGTTATGCATCAAGGATCACCATCAGTCTTTGGCTGCTATCTTCAAATAATGGTGAACAATGGCTACTTGTTCTGCATCACTAATATGTAAAAAAATCTCCTTCAAGCTCTCCAGATATTCCTAAAGACTTTCCCTGGGTTCACCATGAGAAACCTGAATTTGCATAAAGTGTGCAGTGATGGTCAATCCCTGGTGGCTAACTGGTTGTTCTGGATTGATGAGATGTTCAATCTCGGTATCCAATGGTATGTTTTTCTTTTGTTCTGTTTCTTTACTTCTGGGTTGTTTTCCTTGGTTCTGTTCATTTGTTTTCTGTATATTTTTAAACTCTGTTTTGACTTCCTTCATTTTGTGCATTAAATTATGCATCATCATCATTATGGTTTGGCTAAATTCATTTTGTTTCCTGTATATTTTTTAACTCTGTTCTGACTTCCTTCATTTTGTGCATTAAGTGGTGCATCATCATCATTATGTATACAATAATTTTTCTGGATTCTTGAATGATATTTTTAAAACTTGATGGGTTTTCTACATATAATGCAGCTTTGGAAGATCTGTCATATATCTTCATCACCTTGTTTTTCTGGACCCTTATCATAATTTTCTATCTCCTAATGGTTCATTTTTGTTATTGGAACTTCTTTTAAACTTGTGGATTCTCTCTATATATATTTCAATACTATACTGTATGGTTTCCTTTTTTTTTACTATTTACTTACAAGATACTTTTCCCCCTTTTAAAACCATCTCTTGCCTAACCAATCACTGCTCCCCCACTTTCTATATATCTGAACCACTATAGATTTGCTGAAACATTTCCATCTCACTGAAAAAAAAACACAATATATTTAACATTGTTTTCCTACCACTTAATTTCCTATCCATTTCTCCTCTTGGTTTCTCCTGGCTACACCCCTGCACCTGCAAAAATTAATAATATGTGATTATTACTTTGTTCAAAATTCATTTATTAAATCCCTACAGCCTTAAGTACAAAAAAATGCTCTCAGTAGTTCTTATCTGAGTTTGAATCCTCCATTTCCAACATTTTTTATATTTTATTCTGTTAATTGTTGGCAAAATTTCTTTTATTAAGCATGCCAACCAACACAGAGTGATCAATAATTTACAAATTTACTAGACTGTCATATATATGAATAACAGTCATTGAAAGACACAAAAATTTCATCATCATAAAAAACATTTTTACATTTGATTGTATACTACATGCTCAATTCAGGGTTATAAAATAACTTAATAAGTTTTAACAGTTAAACTCATGAAAAACATTCTTCATATCTTTCTTATTTGTTGCACATGCAAGAGAAAAATAGAGAACAGACAATACTCAGTTCAAGATCATAGAATAATCTTAATAACTTGGAATTTTTTTTATCCATATATAGTTGTAGTCTGTGTCCCAGAATAAACATAAAAAAATAATATTAAGTTCAGGCTCTAGAACTGATCACAGCCTGGTAAAATTCTGTACAATACATATACAAACAAAAAAATTTCTCTTTTCTTTTTTACAATTTTATATACTTTTGCATTTTGTATATACACATTGTTCAGGTATGTGAGTATTTACTTTGAAGCCTCACATTGTTTGTTTCAAGCCCAGGAAAAAACCCTGTAACAGTCAAAATATGTTGATCCATCTAACATGAGCTGGAACTCAAGAAATTTACTTCAAACTCAGTCAAATCCTGCATTTAACCCAATCTCACAAGGCCCCAAGTCGAATACCTAATGAATAACATATGATAATGATAAGCAAGAATTTATGCTTTAGTTCAGCCTGTTAACAAAACAGAGAGACAATGAGACTTGCTCATCTATTACAGCATTATTTAATCAAGGATATAGTTTAAATCCATGAAGCTATCATGAAGAGTATTCAAAATATTAACAGAGGGTTTAAACTCTATTCATAAACCTGATAGAAATCATAGACTTGGTTGGATTTATGGAAGTGCAAGAAATGGCTCAAACACTCAAATAAGTTAAGTAACAAATATAGTTTAATAGTCTAATGATTAAAATAATAAATTGTAAATTGACTATGTACATCGGTATGTGCATGAATGAGCAGTCTACTAAAGTGGGTAGATCATTCATAAAAGGAATTCATGCTAATGGTTCTCATAGGCTCTTTTATAGACAAATTAACATATATACAGAAACACAAAGTTTTAGTGGGTATGGTATTAAAATGTCAATCATTTATGATAAAAGATTACATTATATTATAGTTTCAGAGTGTGTTCTTGGATTAATTACATACATAATAAAGTATTTATGCCATTGTGGTCATGAAAATAAATTGAAATACATTTTGAAATTACATTTTATTATGCAGCAGAATATTTACAAAAGATTCTTTTATTTAACATTGGTAAGAAGAATTCTTTGTTTTCCCCAAGGCATATATTCTTAAAATAAAGAAATAACAAATTATGATAGTGGGATTATACGACAAGACTAATAAAACATTGCTAAGTAATAAATCTCATAATATTGAAATTTATTTATAATTTAAGCACAGCACATTTTAATATTACAACATTAAAACTAGGTCATGAAGCAAAAGATAATAATAAACTGAGAAGTAGCAGTACTGACATGATGGTGGAGAAATAAGATCATGCTCTTGGATGAAATGAAGTCTAAGGCCCATTTTTAGAACAGTGCTTAAAGAGAATATGGTTTGGCATGGTGTGGGTCAGGCATACTGGATTAACCCAACACAAAGATGCCTTTTTATGCAGAGAAGGTTCTGGAAAGATCAACTATCTCAGAGACCAAACATAATGAAATCCAAGGTTTTGATCTTGTTGCAACCTCCAGATTAGAAGCACATATATATTTAAAGACTCAGCTGAATGTTAGTGATTCATGATGGAGAAATGCCCCTAATGGCATGGAATAATATTTACTGCTTAAAATAAATGACCCCTATTTTAATACTATAATTTATACAGGTAATGTGCTATGTCACAATAATATATGTATATAATATTTATTCCATTAAAACAAAACATTAAAATTTTGACTAAATCCCATCTTTGTTTATTTTAAGTCACTGATATTTTAAAAGTATGTAAAATCAAAAAACTAGCTGTTATATATATATATATATATATATATATATATATATAACAGCTATGTTTTATGATTATATATATATATATATATATATATATAATGATAGATCATTCTTGTAGAAATTAATTAAATGACATTTTAAAATCTTTTAAAGCATTAATTAGCCCCAGGTAGAATTATTTCAATCTATTTGGAGTTAAATGAATAACAATTTTTATACTAAAATCACAAAACAAAATGTTAACTCATGAAAACAATCTGGCAAGCATATTGACAACTAATACATTATGACTGGATGGAGAGTTAATGAGCTCAATACATGGAGGTTTAATTAAAGAAAAGGTTTGGAAATTATTATCATCAGATTGCGTTAGATTGGCATATATATATATATATATAAAAGGGCACAATATATATATAGGATAGAGCTAAACTAGTCAATAAAGAATCAAAAATAATCCAAATTCAGAACATAACCAGACTAGCCAAAAAAACCTCTCTAAAACACTACCTACAGTTTCACTGCTAAAAGAAGACTTCTCAAGTGCAAAGAATTACAAAATAACATATTTAAACAAATATTGCTTACAATTACACTTACTTCCTATACATTCTTAATATTTAAAAAACTTTTATATAAGTTAAGTAATTCATCATACATTTTTAATAATAAAGATTTGTTAATTTCTTTTATTATTTCATTTTTCTCAAAGAAGACAACTTTACCTTCACCAAAATTAATAGTGTAGCCTGTATCTTTTATATGGATATATAAAACAGAACTATGATATTTATTTCTAACTCTATTTTTATGTACTTTTATTCTTTTACTTAAGCTCAAACTACTCTGGCATATATATATATATATATATACATATATATATATATATATATATATATAAATATATATATATTCTTACAAAAACAAGGGATAATATACACTACTCTAGGAATAGACTTTCTATCAAAAATTTCCTTTGGATTATTTAATAAATTATTCAAAGTAAATTTACTTTTCCAAGCAATTTTCTTATTTTCAAACAAATTACTATTTTTCTACTTTTCCAAGCAATTTTCTTATTTTTAAACAAGTTACTATCTTTACAATTTTATAAGAAGACAATTAAATGGCAAAGGAATAAAATCATATTCTTCCTTATTCTTTACATCATTACAAATATTATTACTATTAAATAAAATACTTTTAACAAATTTATCAGAATAGCCAAAACTCAAATAATCTTTATTAAATTGACATTTTTAAAATAAAGCTACCTCAATGGACATATTTAATCTCTTACTTCTATAATAATAATTTTTTAAAACATCTATTTTATGAGATAAAGATTTATAGCTATCAGGTTTAATTATAGACCTTGACTCTTTACTCTTAACATAATGACTACATACAAAACAATTTTTAATTTAACAAAATTTAGCTCCCTTCTTCTCTTACATATTTTATAAAAGTATCAAAACAATTAAACTTATTTACCAACTTCTTCAATTTATCATTCTCAATTACAAACAAACAAGCACCCAAATATCTATCAAATAACTTTAAATATAAACAATCTTTTTAATAATATTTTCCTCTTCCAAATAATTAATAGAAACTGAACATAACCTTTTATTCACTCTTCCTTAATCTTATAAAAGTTACCATTATAAGTAAAATATATAGAATGTTCAAATAATAAAAGCAAATCTTTAATAACTTTAATTTTATCTTTGATAAAGATCCATATTTAGCCAACACAAACATAAGAGCATCAATACTACTTACTGTATTAATATATATATATATTCTAACCTCCCCCCGCACGTCCTCACCCCAAAAATTATTGTTTATAACGAATATTCTGGGTTCTAGCTCAGTTAACAAATAAATAAATGAAATATTCAGCATTGATTAAAATGATTACTAGCTCTAATTTCTAAATACAAATACGGTTCAATTTTTAAAATGAATTAACAAATATTTACTATTTTCATGAGACATGGGGTGACAATACGGGAAACGAGATAGACTACATTGAGATATTATCCACACGATACTACCTCAATGGCATAAGAACACTATTCCCCCTTTTTACTATACCAAATAACTAACTCATAGTATTCTTACGACTTTCTAAGCTCTATTCACTACGATTAAAATAATAATCATATCTTAATCTTCTTTTTAACAAGAATCTAGCTCAATTAAATAAAATGAAGTAAAATAAAATAAAATCTCAGGTTCATAAATTGTATTCTAACTGATTTAAAATTACGGTAGTAAAATATGAAAAGGGAATTTTATGTCATAATCTACTACACAGCAACTAATAATAATAAAAATAATAATAACAATAATAATATAATATAATCTTATTTCTTCCTAAATGAAATAAATAAATACGTATGTGGTAGTATTTTTAATAATCTGACAACAGAATACGTGTGGCAACATTAGCATATAATTAAATGTAATATTGTGGCAACCGACTTATGACCAATAAATAATATAAAATTATGATCTTTTAATTTTAACATACCAATAAATTCTCAAAATTATTATAACACTTTTATGTTTACCTTTTGTGCAAAATCTATATGTCTGTTTCAATTATAAATGTATCGTGATTTCATGCATCCATGTGGAGAAATAACAACGCAGACACAAAACTTTAAAACAAATTTAAAACAAAGTTTATTAACAACATAAATAAATTAACAATATTTTTACATTATGTACATTGGATATCCCTTACTCTCCTATCTCAACTTAGTTTACTAGTTTATAAAATTGAAATCAAAATACTATTTATTTTTCCTTGTTAAATCTTATTTTTAAAACGCTTAAGAAAATACAGTATTATTATCTGATTTATTATTATGGTTAGCTTGTTACAAAATGCATTTTTTATATGCTTATCACAAACACTTTGCATCCCTAATATTATTAAAATTATATTTTTACAAAATTTACATTCGTAGTAAAATTCTACTAAATAACAAATTTTAGTTTTATATTGGTTGTATGGAATCTTACAAAGTCAAAACATTATTCAACATTCGGTATTAGGTTTTTATTGTTCATTATCCGATGTTTATTAATCCTAATATTCTCATTCAAGCCTTACTTCGGATGATATAATTACAACTATTAATATACCATGCACAAGTATATGTTTTCTACACATTATTGAACTATTTCTTAATAAATATGCAATACTTATTTTCTAAAATATAAAAAAAAAATTCATTCAAATTTTATTATCACTTTTAAAATACTTAGTTTAGATTTCTTTTCAAAATCTTATATTCATTTCTGAATTAGTTTTACAATGTATTATATGATTCTTTCTCTCTTTATGATATTTTGGACTTTCAATTTTAAAGTTACACAATTCTATACATTCCAGCAACTAAACTATTCTTACATAAACTATAACTTATCTTCAGTTCTATTTTATTCATTATTTCTTTGAAAATATCTTTCTGACCGATGCAGATTCACAAAATAAGGATAGCGAAGATAGATGCATAGGATTAAAATATAACTAGAATATTACTCATCATAAACCTTGACAATCATGGCACAGTGAATTAAAAGACACTATAGAGGAGTGACCTTTACCTGTCTACCAACCTCTATCATAGTAACGATGCTAAAGCTATTTCTTCAGCTTTATTATAACATCAAAAGTTTAAAGATATGCAAAAACACTGTCCAAACTATATGTGTTCAGTCATAGGGCTTAGTTAACTATACTGAAATCACACAAAACTAAATATGATCCAAATCCTTTATTTTTCCTATTTCTTAAAAAAAAACATCATCTTGGTTTCCTTTCCACTAGTACTTCCAAGTCACTATCCGATCTTATTTCTCAAGATTTTTTCTATACTGTACATCGACAAATACATATCTGCATTACTAACAATAATAAAATTCATTTATTTTAAAACTATTCCACTGTTCTATAAGAAAATCTTTTTACTACTTTCCTCCATATATTTAATCATATACAAACTATTTGAATATCTGAATACTTTATCACATGAAAGTTCAAAAGAATCACACAATTGTTCTGTTAAATTATATTATTAATATACTTTAAATAAATTATTGCATGCATATTCCGAATTACTCCTATCTCATTATATGTTAAAAATGTTGTATAAAATGTGTACATATAATTTAAACTTTCACACTTCATTCTTAGGTCAATAGATGATCTAAAAAAACACATTATGCATTATAAATAACTACTAAAATTACCAAAACGATCTTTATCTCCTCGATCGCGTTCCGTAGGCTTCACCATCCATTTGATCCTTGTAGATATAAGACTCACATCCATACACTTTATTTTTAAACAATATTTCTATAATTTTATCAAGCTATTATATTTAAATTTTAATATTACTAAATTTATGTTTATATGTTTTCCCTAATCTCACATAACATTTATATTTTAAAATAACTTAGTAAAAAATATTTAAACTATATTTACTGTACTTCTTCATCAAACTTTCTTGAAAACCGTTCATATTAAAGCTAAAAAAAAAAATGTTTATTATTTCTTCTTCAGTCACTTAATGTTCTATTTTAAGACAAAACAATTATTGCTCTGTTTAATAAATATTCATAGACGACAATCCTTGGTTTTTCATAATATTTAATACAATTATTAATTATGATATTAGTTAATCCCGTAAAGAAAACGTCTACATATTCTCTTCTAATATTTTCTGCTAAGATTTTCCTGCGCGACTTTTTATGATGCATCTTCTAGGTACTTTTATTTAAATATTCTGTAAATTTTTTCTGTCTCCATGGATCCATTTTATTAAGTATATTAGATTTATATTTTCCAATTTCTCTTAGAGAAAGTTTTTCTGTTCTTTTTTTCATAAAAAAAAAATAATGACTCTTTCATATTATTATTCGGTAAATTTTCCTTTCTTTTAAAGTTCTGGTAACTATATACTTTGTAATGTTTCCTTTAAAAAGGACAAACATTTTTTTTTCTCATTATAACTTTTACATAATTCTTTATAATATACAGCATCTTAATTTTTTTTCATAGAGAAGAATAAAAAAAAAAACTTTAGAGTAGCCTTATAAATTTGTGCGTCATAATTTTTCCTGATGGCAAATAACTTCTCTTTTAAGTTTCCGTATAGCGTCCAAATTATATTTCTCTGAGTTACAATAATAAGTTTCTGGTTGAGCATAAATAAAGCTGTATCAAGGTACTTTACAAATATTTTTCCTTTAGCAATATTTTTAGGTATTTTTTCCTTTAGTACTTCCATTTTTACTGCAAGGTTTTTGGCTAAACTTGAATAAAATCACTGGCAAGAAAACTTTTAAAATTAGCCCTTCATGTAAAGGCAGTCAAAATATTATATGTAAAAAAAACTTTTAAAATAAATACAAAATTTTAAAATTATATCACTTTTCTAGCTTACGGTCTTATCCAGCTTAAAAAAAATATGTTACTTCCTCCTTCACTTACACATTACTTTCTCCCGCTTCGTCTAATTCTTATATTTTGTCTGCTAAAATACCTCCGTTGATTGGTTAATGACTTTTTTAGCGCGAACAAATTTACACATTTTAGTTTTATAATAGATTAAGCCCTTTAAAATAAAGAATTTATGACATCATGTCTTAAATATTATTTAGAATAGTATTTTTAAATTCAATTATAGTTTTATCAAAATCATTTAAACTTTAAAATAATTATTAAAACAATATTTAATATTTCAACTTTTACTTTACGGATCGATAGCAATTATATTTAGTTTCATAATTCACAAACTTTATTATTATTCTAACAAGCGTGTGTGTGAAGGTATATAATATACAGTCACATGATTACTAACTTTAACAGATGATTTTTTAATTTAAGTCTCGGTCTAAATTACCAAAACTGATATATTTTATAAAAATTTGGAAAATAATTTAAAAATATAGAACCAAATATAATTCTCACCATCCTAAAGTTTATTTTTAAAATATATTAGATTAATTTTGACTATTAAATATAATTATAATATTACATATCATTTTTATTTAATTTATTAGTTTTAAAATATTATACTCAAATTATTAATATACTTTTAACTATTTATAGCTGTGTTATTTTATATGGCCAGCTTTTACAACCATAAGCAAGGATATAATTAAGCTTTATTTAACTGTTTTCTTTTAAAATAATCCATTACACTTTTATATGCCAGGTATTTTCAGCCTTAAATTGTACTATAAGATCTAATGGATCATACAATTATCAATATACTACACAAACGTATTTTTAAATTTAAATTTTTTTAGTAATTGACCATTCTACCCTATTATGACCTATAGATAAGGGCACAATATATATAGTCAATATCCAAACTACCAAATACCCAATTACTTTCCATTTTAAATTATTAATCTTATCAAAAGCCTCAAAAGAACAAGAAACTATGTAATGACCAAAATCAACAAATTGTTTTAAAAAATTATTCAAGAACCTAGAAATATTCTCCACAACACTTTCTGTACAATCAAAAATAAATTTTAAAGGAAAACCATCTTTGTGTATCTTAATATTCATGAACATCTTAGCTGATAATTAGTCATTAGGATAACATTTTAAATAATCTACTCTATTAAAAAAAATGTTTATATTTTGATGAAGTACTTTGTATTTAAGGTAGTGTTGTGATATAGTGTAAGGATTTTTGTTTATTTTTTATATATTTGTATTTATTTATATATATTGGTTTTGTTGCACTAGTGTTGTTGGAAAGGTGCATGTTCATTTAGTTATATATATGTATGTGTGTTTTTCTTTGTAATGTTTGTTGATTAGATAGTTGTGTTATAGAATAAAATTTAATCTAAATATATGTATATATTTTTAAATAGATATAAAAAATTGTGTATGTTTTAGTGTTCTTTTATTAATTCAGATATGTATTTGTTATTATTAGTTATTATTTATTATGGGTTTGTGGGGTTTAGTTTTTAATAATTTTATATTGAATGATATTAGAAGGATTAAAAAGTTATCTAGATTGAGTGATAGGATAGAATCTTTCAGATGGCAGATTTATTTTCTTAAAAAATGTAGGTAATTTAATGTTTTTTAAGAAATGTATTATTAATTTTAAGAAGAGAAAGTTGTTTAAAAATCAGAATTTAGTTTTGAATTTACAAAGTATATTTTGAATAGTTTTTTTGAAAGAAAATTTGATTAAATTTTACAAATTTATTTATGAATATAAAAGGAGTAGGTATTGTATAAATAAGAGGCAAGATTTCAATTATTCAATTTTAAATTTTTTCATAAGGCAGTTTAGAATAAATAGTCAAATTTTTATTATTGGAAGTTTGGAAAAAAATTAAAGTGGTTGTTTGGAAAAATGAATAAAGTTTATTGCAGTGATAAAGTATTTGAAAGTAACGTTTCTATTAATAATGATATTAATCTTTCTGATATTAAGTTGAATGATAAAAAATTAGAGATTCTTGGTAAATGTACTAATTTTGTTCCTTTTCATTCAAAAAATATAGTTTTTGATAGAATTTCATCTATTGAATCTAGTAATTTGAGTGATGAACAGAAAATTGCTATTCAGTTGGTTTTGAATAAAAGCTTAAAAAGGAAAAAAATATTGTTATTCTTGCTGAGGTTAGACATCTTAAGGATATATTAATTACTAATAATGTGATCATTTCTCATGAAAACAAAGCTGGTGGTCAGTTTGAGAAAGGAAATGAGTTTAGGGGGGGAATGGTTAAAGAATTAAATGATGGTAAATATATGTTTTTTTAGAAAAAGATCTTGGTAATGTGATTAAAAGAAGGTTAATAGATATTATGAAAAAAGGTAAATTTAACATTTTTAATAGGGTAGATTATTTAAAATATTATCCCAATGATTTCACATCAGCTAAGATGTTTATGAATATAAAACTCACAAAGATAGTTTTTCTCTAAGACTTATTTTTGATTTTAGAGCTAGTGTTGTGGAGGGTATTTCTAGATTCTTGAATAATTTTTTAAAACAAATTGTTGATTTTGATCATTGCACAGTTTCATCTTCTTTTGAGGCTTTTGATAATAATTGGGTATTTGGTATTTTGGATATTGAAAAATATGATTTTATATATTTGCCATTTTAATTACCTTTTTATAAAATTGTATGTAAAAATAGTAATTTGTTTGGAAATAAGAAAATTGCTTGGAAAAGGGAGATTACTTTGAATAATTTATTAAATATTACAAAGAAAATTTTTGCTAGAAAGACTATTCCTAGAATAGTGTATATTATTCCTTGTTTTTGTAAGAAGGTATATATAAGTCAGAGTAGTTTAAACTTAAATGAAAGAATAAAGATACATAAAAGTAAAGTTAAATATAAATATCTTAGTTCTGCTTTAAATATCCATGTAAAAGATACTGGCCACACTGTTAATTTTGATGAAACTGGGGTTGTCTTCTTTGAGAGAATTGAAATAAAAAGAAGAATTAAAGAATCTTTATTATTAAAAATGTATGATTCTGAAACAATTAACTTATTTAAAAGTTCTTTTAAGATTAAGTGTGTATGGAAAAAAAGTGAAATATATATATATATATATATATATATATATATATATATATATATGTCAATTAGGTTTAGCAAAGATAATGCAGACAGTAATTCAGATATATAAAAAAGAAAGAAGATAAAAATCTATCTTCTTTTGCCTTTAAAATATATTGTCATGTGCTGAAGTTAGAGGTCCTTTAAGTTACATAAAGACAGTTGCAACATTACATAAAAAATTTAGCACTATAAATTCTTATTTTATATGCTGTATTATATATTCATTTACAATTTACAACAGTTAAAGTTAATAGTAAAAATAAGGAATATAACCTAAACAATTTATAAAAATATATAAGTAAAATGGAGAAGTGAGAGAAAGTAAAATGCTATTTGACCAACATTCAATATTATTATTTGACCAACATTCAATATTATAATAAAGGTATAATAATTAAAATTATATACAGAATATTGTAGAATGGTATAAAAAAATTTATGACAATTAAATTGGAAAAAGATTTCTAAAATATTGAAAAAAAATGCTGCAATAGTATATTTTTTTTGGTAGGGGGGAATAATTTTGATTAAAAGCTGAAATCATAATAATTGTAATAATAATGTGATAAAAATATACCTATCATAATAAAAGATGAAATTTCATATCAAAAGATAAAATCTAAAATATAGTTAAATGAAAAATCACTCATTAAGAGATAAACCTGAAATAATCAAAGAGGTTTATTTAGAGAAACAAAGGTTAAAAAGTTAAAAAAGGGAGTGAATGTTGACAACGTTGTTTTTTGTTTAGGCTTGACTTTATCATTGGGAAAAAGATATAAAAAAGAAGAGTTCAAATAAAAGTGAGAGTTCATTATGAACTTTTATGCTGGATTTACAATCATTGAAAGTAATGCAGAATAATATCCAATATCAGTTATAGAAGTACCATATATTGAAGTAAAAAAATACTCCTTCACTAGCATAATTATATTCTTGCAATGTGTAATAAAATTTAGTAGAATATGTGGCTAGAATTCCTAATGTCTTATTATTGCTTGATCCAAGAATTCAGTTTTCCACTCTCTAAATGTAGAAATGTGTTAATGATATTCATATATCTAAAATTTTATTTTTCCTTTCTGTAGTGTAACCAGCCTGAATAAAAGATTTAACTTGTACAATTTTCAAGCATAATGATTGTTAACTAAATTTGTGCGAAATAATGTAATTTCAAAGAATAAAATTGATAAATGAACTCACCAAAAAGGAAATGTTCAAAACCAAGGATTCTACATGTCTAAAAAAGAAGAAAATTTCATATATGTATACACACATTGACAAATTTATATTTATGCAGTTACAATTCTTTGAATTCTATGTCAAACCATTAATATATTACATAATAAAATTTAAGAGTTCATTTTCAATAGTTTTGGTTAGGTTAAACTAGGAAGTTTTATTTCAAATACGTATTACATATTTTATATATTAAAATGTATTATCTATCATATAATCATTGAAATAATAACAATGTAAAGATATTTGTATTGTTTTATATGTAATAATTCTAACTCACAATTTTGAATGGTGGCAAGAGGAGGCACAATTTTGCCTTAACACTTTTCCTGCCTTTCATTGCTTCCAAAGGCTAGTTCATACCCAGAATTCAATGTTTTGTTTCTATTCATTTAAAAATTGTAAGTCTATAGTGATTGTTATTTGGTATTGAGCATTAAAGTTTACTTATATTTTTGGCAACATATGTCAAACAATAATATGAGAACTAATTAAAACATTAAATGGTGAGTTTTTATTTTATTTATAAAATTAGTATTAAATACTTCTTTATTCATTATTCCTTTCAATTACTGTGATATGTACATTTTTTTAATCTTAAAACTAAAAAATAATCAAATAAATTTAAACATTATTGAAAATAACATATTTATAATAGGTCACCAATTTTTGGCAATGATCCAATAACCAATGTAATTGGCAGTGTCCTTAAGACTTAATTATTGACAATAAAAATCATATCTTCATTATCTACATTACACTTTGGAAGTAAATTTAGATAATGATGATATAGGGTATTTACTCAAAATACTTATTCTTAAAATGATGTTACATCATATTTGGTACATCAAAATAGAAACAGATACATTTTAATCTTTATTTCATAAGTAGCAGCATATTTATCATCTTCATAGCTTTACATTTGCCTGTCCAAGATACATGCGACTATAGTTTAGCTTTTTTTTTTGCTCTATTCCACTCTATGACTATTTACTTTACAAAAACTTTTTTATTATTACCAGAATCTAAATCATAATAATAATATTATAAAAGTTAGATATTATCCCAAGTTCCAATTATTTGAATTGGAATTATCCCTAATTTTTATAGCATTAAATTTTTTTAATTCAGTAAGCAATGCAAAAACGTTTTTTAAAAAAGAAAATGACAGTTGAAATTTTATTTTTTTATTATATAAACTGAGTCTAGTTCAATAAAAAAGTATATATTAAGCAATAATTTTGGATCTTAATTTTAATATACATATATAATAAAGAGCAAATATTTCTAAACAAGCTTATTTTATTATTATTATTTTTTAATTTATTCATTTTTTATGATAAATGCTATAAGAGAAAGCATTTAAATCTTTATCTATGATAGTCCTCATCCCCAGGTTGGTTTCGAGCCATAGCTCTCTTCAGTGAGGAGCTAGGTCAAAAGATTCAAAAATACCAACTCTAACCAAGCATTTATCTAATACTTAACTATTAAAAAGATATGAAACTTTCAGATATCTAATGTCTTCAAATTCAGCTCTCCAACTGAAATAGTTATATGAGCCTGAACTAAATTCAAATACTCCATATACTCCATATATTAATAACCTTGGCAATTTAGTATAGCCAAACCAAAGTTATAATAGTAATAAAACCAAGTGATAAATCACATGATATATATGTCTGTGTATATAGCCTCAGTCAATCAATTTAGTAAATGATTTAATATAATGAATTTTTTTTTAAATTTCGATTATAAATGTTATTGCATTACTTGCTAAAGTCTAGCACTGGACACAATTTCAGATAAGCGATCAATAATATTTTTTCCCAATTTATTATTGTTGAAGATGATCTATATCAGTTTCAATCTTATTGAAAAATAGTTTTTGTAAGATATATATTTTGATAGTTTTTTTTTCATAAGCCAAAGCATTGGCCGGGAAGCAAACCCGCAAACCCGGGATAACTACTTGTAGTCAGCTATACTGACCACTCGACCACCAACGCTTAATATATTTTTGATAGTTAAATTATTTTTGTGCAATATATATCATACACCCAATAAAATAATTCTTATTATAAAAATTAAAATAGGAAAAAAAAATATTCAAATCATAAATTAAACTTTTATAAATAATCCATTTTTAATAAATAATTGCTTAAAACTACTTTTATTACTTGAAATTATATTTGATAATTGTAGTCTTTTTTAATAAAACTCTTATAAAAAAGGTGCAACATAAATTCAATAGCTTTAGGTTATTATTTAATAAAATGTTAACCTGATAATAAGGATTGTGAGATAAAAGTAAACCAGATACTGCTGCAGCAAATTTTAAAAGATTAAAAGAAAGACTTTAAATCTTACTAAGATAATCTATATCCTTCGTCTTACATCACCTTAGCAACTGTATTCGTCAATATTCTGAAAGATTGGAAAGAAATTATTCTTTCCATTTTGACAGCAGAAGTCACATATTTAAAAAAATGAGAAAAAAGTTAACACACGTAGATGTCAAACAGAAGTCGGCTTGCAATGACAAGAGAAATTAAATATATTGCACAGGGAGAAATTTATTTAAAAAAATAAATTTAAATAGTTATACAGTCTTAGTCCTCTGGTTGAAATATAATATTATTTATTGGATTTATAAGTCTTTTTTTTTGTTTTTATATATATATGTGTGTACATACACTACACATGTAAGCATGGGTATGTAAATCAGTTTTTAATAATTGTAGTAATAATAAATATGTTATAGACTTTGAAATAAGTGAATTGCATCAGACAAAAGTCATGATTTAGTCTGAATCATAAATAGTTAGTTTATCATTTTATACATAATTGATCAAAAACATTGGAATGATGTATTATATTTTTGAAATTGTTATGATTATGAGAATAAATGAAAATACGTTTGTGTTTTGTAATTGTTATTAAGAATATTTATTGTCATTGATACTATGTTTCTTAATTTATATATATGTACGACCACTCACAACAAGCATGGGTATATAAGTCTTTCTTCAGTAACTGCAGTGTATTCAAATAAGTTATGGACTTTGACGTAATATCATATGATTCAAAAGTCATGGCGACAACTTTAAATCATAAGAAATTAGTTTAACATCATACATATAATCGATTAAAAATCATTGCAATTAAATATTATATTTATGGAATAATTATTTTTACTATTATCTCACAATTTTACAAGTAATAATCAAAATAATATCTGTATATATTAAAGAATGGGACAAGATTTCAGAAAGAAGATGCAATATTTTATAACTATTCGATTATATCCAAGGCAAATATCGAGTTCAGTAATGCGGTTGCGTTGTTTTTCTTATATTAATACATGGATTTTTATTATATAAAACATATTAATATTATTGGCTGATATCTATGAAAATTTATAAAAGTAAATAGAAAATCGCTAATACCAATTATAAAGGGAAGTCAGAAGTAACCATAGCAAACACCATTATCTATTTAATTGCATGTGATACATTTTTTAATACAACGCAATTAATGCATGCATGTCAATGTAATATAACTGATATATGCAACAAAATTACATGTAATGATGAAAAAATAAAATAAAATACACATTTTAAAAAATAAATATTTTAAATTATCTATATCAACATTATAACTCTAAGGCAGTATGTAATTTTCTTTTTACTCAATGTTTCTTACAAATGTAATTAAATGAATTTTAATTCAGGATTTTTCAATCTATATCATCATCATCTTCAATCATTATCAATGCACTGCAGAATGAAGATCTCTTAAAATCCAATCCATATTTTTTTTATCTCTAGTCTCTCATCTCCACATTACCCCTATATACTTTTCTTATTTCATCTATACATCTCGCATGTAATCCCTTTCTAGGTCTTTTACAATCTCTTGGAATACAGTTTAATATTTCAGTTGTCCATCTATTATCATATCTTTTGTAATATGTCCAGCCCAACTCCAGTCTTTTAATTATGTCAATGATGTCAGTAACACATGTTTGTTCTCTTACCCAGGTATTGCATTTTCAATCTCTTTTTGTTACTCCGAACATGCATCTCTCCATACTTCTTTAAATGATTTGAAGTCTCTATATTGCTCTTCTATTAACTGTCCAAGTCTCAGACCCCTTTTCAATTGCATAAACACAAATTGTTTTAATATTAAATTATTTTTACCAAAAGCACTCTAACCAACTTAAATTCTATAATTAACTTTAGCCATTATGTTTCCATCTATAGTAATAATCTGACCAAGGTATTTTTAATTGTTAACTTATTTTAACACATCATTATAAATCTTTATTTTTATCTTTTGAGAAAATCCATTGAATATTACTTTAGTATTTTTAGCATCTCCTTTAATCCTACTTGCATACTTTTATCTGAAAAATCTTGCACCATTTTGTGAGTCTCAGAAGCATTATTTGCAAAAACAACTACATCATTGGCAAAATCTAAATGACAAATAATCTCCTGATTTCTTTATCTTCCCATTTTAATTGATAAAATACTTTTTTTAGCACTGCTGTAAAAAGTTTGGGAGATTTGAAGTCACACTGTATTATGCCCTTCTCAATTTTAATCCTATGTAATCTAATTGTAGCTATTGTATTTTATAAATATTCTTCAGAATATGACAATATCCTGGATCTATATCTTATTGTTCCAATGTTTTAATCTCTGAAAAAATTCTTATAGAATCAAATGGTTTTTTTAAATCTAAAAATCCAAAGCATAATGAAAACTCATATTCAATAAACATCACATGACCATCTCCTCTTATGCTTGTGTATAACTGTTGTTAAAACAGGCAAAACTCACTATATATCCTCATCTAGTGCCTACTCATCCAATATCTCCAGACTAGTTTCTGGCTTATGGCCTTCATCAGTGAGAAGCATTGGATCTGAGAGTCCTGCATCTAGATCTTAGGATCTAATGCAACCCTCCAGAAACTGCCTTTTATCTCCATTTAACTACAAAACTATGAGTCTTAAATTGAAAACACCTTAAGGTTTTCAATCCAAGACCATTAGCTTATAAAGTCATATGGGTCTGAACCCAGTTGAGTACCCATACATTTTAGTGTCTTTGGTTCTTTAATAACCATAGCCACCACTATTCTATTATGCAGGATTGGTTTTAAGTCAATAAACATCACATGACCACCTCCTCTTATGCTTGTGTATAACTGTTGTTAAAACAGGCAAAACTCACTATATATATTGCCACACACAGTGAGCTAGAGTAATCAATGGATGAGTAGGCACTAGATGGGGATTTTATGCCCAAGCCTTCTGGCATCCATTGATTACTCTAGGTTGCTGTGTGTGGCAATATATATAGTGAGTTTTGCCTGTTTTAACAACAGTTATACACAAGAATAAGAGGAGGTGGTCATGTGAGGTTTATTGACTTAAAACTAATCCTGCCTAATAGGATAGTGGTGGCTATGGTTATTAAAAAACCCAAAACACCAAAATGTATGGGTACTCAACTGGGTTCAGACCCATATGACTATATAAGCTAATGGGTTTGGATTGAAAACATTAAGGTGTTTTCAATTTAAGATTCATAGTTTTGTAGTTAAATGAAAATAAAAGGTAGTTGCTGGAGGGTTGCATTAAATCCTAAGATCTAGATGCAGTGCTCTCAGATCCAAGGCTCCTCACTGACAAAGGCCATAAGCCAGAAACTAGTCTGGGGATATTGGATGAGTAGGCACTAGATGGGAATTTTATGCACAAGCCTTCTGGCATCCATTGATTACTCTAGCTTGCTTTGTGTGGCAATATATATAGTGAGTTTTGCCTATTTTAAAAACTCATATTCATTGGTTCATTTTATAATTTCTCTCAATATTTGGATATGATCCATTGTACTAAACTCACATTTAAATTCAGCTTGTTCTTTTAGTTGGTTGAAATCCAAAGTTTGTTGTAGACAAATTGTAATTATCTTAGTAAAAATTTTGTATAAAACTGATAAAAAGACTGATAGGTATTTAATTTCTAATAATTTCTTCATCACCTTTTTTAAATATTAATATTAATACTACATTCTCCCAATCATCTGGCACATTATTGTTTAATCATTTGGCATATAATTTTGCCATTTTTTTTCTGTTTTTTCACCTGCTTCTTTTAAGATATCAATTATAATACCATCATTTTCTGGAGCTTTTTACTTTTTTATCAATTTAATGGCATGTCATTTCTTCATTTAAAATCCTGGGTAATTCAGAAGATATAATAGTTGTAGAAGGGTACTTGCTCTTTATTACAACATAATTCTCGATAGAACTATTCTACTCATTTTATGATGTCATCTCTCTTTTTAATAATAGTTCCATATTTTTTATTGCAGATATAAATTTTCTAATAATAGCAAAATGTTGTTTTGTACTCTCGAGACTTTTATCCTCTTCTACAGCTTTTCTTGCTAATTCACAATTGTACTTTCATATGTTATTATCAACTCTTTTTTATACCATTTTATAAAATTCAAGTTATTTAATTCTTCTTAATGCATCAATTTTATTTATTTTTATATTCCTTATTTTCTTCATAAATTCTCTAGTCTCACTAGAAATTCTGTCAGAAAAGTGCTGCTTTTTTCTACCAGCTATTTTTGTTCAGTTTTTAAAAGTATATCAGTTATTTTCCTATTCATGTCATTCAAATCTGAAACATGTTCAAAATCTGCTAATATTTGAAAATGATTTGCAAGTTCTCATTTAAATTCATTAAAATGTTTCTGACGATTAAGTATATCAACTATGAATATTGTTTTTCTTAATAAATTTTGTCTCTCTAGTTTTGCATTAACATGTATCTTACATCTCATTAATGGATGTTTACTTTCTGTGCTGAATTTATTACAATTATGTTTTTATGTATTTTCTGTTAGTCAAAATATTATCAACTACTACTGCATCTTCATTTGAATGCTTCTATGTTCATTTCCATTTAATATTTTTTTCAGAAAAGTATTTTTTTTTTGGAAAACCCCACAAGTCTATGTCATCTCTCATTTCTATTATCATCACCAAATTTACCTACAGCACTTTTTTCTCTCAATTGTAAACAAATTCTACCATTAAAATCTTCCATAAAAATTCTAAAATATTGCTAGGTCTGATAAAAAGTCTTTTGTATATCCATATAAAAATCCTCTACTATATCATATGACAACTTGTTGGGCATGAACCTGAATTATCTGCACTTGGTATCTGCTATTAAGTTGAGTACTAATCTTGCCTCTGTCTGATAGATTATCAATCTCTATGATGTTGATGTTCTACTTTTTATTTATAATGAATCCTACTCCACTGTATTTTTAATATTTGTGCCTTTGTAAAGTACATGCCCATCTTTTAAATCAGTTGTCCCTTCATCTTTTTTTCTAACTTCACAAATTCCAATAATGTCTCATTTAATATGAGACAATTCTTCCAATTTTTTCTATCACTCTTCTCTTGAAAGTGATTTTTCATTGTGATATACTAAATAAGAGATTGTTTTCAAATGGAAACCTGGATCCACAATCAGGGGTTTTCTAATATCATCTACCTTCAACCACCAACCACTACCTTAGCTGGTAATTTTACCTCCAGGGAATAGAGCCATGATTTATTTTTGTCTGTCATGATTGTAAATTTCTATTGACACAAATTTATTCTGCCTTATCAGGCAACAGTGAAGAAAGACCATGGTATTTTTGATCTTAAACTCTCATCATGTTGACTAATGTCTGTTGGTGAGCAACCAATCCATGTTTGCAATTATATGAATAATCACATAGTAATAACAGCTGCAGCAACAAAAATATATGGAGTGGACATTAGAAATTTTCCCTGCTTGGTTCCTTCAAGATTTCATAAGGAATCAAATGGCCTTATTTCTGTTAACAGCAAACACCTTTTGGCAGCATTTAGTTTATATATCCTCCACTAAATCTCAAGCAACTGATATACATTACCACATACATTTGAAAAAGATACATTATCTATAATATGTGTATTTTATGCAAAACCAGTATTCATCTTTTGGGCCAGATCACAATCTGCCATAAATCTATATGACTGGTGCTCCATTTATATTAATGTAGCAATTTCTTAAACTTTAATGGACAGGTTTTTCAATATTCTCACACTTTCAACTATTCAGTTATCCATTTCATTAAAAAATTGATGATGAAGTGATCAAAGCTTTTATTGGATTTGATATTATAATTATGTTCATATATGTCAATCTAACCCCTCATATTATCAGACCATTATGTATCCATATGTATTAATAGGAAAGGGATGGGCTAAATGTATACCAAAATGTAATCTATTTCCCAAGCAATATTTAATTCTATAGCAGTATGTACTTTGCCTGTCCATTAAAGTTTAAGGAATTGCTATCTAATATAAACCAACACTAATTATATAGATGGTGGGTTATTATGATCTGGCCCAACTGATGAGTGTTGATTCTGTATGAAATACATAAATGGAGATCATGTACCTTTTCCAGATGTATGTAGTCTTGTGAAAGATTCTTGAGATTAGTGAAGGACAAATAGACAAAGTCTTGACTTCAAATGGCTCTAAATTACTGTAAGGATTAGATGGCTCAATCCTCACAGTTAATTATGATCTCTATATAAAAAAGATAAAAAAACAGAATTTTTTTAATATCCATAAGATTTTAAATTGTTTATTATTAAAAGATAATATCTTTTAATCAGCTGTATATATATATATATATATATATATATATATATATATATATATATATATATATATATATATATATATATATATATTCATTTATGTAGTTAAATATTTAATGTGCCTTAATATCCATAAGATTTTAAATTGTTTATTATTAAAAGATAATATCTTTTAATCAGCTGTATATATATATATATATATATATATATATATATATATATATATATATATATATTCATTTATGCAGTTAAATATTTAATGTGCCTTGCAATATCTTTTAATATATAGCTGTAGAAAACATTTCAATTTTAATGAGCACTGTCTTTTTGTTTTATTGTTCTTTTTTTTCTTTTTCTTTGATGCTTCCAAGGTTAATATTTATTTATGATTGCTAAGAGAGCAATAGTAATAATGAATACAAAGTAGATAAATGAATTATACAAAAATTATATTATGAGTATTGTTAATAACATGAGAAGTTAAAACTATATATGTGAATTTATTTATTTTATATAAAAAAGGATTTGTGATTTACATATATGTATTTTTTATTTGTATTTTTGGAGATATGGAGTCACTCTGGCTTACACCCTTCTCAATGTTGACTTTCCCAGTATCATTATGTAATCTAATTGTTGCTGTTGCATTTTTATAAATACTCTTTAAAATATGACAATATCCTGGATCTATACCTAGATAATCCAATGCTTTAATCACTGAAGAAAAGTTCATAGAATCAAATGCCTTTTCATAATCTACAAATCCAAAGTATAATGGCAACTCATATTCATTTGTCCTTTCTATAACTTCTCTCAATACTTGGATATGATCCACTGTACTAAAACACTTTTAAATCCAGCTTGTTCTCTTGGTTGGTTACTCTATAGAGTAGTTTTCATTATCTTGGAAAAATTTTGTATAAAATTGATAAAAGGTGGATAGGTCTGTAACTTCTAATATCTTATTTATCACCTTTTTAAAATACTAATATTAATACTGCATTCTTCTAATCATCTGGTACATCTTTATTATTTAGACATTTGATGTTTAACTTTGCTAAAAAAGTTTCTCTTTCTTCATCTGCTTCTCTTAATATATCAATTATAATTCCATCATTACCTGGAACCGTTACTTTCTTCACACATTTAATTGCATGTCTCACTTTTTCATTTAAAATTCTGAGCAATTGAAAAGATGTAATAGATATAGGAGGTACTTGTTCTTTATTACTATATAATTCTTGATAAAAGTCTTTTACCCATTTCATGATCTCATCTCTCTTTTTAGTAATAATTCCATCTTTTTTTCTTATTACAGGTGTAAATTTCCTACCAATGCCAAAATGTTATTTTACACTCTTGAGACTTTGATTCTCTTCTACAGCTTTCCTTACTAGTTCACAGTTATACTTTCTTATATCATTTTCAACTCTTTTCTTCAACATTTTACAAAATTCGAGATATTCAATTCTTTTTAATGCATCATTTTTGTATATCCTCATATTCATTATTTTCTTCATATTTTATTGGTCAATTGGTGCTTTTTTCTACCCGTTATCTTTGTTGTATCAGTTATTTTCATATTAATTTCATTCAAATCTGAATCATGTTCAAAATCTACTAATACTTGAAGCCGATTTGTAAGTTCTAATTTAAATTCATTAGAATGTTTCTGAAGATTAGAAATATCAACAGTAAATATTATTTTTTAATTTTTATCTCTCTAGTTTTGCATTATTATGCATTTTACATCTTACTAATTGATGATCACTTCCTGTGTCAAATTTATTAAGAACATGACAATCTTGAAATATGTATTTTCTGTTAGTCAAAATATAATTCAATTCTGCTGTACCTTCATTTGGATGCTTCCATGTCCATTTCCTTTTAACATTTTTCTCAAAAAAAGAATTCATAATATAAAGTTTTTCCTTTTCTGCAAACTCCACAAGTCTATGTCCTCTCTTATTTGTATTACCACAACCAAAATTACATACAGCACTTTCATTTTTCAATTGTTTACCAATTCTAGCATTAAAGTCTACCATAAAAATTTTAAAATGTTGTTTACTCTGATCAAAAGCCTTTTGTACATCCATATAAAATTCTTCTACTACTTCATCACTAAGAGAACTTGTTGGGGCAGAAACCTGAATTATCTGCATTTGGTATAAACTATTAAGTTGTATAACTAATCTTGCTATTCTGTCTGATACACCATCAATCTTCACAATGTTGTTCTTCCATTTTTTATTTATAATGAATCCTACTCCACTGTATTTCCAATATTTGCACCTATATAATAGAGTACACATCCCCTTTTTAAATTAATTGTCTCTTCACCTTTTCTTCTAATTTTGCAAAGTTCAATAATGTCCCATTTAATATAAGACAGTTCTTCTAATTCTTGCAATATTCCTCCATGTTAAATTGATCTGCAGTTGTAAATACCTAAATAAAAGTTATCATCAAATGGTAGTCTCGGTCCACAATCAGGGGATTCTTAGCTCTTTCTACCTTCAGCCACCAATGGCTGCCTTGGTTGATGACTTTATAGTCTCCTGGGACAAGGGCCATGATTTATTTTTGTCTGTCATAATTGTATATATCTATTGGAAAAATATTTATCATTTACACAAATATTTATTCTGACTTATTAGGTAACTGAGAAGAAAGATCACGGTGTTTCTTGATCTTAAACTCAGAGGTAAAAAGCCAATAAATTCACAACACTGGCTAATGCATGTTGGTGAGCAGCCCATCCATATTTGTATACTATATGAATAATCACATAATAATAACAGCTGCAACGACAAGAACATATGGAGTGGACATTAGGAATTTGCCCTGCTCAGTTCGTTTAAGGCCTCCATGAGGAATCAAAGGGTCTACTTTCAGTTAATAGCAAACTTCTTTCTGCAGTCACAGTGATGAATATATTTAGATATAAATAAAAAAATTAGCTTATTGTTTTTATTGACTTTATGTAAAAAATAAAATTAATTTTAACAAAAATTGAATTATGAGTTTCTTATAGCACATTAATTTATTTATATGTATTAATTAAATATTATAAATTGTTAAGATTTATATTTTTACTGTAAATTTATAATTATTAGCTTTTTCTAGTTATTTTAAGCGATTTTTTTATAACAAAAACTTTAAAAAATCATATATAATTACAATATTTATACATGTTGTATGTGCATATATTGTAAGTATAAAGGAATCTGTATTAATATTTCATATTTAAAAAAGAATTTAAATAATTGTTTTTCATATTGCATTAATTCACTGTAAAATGATAAACATCAAATGTATACAAATTGATTCGTGCATGTAAGTATATATGCATAATATGAAACAAATAAACAATAGAGTATACTCTTTTCTAAATTTATGGTTTTAAATAAAATTTTATCAAGAATATAATCACTAAAAATATTATGAAATGTTTTTATTTTTTCCTTTTTATTTCTTCTTAGTTTCTACAAAAACTGGACTTAGTTCTAATTTTTGCTAAGCTTTTTTAATCATGAAATTTCAGTTGAAAATCATATAAAGAAAAGAAAGAAAATAGGTTGATGATAATTATAAGTTACATTTTATTATATGTCAAACAATGCATGAGGGAATTTACTAATCTCCTCTGCTTGAATATTATCAATACCATCCAATTACATATTTAAAGTATATGTGTGAAATAAGGAAGCAAATCTCCTTTAAAAATTTGTATTTTTGTCTCTTATATTTAATTAATATCAAAAAAAAAAATATCATAATTTTTTATTTTGCTACATTTTCTATATTTCGTTTTAACAATTATCCTTAACTTAATGAGGAATTAAAATATATGTGTTTATTTTTCATTATAATTAGTCACATCTGTCTTATTCTAGTCTTTTACTTCATTTATATGTTTATTTAATTCCAAAATTGAACTAAAAATTAAATTTGACATAGTCCCTGGTGTACTTTATTAATTACCTATCATTAAATTTTGAAAATTAAAATATGTATGCTTACACTGGAATTTTTATCATAAACCATAAACCTGCAAATTATAATTCATTCAGATCAAATGAATCTAGGTAAGATGATAAAAAATTGGATTAATAATGAAATGAAAAATGTACATTCTAAATATTAAAAGTTAAATAGATAATATATAAGAGTGAAAGAAAAAAAGAGAATAGTTTAATTTGCCAACATTGAAGTTTTGCTATATTTTTCCAATTAGATTTAAAAAAAAAAGAATGTTTATTATATGAACTGGAATTGATTTGGAAAAAAGATATGAAACCAATATAATTCTTATTCTTGATCAATTTACTTATCACAAATACCTGATATTCATGTTTGCTTATATTATTCATCTTTACCACCCTCCATTTCTATATGTGAAAAGAATATCATATAATCTTTATAATATTTTATTTACCACATTATAAGTATTCAATTTTTTGTTTTTTGCAATGAAAAATCATCATTATTAATCACTGATAAAATAACGTTATATATGTTAAATTGTTTTACCTGTGCAAATCACTTCTTTGCTTACAAAATTATTATTTTTTCTCAAATTACATAAATATTCATGAATCAGTTACATAAATTGTTAATGAATAATCATTTATTATTATAAGACTAGTCTATTTTTAATCTACTTATGCTGACAGAAAATAATTCAATGCAATTCAAATATTGTTTGACTTATTTTGTGAATATGTATTTTTTTAATTATTTTAAGATTTTAAAAGAGAGTAAGAAAATGTTTATTATTACTTTTATATGTAAAAAACTAGAATTATGTGTAATTTTATTATTATTTTACACTATTTTATTTAATTTCCATACAAGAATTCAAATTTCATCAAAAAGAAAAAAATCCTTTAATGTGTGGAAGAATGTGTGAGTAAAATTTTGTCTAAAACATATATAAATTTCCTGGTTGAAAGAATACTTTAGGTAAACATTATGTATAATTTTTTTTAAATTTTAAGATATGTAAAAATTGAAATCTTGTTGATATGTATGCAATTAAATTGTTAATGCTTATTTATGTTTTATTAATATTTGTCATATAATAAATTTTATTTTTGTTTGACATTTTAATAATAGTATGGTTGTGAGATAGTGATTATAAAAGAAGTTATTGTAATATAAATTATTACATATCTAAAATATGTAATTCCTTT
Organism: Epiperipatus broadwayi; assembly: GCA_028023455.1. Classification (NCBI taxonomy): domain Eukaryota; kingdom Metazoa; phylum Onychophora; class Udeonychophora; order Euonychophora; family Peripatidae; genus Epiperipatus; species Epiperipatus broadwayi. The sequence goes on along the minus strand of JAQFVV010012751.1, from coordinate 518,984 downwards.
ATATTATTGAAGATGAATCTATTTTATTAATATTTGTTGGATTAATATTATTATATGAGAGGTCAAAGATGTTATGCTGTTACTTTTATTTATTAATATATTTGAATTTGTATTGAATGACATCTACATTTTTAGAAATCACTATGATAGATTTTTGGTGCTCTTTTAATATTTAGAATTTGTACCTTTAAATTACTCAGAATGAGTCCTTTATATTTGAACTTATTATTTATTATGTTCTTTATTACAATGACAAGAAAGTTATTTGAAAGTCAGTGTGTACTTTAGTAATACTGTTTTGCTTGTATGATTAGTTGATAATAATATCCAATACATGCTTATAATATAATCACACTCAAGTATATCATAACTTTATCCTGCCTTCTAATATATCATTATAGATTGTATGTGCACATATAGTTTGAGAACATGCATATACACCTGCATGTGCACACACAATTTCTTTTGCATTGAAATATATTTAAAATTCATAGAATGTTAGTCAATTATAAATTGGAAAATTATAAAAATGATTTGTTTCCATATAATAAATATCATCAATATGATATTTCTTATTGTATATCATTAATGGTCACTAATGGGATTCAGACTTGATCTTAATTTGTTAGTTATTTTTGAATAACTTAATTTAGTCGATAATGTATAATTTTTATTTTATGTTTTATTTGAAATAATTACTTTTGAATTATGTATTTTTGTGCTATTATGAATAAGTTTATATTTAATAGTTAAGTCTGACCTCATCTTATTATATTCTTATCCAGTATATTTATTTGACACAATTGGCTTATGAGTGCCAATTACTTAACCATTGTGATGATGAATTGTTTGATGAGATTATGATGAGAGAATTGGTTTAAAATAGTTTCAGGAACCTTCATATTTAAATTACTTTATAATTCATCTTACAGTATTACATAGATAACATTAAAAAATCGTTATATTGATAGTAAATTTGTGTTTTGTTACAATATATATTTAGACTGCTTTTTGAAAGGATTCCTCTTTAAGAAAATAATTTTAAAAAGAGATTAGAGAAAAGGCTTTGTTAAATAAAAATATGCCAACTGATAATTTTATATTGTAATTATACCTCTATTGTATGTTGTGTTATTCTCTATAAATTAAACATATTAATTAAATTTTGCAAAATATATATTTATGTATTTATTTAGTTATTTGTGCTAACATATAATCTTTTTTTTTTTTGGTTTTATTAGGGTATTGTTCACAACACATGATCAATACATCTATAAAATAATATAAGTATAATAGATAAATATTAACCAACTTAGTTGTAAACTAATCAACAAGAAAAAAATTATTTGCTTCTTAATTTAACATATATTTTTTATTATCATTGTTTATATTAATAATTTTTTATTTTTTTAAATAAAATTGCCCCATCCCCCGTGATTATTAGTAATTAAATTATTATACTCCACATTGATCTAAACCTTGAGAGTCTCTACTTTTTTTATATATTCATGTATTTTTATATTATCTAGTAGAATATTAGATAAGCATTCTACATGTTTCATTTTAATACCATTACATTTGGAATCCAAATAAAGCCTCAATAAGATCTTTTACCTGAGGGTAATACCATTAAGTTTTTATCCTTAGACGCGAGGTTTGATTATAATTTTTTTAGTACTATTACAATATATATGAAAATAAAATATTTTTGAGTCATACATAATGTATTAATTTTTTTGCACAAATTGCCACCACTTTGATACCATTATTTTCATTTTTGTAATGGCTGAGACCCTAATGGAGAATTGATATAAAATTTGTAATTTTTTTCCAAGTTTCAATTAGGATTAGATTTTTTCACAGAAAAACAACTTCTATCCAGTCTAGATATTCATTTAATATTGGTGAGAAAATCAGTGTTTCATATTTTTTAGCTAGAGAATTTTAAATAAGGAAAAAATATGTCGAAATTACCGCCACGGCAATATGCGATCCTTCTAAATAAGCCTTTCTTTGTTGTTCCTTTATAAGTTGTTTTTTTTTCTCATGTGTCATAGCATCAGCCGGGAAGCGAACTCGCTAACCCGAGACAACTGTTTGTAAAGTGGCTGTCGCTGACCTCTCGACCACCACTGCTATGAATTGTTAATAGAGAGGCATTTTATATGCAGCTGACTATTTTAAAGCTATTTTTTTTATATACATACTCAAGCATTCTTTTTTTAAAAAAAACAAACAAACAACAAAAAAAAAAACAACGTAAATGTTAAATTACTACATAAAAAAGATAAATGTTAAATCATTATATTTGACAAATTTATTTATATTTTAACTTTATACTTTCAATAGTGTTTGTCTTCTTGATTAAATATTTTTAAAGTTAAAGTAACATAAAAGTTAGATGAAATGTTTTTTTTTTTAAAGTGAAATATTAAATATATTCTACTTTCAACCATTTTAATGCAATAATTGTTTTTAAAACAACAAACTTCAAAAATATAAATTATTTCCTTTACAATTATTAAAATGATTTATTTATTACAATTTGATTTAATTTTATATAGAAGTATTTAAACTGAGCGATTATTTTAAAACATATTATAAATGATGCATTGTGTAATATAAAATATCCAAATCTATGGCATATGCCAAGTTATATATATATATAAAAGAATATGATTATTCAAGATTAGATTGTTTACTTAAAAGAGGAGTGAGGGGTTTTGTTCTAACATTTACCCTGATATTGCGTGCACTGTGTAGCTGTTATCTCACGCGATATCTTATTCAACCTCAAGTCACGATCAAATACTATTTGACAAACCTTTATTATTATTATTAAATATATTTAGACTTTCTCCCCTACATATTAATGCGCCATGCTGAAAAATTAAAATTAAAAGCTTCTGTGTATTTGCTTTAACTACAATTTACGTTAATAAATAAAAGATGTATGATATTCTGTGATATATGCGTATATTTGTATAAAGTACTCCAAAGTCATAAGGATTGGTTGAAAAGTTATATTTTTCTGATTCGCAATTATGTGTATTGAACGTAAAACTCCATCATTTTCGTTTGTTAATTATTATAGACCTCAAAAGGAAACAATTTGCAGAATGTAAATTAAAAGTCTGAAATTGAATATATATGAATATAGATGCAATTGACCAATCACATTGCTAAAACATTTTTAATTTGATAACTATATTATGTAAAATAGATCTATAACTTTGTATATGTACTTCAAGTCAAACAATTTTTATAAACTGTCTAGTATGTGACAATCTTTCGTGCAAATATAACAATCTTTCGTTGGCAGCATTTTAGGCAGCTAGGGTTATTGTTTGGTTTTAAATACATATTTTTTGAAAAAAATATTGATCAGTTTTAAATATGACTGCATCATTACGATTGGATGATTGTATCAATTCAATTTGTTTAAATATATTTGAAATATTTTAAACAAATTTCATATACTTATATTAATTTTCTAAAAAAAACCATATATATATATACAGGGAGGAGGAAACAAGAGATAGAGAAAGATGGAGAAAATGAGAGAAAGATAGGTAAAAATGAGTTTTGCCACTTGCTGGGTTTGATTATCTAAATGGTTTTTCATCCTATAAGAATAATTAATTATATTTTCTAAAGGTTATTTGGAAAAAAATTGTATATCTGGTTAAACTTTTAACAAAATTTTCAAATTTTTTCCTGCCCAAATTTGAACCTATGCTATAGGGAAAGCAGTTAGATATTCCACTGCTAATTATGGAGTCTATTATATATATATATATATATATATATACTTATATATATATATATATATATATATATATAAGTAAGTAATTCTTCATCACTTGCGAGACAATTAAACAAATATAAAATTTTAAAATTGAAATATTTTTTTAAACTTGACAATAAGATTTTACTATTTATAGCATTAATCTTATTCTAATTTTAATTCAAATGCTAATATAATTCAAATACTAATATAATTCAAATGTTAATCCAAAAACTAACATAATTCAAATTTTAAAAATTTAAAATTAGTTGTCTAATAAAAATTTAGTTCAGTATTGTAACTCTGATTAGGTATTTTAAGTGATCCTCAACTCTTGGTCATCACATAAATAATATTTTTATAGAAATATTTACCATATAATTATCAGTTTTCTCAAAAGACTTATTCATCATTGTTATAATGAAATCTGTATACTTCACTGTTGTTCTTATCTTTTTGTTCATTTCCAGTCTTTATCAGTATTATGCATTTATAGATTGTCCTATAACATAATTAAAATAAGGCAATATTAATATAATCATTCATGCTTCTAGGGAGAATCTAGATCAAATCTGATTAAGTATCCATATATATGTTATTTCTAATCATTCCAGCACAAAAGAAAAAAAAGAATAAAAGAAAAATAAATAAAAGTCAAAATCTACAGCAAACCAATTAAATTTAGTTTAGTTTAGTTTTAAAATACTTTTATATGTAAAAAAAAAAACTATATGTTATAAATTTTATAGATAGATAAAGAAACAAATATAAACATTTTTAGGATTTTATACAAAAGTTAAAATGAATTGAAATAATAATATAACGTAAATTTTTTTGATTAAAACAGGCAAAATTCTATACGTATTGCCACTTAGTGCAAGCCAGAGTAATCAATGGATGCCAAAAGATTTGTGACTAAAATCCCCATTTAGTGCATACTCATCCATTATCCCCAGACTAATTTCTGGCTTATGGCCTTAATCAGTGAGGAGCTTTGTATTTGAGAGCACTACACCTAGATCTTAGGTTCTAATGCAACCCTCTAGCAGCCACCTTTTATCTCTACTTAACTACAAAACTATGAGTCTTAAATTGAAAACACTATAATATTTTCAATCCAAGATCATTAGCTTATATAGTCAGATAGGTCTGAACTCAGTTCAGTACCTATACATTTTGGTGTCTTTGGTTCTTTAATAACCATAGCCACCATTATCCTATTAGGCAGGATTGTTTTTAAGCCAATAAACATATGATAACCATTTCTTATGCTTGCTTATAACTTTTATTAAAACAGGCAAAACTCTCTATATGTATTGTCACTCAGTTTTTAATTTAAGACTCATAGTTTTATGGGTAAGTAGAGATAAAAAGTGGCTACTGGAGGGTTGTATTAGATCCTAAGATCTAGGTGCAGTGCTCTCATATCCAAGGCTTCTCACTGATGAAGGCCACAAGCAAGAAACTAGTCTGGGGATATTGGATGAGTAGGCACTAGATGGAGATTTTATGCACAAGCCTTCTCGCATCTATTGATTACTCTGGTTCGCACTGACTGGCAATACATATAGAGAGTTTTTCCTGTTTTAATAACAGTTATAAGCAAACATAAGAAATGGTGATCATGTTATGTTTATTGACTTAAAAGCAATTCTGCCTAATAGGATAGTGGTGGCTATGGTTATTAAAGAACCAAAGACACCAAAATATATAGGTCCTAAACTGAGTTCATACCTATATGACTAAGTAAGCTAATGAGTTTGGATTGAAAATATTATAGTGTTTTCAATTTAAAACTCATAGTTTTGTATAAAAGGTGGATGCTAGAGGGATGTATTAGATCCTAAGATCTAGTTGCAGTGCTCTCAGATAAGAAATGGTGATCATGTGAAATTCTTTGAGATATTATGAATCAAAGGTGCTAAATATTTATACCAGTTACAATTATTTAAGATGGCAATTCATTATGCTTATCCATGAAATGAAACAAGGAATATTCTTTTAAAAAGTCTTTTAATAAGTTTAGTTATCTCAAGTAAATTAAACGGATAGAAGAGAGTATTTATGTAGTCAATCTAAAAAAGTTTACGATAATATGTATTTCATTGATTTTAAATTTAAATATTCCTTAAAGATATAATTCAGAATATATTTTTTCATAATTCAGCCTCGTTTGATTAGAATAATAAATGTTATTTACAAAGTATTTTGAAATATAGAGACTATTGCTGAACTGAAGATATTTCAAAGCAAGTAATAGATTAATATATCATTGGACAATAATCATAGTTTAAGAAAATGAAGAGTTAGTATCTTTATGAAGAACAGATCAATAGTAATAACATTAGTAAATTGGTAGATGCAATTATATTTGGAAAATGGAATATTAAGCAAACAAAAAAAACATTATACATATACTCAGGCACTGATACTACATTATAAGAGTTACTTCATAATGAAATGGCAGTAGAGATACAAGAAAAAGAATCAAAGATGCAAGAAAAAGAATCTAATCAGATTTTTTGAATATTCCAATTAACATTTATAAAAACAAATACTTAACTTTTGTCTGTATTTAATGTGTGAATTATTTAAATTGTATAACAAACTTTGTAAGATGCTAAACAAAGGTAAGTACTTTTCATTACATATAAAAGTAAATATTAATAGCAACTAGAAATGACAATATCACATAAGACTAATAAAAAAACAGCTATGAGTTTTTTGTAGCTTATAAAATAAACAGATTCGGTATATCATTACTAATTGTTTGCAAATAAAGGTACTGAAAGTTTACAAAAGGTTCAACATTGAATACATGAAACATTGTTTTGATGTGTTAGCACTCTGTTTGAAAATACATTTAGAATAAGTTATCTCAAATTATTAAAATATCATATTTGAGACTTGGTTTGATTATTATTGTTAATTAAAATATCTAGAGAGATTTTTTTCAAAAAAAGACATCTTGCTACTTTAAACATAAATAATCACTATAAAAAAGTGATATATTGTGAAAAACAGCATGCAAGGTGTTGATTGAATAAACTTGGAAAATTAAGCTGGTATATCAATTCAATAACTTCCAGATCTCATGTTTGCATTAAGATATTTAGAGAAGAAATATCAGGTCCATTCAATTTTATTTTCATGTCTCAATCATTCACAAGAATAGAAGTCTTACAAGCCTTAAAAATATTTAGAGTCAGAACACCAAAGTCATAATGGGGCTACTTCACTTAAAATAGCCCAGCTATAAATTATTAGTAGTCAACATAATAGATTTGAGGATGTTAATTTTAATATGGATTTAGTGATATTGTGCTTTAATAAGAGTAATACAAACTCTAAGTTTTAAATAATGCTATAACTGATCACTAAAATGAATTATGCTAAATGACAAAAATTGTAACTTTGCTCATGTGATATTCAAGCAACTAAAATGGCAAGTTGGACCAATTAATTTTATTTAATTAACTTTTTCTACTGTACTAAGCTAAAAATTGATACAGAAACTTTCAACTCTTAAATATGAAAGGCATTCCACTCATTATCTTAACTTATATATAGCAGACATCTAATTATTCAAGATCTTTAGATATCTGCAAATGACTTATCTGTAAACTTACATTTCTTTATAATACTAATATTTTTCATGCTTAGAAGTTATTAACAATCAACTGATTTATAGATTTTCAAAATACATTAAAAATTTTGTAAATAATATCTAAAAGTTCTTATAAATATATATTAATAGAAAGCAATTATTGCATTATATATATATATTAAATAACACTAACATCATATTTGTGTGCTATTTTTGGTTTCTATGAAAAGATATTTTACTTTTAGCCAAAGTTATGGTCTATTACATTTTTAATTTATATAAGTATAAACACTTGGTTTATACTATTTTGTTGAATTATTTCTAATATCCACTTAAATTTCAAAATATTTTAAAAAAAAAAATATCAATGAGAATAGAATAATATCATTTGAAACTTTGAATTCGATATCAAACTGTTTGTTATTACTATTAAGAAGTAAATATGGTACTGCAATTATATTTAGAAAAATATAAATAACACTTGAATTTTTATTAAAAAATACATTTAATAATTAAACTTGATGCCAATATTAATCTAAGATGTAACTACAAATAAATGCTATAATTATAAATCTTTAATCATAAGCACTACATTGTAATTATATTGCTAATAATTTTTTTATTATTGAATATTCAACCAAAAAACCTTTTTTGTCATCTAAAATAACATAAAAGTAGTATTTATATATATATATTTTTTAAATAATAGAGATAAAAAAAAATAATACTAAATATTTTTATTTACCATATACTAAAAAAAAAAAAAATAATTGTTTTTTTCTTCCCAATTGTGGATTTACTTGAAATAAAAGCAAGGGGGTCTGCTAATTATTTAAATCAATCCCTTTTTATAATAAAAAACTGGGATCAACTTAATTAATTTATGCCTTCCTATCTCTCCCATGCTTTTATTGCAAGTTAAATCTAAAAAATCCAATTGTGGTTGAAGAAACAATTATTTTTCTCCTTTTCATCATAAATAAAAGCATGTAATATAAAAAAAGTATCTCTATTGATTTAATTTTTAATATTGGCACAGTAAATAAAAATGTAAAACTATATTATACTTTAAATTGATTTAATACTTATATTTGATATATATATATATATATACATATATATATATCACTTATGAGTTTAAATATATATTCTTATGTATATATCATATTTAGTATATATACATAATAATATATGTATATATATGTGATGAGAATATGATATATTCTTTTATGTGAATCTTGTTTGATATTTTTGCTTTTGATTGAAAATTTTTTTTTCAAAAAAAAAAAAAAATTCCCAAAACTATAGTATAAATGTATAATTTTATTTTAAATATCAATTTCACACTTATAGCGCATATATGTTATTATATATTTCTACAGTAAGTTAATATGTATACTTTTCATGTAAATATATTTATTTGTGTATTTAATTATATGTCTATAATAAATCAATAACCAATTTTTCTGTTTAAAATTGGTTGACTTTTTTTCATTTGAAAATGTTTTTTTTTTAAAAAAAAAAAAAAAACTTAACAAAACTATTAAGACAAGCTTTAACTAGTTTTATATAATCTTTGACATTTTATAATAGACAAAGCAATATCTTTATTTTTCTTATAGAAGGAACTCTCAGATCACGACACTAGATAGCAATTTTTATAAAGATAAGAGCAGCCATCTTATCTTTAACCTAACTTTCCACTTATATAGGCCAATCTGAAGCATCTTGATTTGGGAGCATAAAGCTGCTGTTCTTTCCATGTTTAAATACACTGTTTCCTATACAAATTAACATTCACAAAATCTTGTGATTTACAATGAGTTAATATTACAATCTTTATACTGGAAATATATAAACTATTGTAGAGTTTTAATTATTTATTAAGCATGAAGAAAGTATTATAAATTTCAAGGCACATTTGATACAGGTTAAAGCCTATCTTAAAAGTATTTACATATACTTTCTGTGCACTTAAGCAATAATTATAACTTAACAAAACTATATCATAAAAAACTTTCTTATTATTTAAATAAAGCTTACAATTTCAGCTAAGAAAATTGTGAACTTTACTTAAAAGTTGAAGCACTTCCCCTTTTCCATATCTAAGAAACTAAATCATCTATGTTAAATATTAATGTTTTCTATCACTTTTATAGAGATTTTTGTAAAATGTTCAAAATTTCAACAAATTATATTGAACTTAAATTTATTAAATCTTGATTTTAAAATGTTATTAAATTGAAAGTAAAAGGCTTTATAACAACCTCTTGTTAGCCTTATTTAAAACAAATACAAATTATAAAAAAAAAAATTAAATTTGGAATTACAAAATATAAATTATCCTCGTATTAATTAGTTATATAACAAATGTCAAGTAATTCTATTGAATTTAAATCTATAAAAAGCTCAACTTTAAAATTTTATCCAACTTAAAAAGGATCAAAAGTTTACAAACAATCACATCAACAAACAAAATGGTCTTCCAACTTCAATAAAAGCATTTAAATATGAAACTTTATTCAACTTGATAATCCAGACAATTCTAGAATTGAATAAAAAATATTGAAAAAATGAATAAAAATTGAATAATATAAATATAAAAACTTTAATTTTAAATCTTATGCAAGATGGTTTTAATATAAATAAATAATACACTATTTTAATTTAATTAAGATTAATTAAGAAATATGAGTATTCTATAAGTTTTTACTTAGACAAATAATTAAAATTTCTTCTAACATTATAAATATCTAACAATTTGATATAATAAAAACACATTCTCGTAAGTTAATTTCAAATCATCTGCACTTTGAAAATAAATATTATTTACATATATTTCTGCAATTTATAACATCAATAATCTACTGCATAGTGAATCTAAAGATTTCATGCTGTATGTTTGTAATTTGAAGTCAGTGAGTAGTGTGTGAAGGTATTTGATAACTGGTATGCAAACTCTAGGTCAGGATAAATAAACCTTGATATTTTTTAAGTTACAAATAGACTTAAAAATGGTTTTTTGTATAGAGAGCACACATCTGACTTTAAGAATGATCAGTAAATAAATATCTTATTATTTTTAATTATATATAAAATATAATAACTCATTTAAATATTAAAGCAAAATATCTACTGAATTGTAAGACAACCAAATATCCTACTATAATTTTCAAGGCTAAATTAATATATTATAACAAGTAAGTCTGTCATATATCCATTTACTTTATTAAATTTATTTTTAAATTCAAACATATGAATCATTTTAATATGTTTCAAATCATGAAACCAATGGGGAATCATCTTTTCATGAAATATTTAATTTATTTAATGTTAAAGTGTATTAAAGTAATTATCAGGGATACTAATTAGATATAAGGTTCAAAGCTAGAACATATGAAAGAATGAATGTATAAATGAAATAGTAAATAAATTGTGTTATATATATATATATATATATATATATATATATATATATATATAAATGTTTTATTTGAATTGAGAAAAAAGTAAAAATGTTTATTTATTTATTATATCGAATACTAATATTTATTTTTATTATGGTTAAGAAATAAAATGTCATGAATGATTCATTTAGAAATAAAATGTCATTACCTATTAACAAAAAGAAACTCTATTACTATCACACCATTTGAATTATTTGTTTTTAAGTTATTGGCAAAATAATAATGATATTGGAGTAGATTTTGTAAAAGGGAGGATATGGAGGTCTTCTTGACTGATATCTTTGATGAAATCAATGGAATAAATAACAAAATGTAAAATAAAATCATTTTTCCTGAAGTAAATATCAATGATATACTGATGAAATTAAAATTATCTGTACTGCAAGAAAAGGAGAAAAAATATATAAAGTTGATGGATGACATCCATGGAATTTTGACTATCATCATCATTTTGAAATTCTGTGCAATACATTTAAAAGGGACTATATCTAAAAGAATATCAAAAGATGTCAGTTGAATTTATTAACAAATGCTGAGTGTAAAACAAAATAAATTCTCATACATTTATTTATCATTAAATGAGATTAATAGTTTGGCTGATAAAAAAAAAGTACAGACCATAATTGTTTTGAAATTAGAAGAATTGATTCATAGATGCCTTATAAATGCATGAGTTTATACATCAATTTGAGCTTATATCAGTTTTAATTGTGGGGAAAACATTATAATGCTTTTGTCTTGTATCAGTAAAAGATTATCTGAGATGGCTTATAAAGATATTCACTGAGGAATATTATGTATGTTATGATTTCTTGCAAATTCTTATCATAATAATGAATAATTAATATTTGAATATACTTTAAGATAATTATATATTATTATTTTTGGGAAAAAACCATGTATTATTTTGCATTACAATCTGATATTTCAATGGACTAGCAACCGCCATTATCAAGGTTAACTTTTGAAAGAAAAATTGTTAGATCTCAAACAATAACATGACTCAGTGCAAGATGAGAAATTAGATTTAACTTGAAATAGTTTAGCATTCGCAATATGAGGTTTATCAAAATGTTAATTTCCCTCAGTTTTTTCACCGATTAATTTTAAGTTAATATTAGATAAAATGATAGGTTTCCATATATCTGGAATATGTTGTGCTTCATCAGCCCTATTTAAACCAGTAGGTCTCTTTAATATTTTAATTGACTTTCTCATGGTTCTTAAATCATATCTTTCCGAATTAGCAATTATTTTTGTATTGTCAAAATCAGGTTTGTGACCAATTTCTAAAAAAAAGGGAAGTAAAAACTGATGTACTAATTTTTACTTCCCATTTTTTAGAAATTGGTCACAAATCTGATTTTGACAATACAAAAATAATTGCTAATTTGGAAAGATATGATTTAAGAACCATGAGAGAGTCAATTGAAATATTAAAGAAACCTACTGGTTTAAATAAGGCAGACGAAGCATAACTTATTCCAGCTATGTGGACACCTCTCATTTTATCTAATATTAACTTAAAATTAGTAAGTGAAAAAACTAAAGGAACAACAATCAAAAATCTCAAACTGTTGACAAGGCAATCTCCTTTTAACAGCAAAGGTGGAATCTGACATTTATTTATGGTCCCATATATTTATATAGACACTAAAGATTACAATTTTACCACAGAGATTGAAATAATTAATACAAATAAATTTAAATAAAACTCCTTAAACAGATAAATATAACCTGTTCTGAATTCGGATTAATAAATAGTCAATCATATCATTACAAATTGTAATTATAATTTTCAACAATTGCAATTTGTAATGGGTGTAATTTGAAAATTATAATTGCAATTTGTAATATTATGATTGACTGTTTATTAGTCTGAATTCAGAATAGGTTAAATTTACCTGTTTATGGAGGTTTATTTAATTTTTTTATATTAATAATTTTAATGTCTGTGATCAAATTGAAAGTTTTGGTGTCTATATAAATATATGGGACAATAAATAAAGGTGGGATTCCACCTTTATTGTTAAAAGGAAGTTGCATTGACAACAATTTGATATTGTTGATTGTTATCTACATTGGGATTGTCTAAGTGGTGACTGTTTTTTAATGATTATATTTATAGTAAGGAAACAGTCATACATCACATGACTTGATTAGCTTGTATCTACAAATGTAGTATAATGTGTGTGCCAATATCTCTAAACAAGCTTTTTGATAGATGCACTAAAAGAAAGCATTTAAAATCTTGAATTGCATCCTGAATTGCACGCTCAATATATTACATTTGCAAATACAAATTAATTAAGTCATGTGATGTGTCACTTTGTTTCCTTACTGTTATAGTTTGACATTTAAAATTTTGGCAATGTTATATTGCTAAAGTTATTAATATATGGTGTATCTGAATTTAGTTCAGTCCCATATGGCTATTTAAGTTAGATATCTGGGTTTGAAGACATATAGATGTCTGAAAATTTCAATTTTTTTACTGCAGAGTTAAGTATTTAATAAATGCTAGTCTTGAGGTAGTATTTTCAATCTAGTATCTGAAAGTTCTTGAGCCTCACTGATGAGAATCACTAGCTTGAAAGTGGTTTGGGGGAAAGGATAATTCTAGATAAAAAAATTTTAAATGCTTTCTCTTGTGGCATTAATTGAAAATCTTGAAATTAGTAAAATTAATATTATTTGAATAAGCCTCTTCTACCATCTTCAAAAAAAAAAAAAAATTGAAGTGAAAAAATAAATAATAATAATTATAAAAATATTTTTATTTGAATAGAATATAAAGTTGTTAATAACTAGAAACTTATTCAAAATTAATTAAAATACATTGCATGAATTTTAATTATTAGCATATTTAAACTTCTAAAATTAAAACGTTAAATCTGAATAAAAAAATTAAATAAATAAACACATTTTCTTAACTAACCACGACATATATTTTGATCATTAATTAATAACGTTACTTCTTATAATGTAGATTCAATACAATGCAAAACAATTAGAAAACTGTAGTTAAATTGCACTCGATGGAGATATTATGTTTAATAGCATTAGAATTTAATAGGATCCATTAGCAGATGTCAGCCATTTTTACTTCAGTTTTAATAGGAATGAATTTAGAATTAATGTTTTGGGATTTACTTAAGTAGAAATTGCATTCACAGAAAATTTATAAAATAGATCTTAGTATACAACGCAAATCTATACAATTGCTAAATAACCTAATGTTACTTTTATTTATTTATTTATTATAAGAACGTATATCTTTACAACATTTTAAAAATAAATTTAAAATTCGAATTTTTTAAAAAATAATTTTATAATATTTTTTATTCATTGCACAAAATTATAAAATGTTAATAATCTGAAAAATTATATAAAATCTGCCGTCGCAAATTGATTATATTAGATAAGATGATTAATTTTACTAATTTGATTACCTTTTGTATGTTTGTAGACTGTTGTCTAATAAATATATTTTTATTCACTTATACCATTATATATATTACACTAAACGATATTTAATAACACTATGTGATTAATTCATAATTTGAAGTCAAATGGCTTTTTAACAAGTTTAGAATCCGAATCTTATTGACGCAGGACTTTCTTAAACTTTATGATAAAAATCTAAATTGAGACGTAAGTAGAAGTTGTGATAAGAGACTAACAGATAATTTTTTTTTTTCACTAGCAATGAACAAATATTATTGCTTTATTATAAGAATCAATCATATATTCATACAATTTATACACACGTGAATACCTACATAATATCTATCTATCTATCTATCTATCTATCTATCTATCTATCTATCTATCTATCTATCTATCTATCTATCTATCTATCTATCTATCTATCTATCTATCTATCTATCTATCTATCTATCTATCTATCTATCTATCTATCTATCTATCTATCTATCTATCTATCTGTTGTTTATATATTTACTTACCTATATATAAATATATATATATAAGTTCACCTACCTATGTACCTTTCTATCTATCTACCACTTATCTATCTGTTTCTCTGTCCGCCTATCTATAAATCTCTCTCTATCTATCCATATCTTTCTATATACATATCTATCTATCTGTCTATCTGTTTATATATTTATTTATCTATTTATTTGTATACAGCTCTCTATCTGTCTGTTTGTTTACCTATCTACCAATATATCTATTTACCTATCTATGTGTTGCTCTCTTTCTCTCTATTTATCTCTCTCTCTCTCTCTCTCTCTCTATATATATATATATATATATATCTCTATAGCCATATATATATATATATATATATATATATATATATGGCTATAGAGAAGAATTTGTTGTTAATTGAAAGGACACCCTTTGTTTTCTCTTGGGGACCTTAAAAGAACTGAATAGAGCAATTTCCTAATGTCCACTCCATACATTATTTTTATTGCAGCAGCTATTACTAGGTGATTATTTATATAGTATGTGAAAATAGATGGGCTACAGACATTCCGTCTTTTTATTAATTTCCTGATAGCTCTTAACTAAAATATCAGTTGAGTTTTCTTGTAGACAAAATGAATGTGTGTGTGAATGGATTTTTGTTTCACATAGATATTTAAGACTATGAAAGACAAAAAATAAATCATGGTCCTTATTCCCAGGATGTTGTAAAATTACCAGTCGGACAGAGTTTGCTAAGAATTTTATGATTGTGGACCAAGGCTGCTATTTGATGACATAATTTTATTTAGATACAATTTCATATTATTTTCAAGTAAAAGAAGATCGCAAAAATTGGAAAAACTCTCATATTAAATGGGTCATTATTGGACTTTGTAAAATTAGAAGAAAAGTTGAAGAGAGAAATGGTTTAAAAATTGGACATGAATTGTACTACAAGACCACAGACAATGCAAGTATAAATGAAGTATGATTTATTATAAATAAAAAGTGAAAGGACAACATTGTGGAATGGATGGTGTACCAAATAGAGTGGCAAGATTGGTTGTTCACCTTAATAATGGATATCAAATGAAGATATTTCAGGTTTATGCTCCAAAAACTCTAATTGTGATGGTGAAGTAGAGGACTATAAAAGATTTTTTATCAAATAAAATACCATTTTAAAATTGTCATAGGAGACTTTAATGCTATGATTGGTAAACAATTAAAAAAAGAAAGCGATGTAGATAAGTTTTGTTATGGTGATAGAAATGAGAGAGATCATAGAATTGTTTGCAGAATAAAAAAACCCTTTATATTATGAACTCTTTTTTGAGAAAATTTTTAAATGGAAATAGACATAAAGATACAAAAGAATTGGATTATATTTTGACTAACAGAAAATAGGTATTTCAAGATTGTAATAATAAATTCTACACAGGAAAATGCTCATTGATTAGGAGATGTAAAATACATGTTAATGCACAAAAATTATTAAGTAAAACAATATTCACTCTTAATCTTCAGAAACATTCCAATGAATTTAAATTAGAAATTGCAAATCGTTTCCAAATATTAATAGATTTTGAACATGATTCAGATTTGTATGAAATCAATAGGAAGATAACTGATACACTTTTAAAAACTGCAACAAAGATAGCTGGTATAAAAAAGCTGCATTTGACCAGTAAAATTTCTACTGAGATGACAATTTATGAAGAAAAGGAGGAATATTAAAATATTTAAAAATCCTGCATTAAAAAAGAAGTGAGTATCTTGAATTTTGTATAATGGTATGAAAAAAGTTGATAATGATATAAGAAAGTATAATTGTGAACTATCAAAGAAAGCTGTAGAAGAAAATAAAAGTCTCAAGAGTGTGAAACAACATATTGGTAGGAAATGTCTTTTTGTAATAAGAAAAAAGATGGAATTATAATAAAAAAAAAGATGACATCACGAAATGTGTAAAATAGTTCTATCATGTAATCCCCCCTCTCCCAATAGACTAATTAACAATTTCAAGAATAGAATTGAACCTGAACTGGCCCCAACACTGTATATAATATTAAATATCTTCAAACTGGATACAAAGTTATATACTATGGAGAATCTTAAACATATCACAACATTAATACTTATATAAAAAGCATATGACAAGCCATAATATAGCTTTGTTTGCCTTTAACACCAGAAACTAATAGGACATACATTTAAACCTACTTTGACTTCATAGCATATAATGAAAGATATAATTCAAAATGTAAAATTAGGGAAGCATGGTATACAACTAACAATACCTATGCTATAAACTGCAAAGTATTATGCTTTTCCTCTCTAAAAAATGGACACTCTATAATTTACATAAATTTAAATACCATCTGCCTCCATAGACATTTCACTAATTTTCTTATTCTAATTCTGCTATGAATATGTGAATACAATAAGCCCTCAAATGTGCAAAGCCATTATATTGTTACTCTGCACAGCTTCTCAATAGCTGTGTCCCAGCACACTTAACATATATTACAATTTGTACAAGAAAAGTCTATGCATTTTTATTTACAATAAAGAACAAGAAAAAGTATTTACTACATCTACTATATCTTCTGAATTTCCCAGAATTGTAAATGAAGAAGTGATATATACAAGTGAATTTATAAAGAAGGGAAATGTTCCAGGCAATGATGGAATTATAATTGATATCTGAAAAGAAGCAGGTGAAAGAAAAAAAATTTTTTACCAAAGTTATCTACCAAATGCCTAAATGATAAAGATATATCAGATAATTGAAATAATGCAGTATTAATATTAATTAAAGATATTAGAAATTAAAGACTTATCAGTCTTTTATTAGTTCTATATAGTTGTAATTCATCTACAGTAAACTTTGAAGCTTAACCAACCAAAAGAACAAGCTGAATTTAAAAGTGATTTTCATACAGTGGAACATATACAAGTATTGAGAGAAGTTGAAGAAAAAATAAATAAATATATGTTGCCATTATGGTTTTGATTTGTAGATTATGAAAAGGCATTTGATTCTATAACCATTTCATCAGTGATTAAAACATTGAATTATCAAAGTAGAGACTGAGGGTAATCTCATATTCAGAAGAATATTTATAAAATGCAACAGTGACAATTAGATTACATAATGATACTAAAAAGATTAACATTGAGAAAGATAAATGAAAGGATGACTTCATATCTTCAAAACTTTTTACAGCAGTTTTGCAATATATATTTTGTGGATTAAAATGGGAAGCTACCGGAGTAAAAGTAAATGGAGATGACTTACATCATCTATATTTCTGCAGGTCATTTAATTGGTTTTTGTAAATAATGCTTTAGAGCTTCAAAAAATGTTGCAAGAGTTAACAAAAACAAAATAAAAAGTAGGATTAAAGGTAAGTGTTTTCAAGACTAAAGTAATGTTCAATAGATTTTATCATAAGAAGAATATAAAGATTGATAATGGTGAGTAAAAAAAAGGTAACAACTACAAATACCATGATCAGATTATTACTACAGATGGAAACATAAAAGATAAAATTAATCATAGAAGTAAACTTGTTTGGAGTGTTTTTGGTAGAAATAACTTTATATTAAAAGGAAATATACCTATGTGTTTGAAAAGAAAGATTTAATAAATGTGGTACCAGTTTTTACTTATGGATATGAGACTTGGACACTTAACAGATGAGCAATACAGAAATATCAGACAACTCAACAAAGTATGGAGAGCAGCATGTTAGGAGTAGCAAGATGAGACTGAAAATAAAATACATGAGTGAAATATCACTTGGGTATTACTTACATTATTAAAAAAAGACTGAAATGGAATTGGATTTGACATTTCTAGAAGAATTGTAACAAATGGACAATTGAAATCTTAAGTGCATTCCAAGAGATTGAAAGAGATATAGAATAAGACCTACATGTGAGATGAAAAGATGAAATAAAAAAATGTGCTGGTGTGATATGGAGAAGAGACAATATTGGTCATAGAAGATGGCTGAACTTGGAGAGACTTTCATTTTTCTGTGAATCAATAATGTTGAAAATTTATATATATATATATATATATATATATATATATATAATAGAAAATATACATGGTTGCACATTATATTATCAAATTTTGTACAGTGATTTATATGTAGGTTGTAGTTAAAAAAATTTATGTCCTTAAATTAGATGAGGTATTAGTTGTTGGAATGGAGAGTTAATGCACATTACCAAAATTTTATGTAAGCTAAAATAAATGGGAATAGTCATGACAATTTATGTTAATGAGATTTCTTCTACTGGTTTATGAGTTTTTACTTATAGTAAAATTCATTTTATATGAATATTAGTGAGTCATATGAGCAGATCTGTACTCTTAAGATTATTTTCTCAGAGTAAAAATAATTAAAATGTATAGGTGGATATGGATAATCATATGCAAATATTAATAATAATCAAATAAATTCATGAAAAACAGCAATTAAATATAAAATAATGTAATTTTTTTTATCTTAAAGAAACACAATTTTGACAAACAAAAGCTCTCCAAAAATATATTTCATATTCTTCACAAAAACAAAATATGTAAAAGTGAATTAATCATTTAAATTACTATACCATCCATTGAACTTTGCAATATTACATAATAATTTTTATGATATTCCTACCCTTTAATTATTAAATCCTTGTTCATTATCTTCATCTTTCTTTCTATATTTTAATTAAATATAAGACTATCACATTATAATCACTTCAGGTTAAATCCTTTATTGTTTTTTTCTGGATAACAAATAAAGTGAACTGTCTGATCCATTTGTCAATTCTGGATCATTTACTGATGTTTGTTATTTTAATAATAATCACTCATTCAGTATAGTTTTCAGATGATTAATAATTTATTTTTAAAAAAAGGCATTTATATTTTACTTATATTTCTATACATAGATTGCTGGTCTAATCAGGAAATCAGAAAAAATTAAATTTAATTTGGACGTATCATAGTGTAATGTGAACATTTTATATTATTATTATCAAAATGAAAATTAGATTTTAATTTAATTTGAAAGCTTGTTTTATATTTCAAAAATATTTTCATTTGTTTCAATGCTATTTTTATTAATAAAAATAAAATATATTAAATTTTTATATGCATTAGTATTTTGTAAAGATTAGAGTATATTACATAGTGAGAGGAATAAATTAACAAAATTGAAGTAGCAGGTGAAATAATTTTTTTTATTTTTCAATATAAATTAAAAATTTAATATATTATTTTGTGTTTATAAATGCATTTTCTAACTTTTAAAATATTAATTATTAAGGAAAATAGTTCAATTATATTAGAAATTAAATTCAACTGAAAGCAATGTATACTCAAAATTAAATTTAATATTATAGGTTTCATCTTTATTGCATTTAAACTTCTATAAAAAAATTAAGAACTAGCTGTTAATAACTACCCTAAAATTAGGAAGAGAATAATTCTTTAAAGTTATAGTTTTATGAAAACCATTAAATAATTTTGAACAATGAGTAATAATTATTAAAATATTAATTATAATTCTAAACTACTAAGAATAACATTTTCTCACAAAAATTAAAAGTTTACTTTATATTTAATCTTTATAAAAATAAATTTACAATTAATGGTAGTTTAAGAAGTTAAAGAGAACATGTTCAAATATCTCACATTCATGGACATTCATCTGAAAAAATCATTTTAAATTGCATATGTTTGATAATTTTGATATAAGCAAATCTATCTCTATGGATGATATCCAGTGCTCTATGGGTTAACAACCTATGAATGACATTTCTGAGATTACATACAGCTCTTAGTTTAATCTGCAAGCCATCTCTAAACAGAAAGAGATATGAGATCCAAAATTAACTAAACAAGGACTAACTAGAAGGTTAAAATTAACACTTAAACTATAATCTATATAAAATTATTAAATGTAATAACTAAATTAGAATTGGAATTAGGATTGAGTGATTGATAAGGCAACCAGTTAAATTCAAATAGATTTATTAATTAATAAATCAAACAACAAATAAAAGAAAAACAATAATTATGCAATATTAAATGTGGGGTAAATGTATGCAAGTATTATTACATAGTGAGATGAGATTAAATTGAGTTACAACATATCTCATCATGATATATTCAAATATCCAAATGTGTGCATGGTAAATGAATTATGTATGTGTCAGTTAATATGCTAAAATCCTATCATCATATCATGGCTTTCTAAAATACAAGAGAATATGCTAGATAAACATAGATTGCAAATTACAGCAGGAATATGGCTGCTGTTTATATATATCTTAAGACATGAGTATATAATTAAGCTCAAGGATAATGCAGGTTTAGTCTAATAATCAAAAATTTGTTATTTCACACTAATGCTGAATAATTAATTAACAAGGGGAAAGAACTGGATATCTTAGATCCACATGTATTCACTATGGCACATACTAAAATATTAAGAAACATGTTTCCTGTGCAGGTGGTTAGTTATTCATGGGATTTTGCAACAAAATGCATGGTACTCTAGGATGGGGGGGGTGACTTGCTGCTAATAAAACATGAACATTTCAAGTTCAGGAACTTGGATAGGCTTAATACAAAATGGGGTCTTGATCCTTGTATTCCATATCTGATAAAATACAACCTTACCTGAACTAAGTACATGAGGATGGTCTCAATCATGAGCCAATTAACACATGCAGCAAGACATTATATGCAAAATGTACTTTATAAGAACACACTCACAATGCATAAAATAAGATTGCACCTATGTATATTTAAATTATGTACCTAAAACAGAGAGCATCTATCTGTATAACTAACAGAACCCAGTTCTTAAAATAATCACAATAATCATGATACCTTAACGAACTAAAACTATATTATTAATCTATTTTAATATCCTCAATCTGTATCTTTAATCAGTTTTATTAGGGAGGAGAAAGTATGTTTAATGGGCAATTAATAATACATTAATACATATAACCTTTATATTATCTCTAAGCCTAGTCTATTACTTTCAAGAAAGCATATAATAATTTGTAACTTTGATTATGCAAATCACAATAGATATTTATAATTACATTCATATCAGCCTTTCAAGCCAATTGTGCAAACACTTTGCGAGTGTTAAATAAGAAATGAATACCCTCTGACCAATACAAGATATAGAATTTATGCAGGAATAAAAAGAATCCCTCTTATTCCTATGACTCAAATATTTATCAGATTTGCTCATATATAAATATTTGAGTCGTAGGAATAAGAGGGATTCTTTTTATTCCTGCATAAATTCTATATTATGTATTGGTCAGAGGGTATTCATTTATTATTTAACACTCGCAAAGCGTTTGCACAATTGGCTTGAAAGGCCGATATGAATGTAATTACAAATTGTATGCAGACGCTATAAAAATAAATGCTTATTTATATAGATATTTATATAATATAAAACTAAATCAAAATATTAATAATGAGTGTGTAGGGATCAGTTATTATTCCAACATAATAGGATTTTGAAACAGGCACAAATGAAACAAACATTATTAAAGTTGATTTAGTAAAAAATATACATTATTGCATCTTCGTTAAAAGGTCATCAGATTTAATGCAGGCTCACTGTTTCGAAATATTTGGCATATTATAATATATATTATATTTCTTTAAAAGATAAAATTATAGGCATAAATGCCGTACAAATATAGATTAACACACACACACAGAAGATTACAGTTATTATATTAATAAAATAAGTAAAATTGAAGCTAACAAAGAGAGTCTTAAACAAGTTTTATAATAGTTTTATATATTACTTTACATGAGAGTTTAAAAAGTTAGATTTTGAATGTTCATTTTTACATTCTAAGCTAGCTTTAACTAGGTTAAGTTTCAAAGATTAAAAAGTCTATTTTTGAGCTCTCCAGTGTGGAGGATTACATAGCTTCTTGAGCTTGTTTTTTTGGCCACATTAGATGGCAGGTGTAGTAGCACTGTGGTTAGGCTGTGGGAAGTAGTTGTTATATTTTTGTGACAGGCTGTTGGTAGGAACATGTCCCACTCCTAGGATGATGATATGACAGTCATCATGCAGCATGGGACTAGTGATCTCTTTCCCAGTAGGGAAAATAGCAAGTCCTGCCCTCCTGCTCTGTCAAATCAAAATTACAACTGGCATGGAATCTGGTAGCAATGCTTCTTAAAAATTATACAGAGTGTATACTGATGTACAAAATATGGCTTATTTATATGATTTCAATGTCAGATGATAAATCTGACAACAAAATTATTTTTTGCAAGTGAATCCATTAGCACCTTTTTAAGATTTTATATTTGAATTTACTAAAATCATTTAAACCTTTGTTTTCATTTTTAATAAGATGTTTATGATTAAGTTTGATCACTTCTAATCCCCCAAGACTCAGAAATAGTTGCAGTTAAGTAGATCTTGTTTACAAAAAAATATATTTTGGGAAAATATTATTGCCAAAATTACAAATTTTAGACTTCTATCTTAGACAGGTGCATATGGCATGATTCTTGTTTACAATAATTCTAAGTTAAGATTAAGAATTATAAGGAATGGCTAAATAATACTGTAATGTATATATATATATTATTGTAAATTAAAATACCTGCTGTAATATAGCTATATCTAATATATTTCAGATGTTTATGTATCTATATATGTAAAATAAATAAAATATCCGTTAATTAAAAACAATATTGTAATTATAATTGAAATAATATTTTTAACGGTTTACAAACAATTACAAACAATCTTTAAATCCACAGAAGTACTTTCGGTTACTTTCTAACCTGCCTCAACTGCCATAAAATTCAAAAACTAAAAGCGGAAGCAAACGTCATCAATTCAAATTTCACGAATCTCATATTTTAATGTTAGAAGCTTGTCGATTTATTAAATGCGTTTTATTCCTGTTTATAAAAATTGCCTCTTTAATTTTTCTTTTACTATGGTTTCTCTCTTCGTGAAGAATTTTCACATTTTCAAAATTAAATTTAAATGTATATTTACATGTTTTTTCATGATCGAAGAAAACTGAAGAAGATATTAAATCGCCATTATTTTTATTTTTTACACACTTATATAACAATTCGTGTTCCTTCAATCTTTTCTCAATGCTGCACCTAGATTCATATATATATGATAGCATACAATCACAAAAAATTTGATATATGACATTACTTTTTTGCTTGACAGGTATGACATCCTTAGAATTATTAACTAATTTGTTAATATTGTTTGGAACGTAGAATGAAACATTAAATACATTCTTATATAAATCCTTAAAAAATTTTACTTGTGGATTTGAAATAAATGGAATAGATATCCATTTTTTATTATTAATCTTCATTTCTTTTAAATTATAATAATTTTTTTTAAATTGACTTAGAGTATTGTTTATTTGTTCCATTTTATAACCAACACCAAGCAATTCCTTGGCAAATATCTCAATATTTTTCAATTTATCACTTTGGTAATGACATAATTTTTCATTCCGAAACAAAAAAGATTTAAAACTTGCCATCTTATGCATCATTGGTACTTTTGATTTACAATTTATATATCCTCTTTTTTGCAATGGCTTAATTATTAGTTTATAATTTAATATACTGTTATCTCTTGTGATCATTAAATCTAAATAGTTAATCTTATAGTCCTGTTCTTTTTCAATAGTCCATTTCAAGCCATTCAACTTATTTAATTCCTCTATAAGCAAATTTATACTATTAGTGTTTCCACAGACAAAAACATCATCCACATATCTTTTGTAAATTTTAATATCTCCAAAAATACACATATTTAAAATACTACTCTCATATGTAGATAAAACGAAATTGCAAACTTGTGCAACTACAGGCAATCCCATAGGCCAACCTTTGTTCATTTTATAATATTGACCTTCAAAAGATGCAACAATGTTATCATTAAAAAATTTTAAAGAATCAATGATAAATTTTATCATATATTTACAAATAGTTTTACTTTTTAATGCACGTTCAATTATTTTTATGGAATTCATTCTATCAATAGATCCATACATTTCTGTAACATCCAATGAAGCAATAATATCATTTTCATCAATAATTAAATTTTTAATACTATTTACAAAGTCAAACGATGAAGCAATAGTATTTTCCCCAAATCCTAAAAAATCTTGTAAAAGTTTACCAATATATCAGACTTCTAAATATATTGGTAAACTTTTACAAGATTTTTTAGGACTTGGGGAAAATACTATTGCTTCATCGTTTGACTTTGTAAATAGTATTAAAAATTTAATTACTGATGAAAATGATATTATTGCTTCATTGGATGTTCCAGAAATGTATGGATCTATTGATAGAATGAATTCCATAAAAATAATTGAACATGCATTAAAAAGTAAAAATATTTGTAAATATATGATAAAATTTATCATTGATTCTTTAAAATTTTTTAATGATAACATTGTTGCATCTTTTGAAGGTCAATATTATAAAATGAACAAAGGTTGGGCTATGGGGTTGCCTGTAGTTGCACAAGTTTGCAATTTTGTTTTATCTACATATGAGAGTAGTATTTTAAATATGTGTATTTTTGGAGATATTAAAATTTACAAAAGATATGTGGGTGATGTTTTTGTCTGTGGAAACACTAATAGTATAAATTTGCTTATAGAGGAATTAAATAAGTTGAATGGCTTGAAATGGACTACTGAAAAAGAACAGGACTACAAGATTAACTATTTAGATTTAATGATCACAAGAGATAACAGTATATTAAATTATAAACTAATAATTAAGCCATTGCAAAAAAGAGAATATATAAATTGTAAATCAAAAATACCAATGATGCATAAGATGTCAAGTTTTAAATCTTTTTTGTTTCGGAATGAAAAATTATGTCATTACCAAAGTGATAAATTGAAAAATATTGAGATATTTGCCAAGGAATTGCTTGATGTTGGTTATAAAATGGAACAAATAAACAATACTTTAAGTCAATTTAAAAAAAAAATTATTATAATTTAAAAGAAATGAAGATTAATAATAAAAAATGGATATCTATTCCATTTATTTCAAATCCACAAGTAAAATTTTTTAAAGATTTATATAAGAATGTATTTAATGTTTCATTCTACATTCCAAACAATATTAATAAATTAGTTAATAATTCTAAGGAGGTCATACCTGTCAAGCAAAAAAGTAATGTCATATATCAAATTTTTTGTGATTGTATGCTATCATATATAAGTGAATCTAGGTGCAGCATTGAGAATTGATTGAAGGAACATGAATTGTTATATAAGCGTGTAAAAAATAAATATAATGGCGATTTAATATCATCTTCAGTTTTCATCGATCATGAAAAAACATGTAAATATAAATTTAAATTTAATTTTGAAAATGTGAAAATTCTTCACGAAGAGAGAAACCATAGTAAAAGAAAAATTAAAGAGGCAATTTTTATAAACAGGAATAAAATGCATTTAATCAATTGACAAGCTTCTAACATTAAAATACGAGATTCGTGGAATTTGAATTGATGACGTTTGCTTCCGCTTTTAGTTTTTGAATTTTATGGCAGTTGAGGCAGGTTAGAAAGTAACCGAAAGTACTTCTGTGGATTTAAAGATTGTTTGTAATTGTTTGTATCTATCTATCTATCTATCTATCTATCTATCTATCTATCTATCTATCTATCTATCTATCTATCTATCTATCTATCTATCTATCTATCTATCTATCTATCTATCTATCTATATATATATATATATGCAAACTCTGTTACCATCTTTATATATGTACTCATAAAGGATTTAAAGCTAGCACAGATAGAGTTATATGCAATGACACATCACATATACAACTGTGTTACTATTTTTATATATGAACTCATAAAGGGTTTAAAGCTAGCACAAATAAAATTATGTGAAAAAATAGGTGAAACATATATGAGGATAGGAATATACCATTTATATATATATATATATATATATATATATAAATGAAAGAAAATCATGTTTTATAAACATGTTTTGGGAAGCAATATGTATAATAAAATAATATTAAAGTAAGTATAACAACATTTTTAACACATGTCTTCAGTTGGATGAAAATAGAAAAATAATATGCAAGTACATATACTGATGTGTCAATAAGATAATACTTGCCTTCAATTGGATTAAAAAACAGTAATAATATTATTACTGTTTTTTTTTTCATTCAGTTCAAGGCAAGTGTTATTTTGTTGAAACATCAATACGTTTACTTTAATATCATTTTATTAAATATGCCTTGCTCCTGAAAATATGTTTTATAATATATATATCAATGAAAATAAAGTTTGCTAAATATCAAATATATTCATAAATTATTTTATTCTCTTAATTGCCTTGGAACCCTAAACCATTTCATGTACATTTAGTTACAGAAACATTTTTTTGAAAAAAATATTAAAAAAAAAAACAAGAGACATTAAAACAAAATAAATAATGTAGAGTAATATAATCCTATTTTTATTTATCAAAATATTTAAAACAATATAATCCCTTATTATCTTTGATAATTTAATGGAATACATTATAATAATTATTATGAAAAAAACGGGGGAAATGTTTTTTATTTATTTCATATTATTATTCTTATTATCATCATTGAAGATCATTTATCTTTTTTACATGGATGTGGTTGTGTAAACTGAAGGGAGCCTTTAATCCCCCTCTAATTACATCTAACTTAATTGTATATACTATACTTGTATTTAAATATTATTATTATTAATGTTTTGTTTTAAAGGGTACATTTTATTGAGACTCAAAAATTATTATATAAATTACACTTGAAAACATGAGGTTTTAGATACAAATAGATTCTTTGATATTATATATGTAATAAAGGTTTACAATCATGATTGTGATAGGAAGGATAACATGATTTACATTAATTAAAAGAAAAATAATTATTACATATAAGATACCTATGTCATATTAGGTTTATATAGAATTTTTAAATATGATATCAAGAGAAATGTGTGGAAATACATGATGATATGGCTGAAAACATATTGGAGATGGGATTAAAATTATTACAATGGTCCTAATAGAAATTGGCTCATTTGGTGAGAATACTATAGTTTTCATAGCTAAGTCTTATTATAATTTTGGAAATAATATTTTCCTAAATATATTTTCTCATAAACAAAATCTATTTGACTTGAACTATTGCTATGTTTTGAGGGATTAGAAGTCATCAAATTTAGTCTCAAACATCCTGTTAAAAATTAAAACAATGGTTTAAAGAATTTTAGTAAATTAAAATATAAAATCTTAAAAAGGTGCTAATGGATTCATTTGCAGAAAATAATCTTCTTATCAGAATTATCATCTGATCTTGAGATCATATAAATATGCTATATTTTATACATCAATATAGACTCCATATAATTTTCAAGAAGTGTTGCTACCAGACTCAAATTGTAATTTTTATATGGTGGAGTAGGAAAGTGAGAGTTGCTGTTTTCCCTGCCAAGGAAGATGATGCAACTAGTCTAAGCCTCAGTGCTGACTGCCACATCATCATTATCTTAGGAATGGGAGACATTCTTACCAACAACCTGCCACAACAGTATAACAACTAACCCCTCTACCTATCTAGACATACAGTGTGCTGCTACACATACTATCTAATGTGCTCAAGGAACAAGCTGTGAAAAGTTATGTAATCCTCTACACCACAGAGCTCTAAAATAGACCTTTAATTTTTGAACCTTAACCAATTTAAAGCTAGCTTATAATGTAAAAATGTATGTTCAAAATCTAACTCTTTAAACTCTCATTTAAAGTAATATATAAAAACTGTCATAAAACTTGTCTAAGATTCTTTTTGTTAGCTTCAATTTTACTTATTCTATTAATATAATAACTGTAATCTTCTGTGTGTGTGTGTTAATCCAGATTTGTACTGTGGTTATGCCTATGGTTGTATCTTTTAATTTCTTTAAATTTGATTTAATATGTTATAGTATGCCAAATATCTCAAAACAGTGAACCTGTATTAAACTTTAAATGAAGAGACAATAATGCATATCTTCTGGTAAATTGATTTTAATAATCTTTATTTAACTCATTAGCATGCTGTTTCAAAGTCCTATTATGTTGGAATAATAACTGATCACTACACACTCATTACTATCCTTTTGATTTAATTTTATTTTATATAAATATCTATTATGGTTTGCATAATCAGAGTTACAAATTATGATTTTAAATATCTGTTTTTTTTATGCTAATAGACTAGCCATAGAGATAGTATAATGGTATATTTATTAATATATTATTAAATAAACTTTTTCCTCTCTAGGAAAATTAATTAATGATGCAGTTTGAGAATATTAACCTAGATCATAATATAGTTATAATCTATTAAGATAGCATGATTTTTATGCTGATTTTAAGAACTGGGTTCTGTTAGTTATACAAATAGAAGCTATTTGTTGTTGGCACATAATTTAAATATACATATTTGTATTTTACTTTATGCATTGCAGGTGTGTTCTTACACAGTAGGTTTTATACATAACATCTTGCTGCATCTTTTAATGGGCTCATGGAGGCCTTCCCAATAAACTTAGTTTGAATAAAGCTATATTTTATTAGAACTGAAGCACAAAGATCCAGACTTTATTTTGTATCAAGCTTATTCAAGTTCCTGTACTTGAAATGTTCATGTTTTATTAGTAGCTAACCGTCCAGTTCTAGAGTACTGCTCATTTTGATGTGAAATCCCATCTGCACCACAAACATGTTTCTTAATATATTTTAGTCTGTGCCATAGTGAATATATGTGAATCTAAGGTAACCTGTTCTTTCCCCTTGTTAAATAAATATTCAGCAATAGCCTGAAATAATAAATTCTTGATTATTAGATTAAACCTGCATCATCTTTGAGCTTAATTATATGCTCATATTTTAAGATATATATAAACATCAGCCATCTTAGCACTGCAATTAGCAATCTACCTTCAGCTAGTATATTCACTTGTACTTTAGCAAGGATGAAGATAGGATTTTGGCATATTAACTGACATAAGCATAATTTATTTATTATGCACACATATGTATATTTGGATATATCATAATGCGATATGCTGCACTCAATTCAATCTCATTTCATTATGTAATACCTGTATATGTTTCATCCCACATTTAATATTGTATAATTATTGTTTTCTTTTTATTTGTTGTTTGACGTATTAATTAATAAATCTATTTGAATTTAACTCATTTCCATATCATTCACTCAATTCTAATTCCAATTTAGTTATTACTTTTAATTTTATATGCATTATGGTTTTTAGTATTAATTTTAACACTCTAGTTAGTCCTTGCTTAGTTAATTTTGGGATTCATATCTTTTCCTGTTCAGAGCCTGCTCACAGATTAAATTAAGACCCATATGAAACTTCAGAAATATCATTCATAGGGTGTTAAGCCACAGAGCATTGGTAACTAGGATGAAGCTTGGTTGGACCTGGGATCTAAACATTCCATTTCAATTGGCTTTGGGGTATTTTACCTGGACTCTGAGTTTTGTTATGTGAAATATAAATTTGACTCTTACAATATATATAATTATACTAATGGAAATGAAAAAATAATCTCTTGCAGTTTTGCTTATGATTTCCATTTTATTAAGATGATGTTTCAAATCATTTATGAGATGTGAATGTAAGACAATCTCACAAAAGTGTTTTTTATTTTATGATTTATACTATATAATAAATAACTTTATTTTTTGGATTGCACTTTAGCTATTGTTCTTGGAGAGTTAAAAATATACATTACAATTTAGAATGGAGGCGTTCGATTTTAAAAATAACTGAATTGTTTGAGATGTTGAATTAGATTGTTTCCAAATGGCCATTAATAAAAAAAACTAAAAAATATTTCCTTAATTTAATATTTCTGCCATCTTTTTAACAGATATGCAGAACTAACTAAAATGACCAATGGGAGTAACTAACAAGATGAATGGTAAAATTATCAACTGTCACACATGTATATTTTAAACTTCTACACTTTAAAACTTTAATGCTTTCATTTGTTTAACCATTATTATAATAAAATATAAAATAATTGAAATTGTGTGATAAATCTATTAATTGTTTTTAACTTGTAAATTCTCATCTTCATTAAAAACCATTGAAATTTTTTTCAAAAAAAGTGTTGTTATTCCATAACTTTAGATCATAGTATTAACATTATTCTAAGTGATAATAACTCCTGTTTTTTTTTTTTACAAAATAAATTATAACATAACGCTTTTATTCATGTTAAAGTCGAAAAAAATCTGAAGAGTTCAACATCTTATGGACTATGTCTAACATTATTTTTTTTTGTAATTTTTTTTTTTTTGTAATAATTACAAAAAAAAAAAAATGTCTAACATTAAAAGACATCTTCTTTGGTCTTTTAACAGAAGAAAATGCCCAGAGGTATTTATGTTCTTCTGCTCTAGTTTTTCTTGTGAAGATGTTATTATAATTTAAAAACATTTTTAATTTTGTTTATAAAGTATTTTTTATTATTTTTACATAATTTATTGATTATAATAAAGAGGTACACAGATATACTTTCCATTTATTCATTTATGTTTTAGCTTAGAAATAGAAGTTAATAAACTTGATTCTAATATTAAAAAAATGACAGTGTCTATTACACCATTATCTGTCTAAATTATCTTGCTGTTAAAATCTTTTAAAATATTGTGCTTTTTTTAAAAAAATATCAGATTTTAAAGTAGAATTTTGATAGAGTTCTTGTATATCTATCTTCATTTGTTCAGAAAATGAAAACAAATGTAAAATAAAAATAAAGTTCTTCAGTTTTTAAATATTTAAAACAGTCAAACGTGATTTTTAGAATACTATTTGCTTATAAAATTAAATTTAAAAAAAATACAAGTTCAATTTATTGAGTTTCAGTATAAATAAGGATTTTATAAAAACAGAAATGTTGAACATTTCCAAAATCTCTCACCAGATTGAACAATAAAATATGTTAGAAGGCAAGAGTGTAAATACATTTTATAATAACTATAACATAATGTTTGGTATATTTAAACATAGCATAACATGTAAGCATACTTGCGTATGGTGCTAATGTATATACATCTTCTTTATATGTTCATATATTTGTATGTTAATAAAATAGGCTACAAATTAAGATTTAAAATTTAAATTAATTATTCAGTTATCATATTAATATTGTGATTACTGTTATTATCATTATTACTTGTACTACTTTTTAGATCCTCCTCTGGAATACGTGTATTTCTTTCTCTCTTCTTATAATAAAAAAAGTACCATTACATCTTAATGCTAGTGTCTTTTTTAGTTAATCGATTATTATTATTGTATAATATCTACCAATATCAAATTATATAAATCAGTCTATAAGAAACAAACTTTTTGAAAATTAAATTAAAATAATTTTGTATTGATAAATATTGTATAAAGAAGATAATGATATTTGAAAGGTTTGTAACCTGCATCAACTGGAGAATTTTGGTTGAGTTACAAATTCATTTTAATAGTCATTTATCTTTTTAACTATATTTATTTATTTAAAATGGGTGAGTGTGTAGTAAAATAAAAGTGTTAAGTGTATATATATATTTTGTAACCGTCAGAATTGTCAATATATATATATATAATTATATAACTGAATATTTGTAAATACAGTAACTAAATAATTAAAAAAATTTATCCACTTAGGAGCACTTTCGATTAACCCAGTAATCTGTGTCCACTAAAGCTTTGAAATGCTAACTTTCCCACAATTCCATGATCTTAATGTTTGCTGCTTGCCTGTTAATTAAGTCATGTTTACATTTGTATATTAGCATAGCTTCCTTTATTTTTCTTTTATTATTATTTTTTTCAATTTGCAATATTTTTACACTGTTATTATGATCGTAAAAAACAGATGCTGAAATATTATTATCTACTATGCAATTTTGTTTCGATTTCTGAACACATTTTAATAATAGCAAGTGTTCTTTAGTTCTTTTTTCCAACGTACATCTACTAATATTCAGTTATATAATTATGTATATTGCTTTAAAAATACAGACATCGAATCATAATATATATATATATATTAACACTTTTTTATCGCTTCATGCAGGAACTTGTGCAATTTATTATAAATTTCTTAGTTCAAGTTCCTCAACATCAGTTTAGATGCAGGGAAGTTTACCTAATTATTTCTAAATTTATTACATTTTGTTAAATTAGACTTTTTTCAGTGTAGTAACAATTAAAAGAAAATCTATCAGATACTTGAGTGGTTATTTAATATGTGGACATGAGAAGTGAGAGATTGAGTTTCAGTCCATAAATTGCTAACTCTACATTATATCAGCCTACCATTATGTTAATCTGCACAATGTGTTGTAGGCAATGAAAATATTAATATAAAGTTAAGGTCAAAGATGTATTTTTTAAAAACCTATTGTAATGCTAATACAAGTGATGGAACAGGACTTTAATTTTAAAACGTGGTTTTAAAAGTTTTTGTCACTTTTTAATATAGATTCAAAACCCAAATCGAAATTTGTATTAGTAACAAATTTAATAGAAAATATAGAAAATAAAAAATGATAATTGATCTCTGAAAACATTGTTTAACAGAATATTAAATAAATAAAAACAGTATTGCATGACGATCTTCTGAGAAGCTTGTTAAACACATTATTAAAAAAAAAAAAACAGCAATTTTGTGATCAGTTGCTTGAAGTTCTAATCAATTGACCAAACTGAGATTTTCGTTAGATATTGATCAAGAAGGCATTAGTTATTTTATTTCCCACTCACTTTTTTTATAAACTAAGAGAAATCTTTTGTAACACAGTTATTGAAAGGCATCCTGAAATTCTTATAAAGGCTAATAGTTGTTTATAATGGATACTAGGGTTTAGGATTATGTACATTTATGTAAACATAACTAATAGTGCTTAAGGCTAGATAGATCAATAAATATAAATTCATTGAAACAGTCAACCCTTAAATAAGACAAAAGAAAGTTGCCTTAAAAATAGATTGAGATTATTGATTGTTACTGATATTAATTTAAGTGTTGATTACTTTCAATGAATATATATATATATTATTGTACATGGACGTGTTTATGATTGTCTGTTAATATTATTGTATTATAGATATAAATGTGTGTGCTTTGTATATTAGAAATTATTATTATATAATTCAAATTTATCAATAAATTTATAAATTTGAAGTACATTTTTTTTAATTTTGTGAAATTATTTTTCATTACGTTTTTTATTTTTTGCTTCTATTTAATCACAATAAAAATAAAAGAAATAACCGTTGCAGTTACATCAAAAAATAAATTAATTTTTAATATTAAATTTCAATGGTGGTCTATTTTGGCATTTCTCTTATCATTACTGCTAAAGATAAAGAACCTATCACTACCAATTTATTTACAAATTGTTGTGCTTTTAATTTTTTTTTTTTGTTCAATTTTGTTTTTAATTTGATAAACTAAAAATAAAACGATCGAAAACAAACTTGTTTATTATTAATTTTATTAAATGCCGCTAAATGTCATTCTAATATTGATAACTAACATTTTCCAGCTGCTATTGTTTCCGATTATCACAAAAAGAATGATTTCTTTCTAGAAAATATGAAAAGGTTTTCTAAATTTAATTTAACAAATAAAAAAATGGATGTTTTATTTATACATGCTTAACGAGGTGTGTGTTGAGTCGTTTTCTTGATATAGATTAAGATAAATCTATTGCACATATTATAGGTACATTAGACACCAATAGTTATCAATGTCTGACAAATAATCTACAAAAAGCTAGGGAAATGTTAATTATCATCAGCTCACAAAGGTATCTTAATGGTTTAAAAATCTTTAAAGAATAAAATAAATAAAACAAAAAAGTGATCTGTCATTTTAACGAGTAGTTCCAATGTTTCAGTGGTATCGTGATCACAGATTAGGGTGTGCTTTTTATTTTGGGACTAGTATTACTTTATGATGAGTGAAAAAAAATTTAATAAATAAATTATAAAAAATATTCAAACAAAAATATAAATATCAAAGCTAATTAAAAACTAAATAATAATGTTATGAATGATTCTCTTAATGCTCCAGTCTTAAAAACAGAATTAACTACAAATAAAAAGATATGCATGTATATAATATGGCTGCAGAAAGAAGTTTACTATTAACTGAAAGGAGACACTGATTCCTCTTCCAGGCCTTAAAAAAACTGAGCATGGCAAATTCCTAATGTCCACTCCATACGTTTTTGTCATTACCGGTATTATTACTATGTGATTATTCATATAGTATACGAGCATGGACGGGCTGCTCACTGACACGCATTAGCCAGCATGGGGAGTTTATTGGCTTTTTACCTCTGAGTTTAAGATCAAGAAATACCATGTTTTTTCTTCTCAGTTGCCCAATAAGGCAGAATGAATATATGTGTAAATGATAAATATTTTTCCAATAGATATATACAATGATCACAGAAAATTCCCAGAAGACGGTAAAGTCACTGACCAAGGTAGCGGTTGGTAGGCAAAAGCAGTGGGTGTTAAGATTCATGTGATTGTGGACCAAGGCTGCCATTTGATGATGACTTTTTATTTAGGTACTTACAACTGTAGATCACTTTCAAGTGAATGAAGATTGCATGAATTAGAAGAACTGTCTTATATTAAATGGAACATTATTGGACTTTGTGAAGTTAGAAGAAAAGGTGAAGAGAGAATTGATTTAAAAAATGAACATGTACTTTACTATAAGGGCCAAATATTGGAAATACAAGTGGAATAGAATTTATTATAAATAAAAAGTGAAAGAACAACATTGTGGAGATTGATGATTTATCGGACAGAGTGGCAACATTAGTTATACAACTTAATAGCAGATACCAAATGTAGATAATTCAGGTTTATGCCCCAACAAGTTCTCATAGTGATGAAGTAGTAGAAGATTTTTATATGGATATACAAAAAACTTTTGATAAGAGTAAACAACATTTTAAAATTGTTAAGGGAGACTTTAATGCTAGAATTGGTAAACAAATGAAAGATAAAAGTGCTGTAGGTAATTTTTTGGTTATGGTAATAGAAATGAGACAGAACATAGATCTGTGGAGCTTGCAGAAAAAGAAAAACTTTATATTATGAATTTTTTTTTCATGAAAAATGTTAAAAGGAAATGGACATAGAAGCATCCAAATGAAGGTACAGCAGAATTAGATTATATTTTGACTAGCAGAAAACACCTATTTCAAGATTGTAATGTTCTTAATAAATTTAACACAGGAAGTGATCAATGCAAAACTAGAGAGACAAAAATTATTAAGAAAAACAATATTTACAGTTGATATTCCTAATCTTCAGAAACATTCTAATAAATTTAAATTAAAACTTAAAAATCGGTTTCAAGTAATAGTAGATTGTGAACATGATTCAGAATTGAATGAAATCAATATGAAAATAACTGATACACCTTTAAAAACTGCAACAAAGATAGCTGGTAGAAAGAAGCAGCAATTGATGAATAAAATTTCTACTGAGACTAGAGATTTTATGAAGAAAAAAGGAATATGAAAATATACAAAAATGATGCATTAAAAAGAATTAACCACCTCAAATTTTGTAAAATGCTGTGGAAAAG
The DNA here is from genome assembly GCA_028023455.1 of Epiperipatus broadwayi. Classification (NCBI taxonomy): domain Eukaryota; kingdom Metazoa; phylum Onychophora; class Udeonychophora; order Euonychophora; family Peripatidae; genus Epiperipatus; species Epiperipatus broadwayi. Next base: position 482,407 of record JAQFVV010012751.1, on the reverse strand, counting down.
AGTTGAAAAATGATATAAGAAAGTATAACTGTGAACTAGCAAAAAAAGCTATAGAAAAAAATAAAAGTATCAAGAGTGTAAAACAACATTTTGGTATTGGTAGAAAATTTATATCTGCAATAAGATAAAAAGATGGAATTATTACTGAAAAGAGAGATGACATCATGAAATGGGTAGAAGACTTCTATCAATAATTGTATAGTAATAAAGAACAAGTACCTCCTACATCTATTATATCTTCCCAATTGTCCAGAATTTTAAATGAAGAAGTGAGAAATGCAATTAAATTTATGTAGAAAGGAAAAGCTCTAGATAATGATGGAATTATAATTGATATATTAAAGAAGCAGGTGAAGAAATAGAAATAATTTAACAATGTTATATATCAAAGGTCTAAATTATAGATGATTGGAAGAATGCAGTATTAATATTTTAAAAAGGTGTTAAAGAAGATATTAGAAATTACAGATCTATCAGCCTTTTATCAGTTTTATACAAATTTTTACCAAGATAATTACAACTCGTCTACAGAGAACATTGGATTTCAAGAGAACAAGCTGGATTTAAAAGTGGTTTTAGTACAATAGATCATATACAGGTATTGAGAGAAGTTATAGGAAGGACAAATTAATATGAGATGTAATTATGTTTTGGATTTGTAGATTATAAAAAGGCATTTGATTCTATAAGCATTTCTTCAATAATTAAAGCATTGCATCATCAAGGTATACATCCAGGGTATTGTTATATTCTAAAAAATATTTATAAAAATGCAACAGCAACAATTAAATTACATAATGATACTAGGAAAGTAAAGATTGAGAAGGGTGCAAGGCAGGGTGATTCCATATCTCCAAAACATTTTACAGCACTGCTGCAAAAGTATTTTGTGGATTAAAATGGAAGCTAAAGGAGTGAAAGTAAATGGAGATTATTTAAAACATTTACATTTTGCAGATGATGTAGTTGTTTCTGCAAATAATGCTTTAGAGCTGCAGGAAATGTTGCAGGAATAAAGTAATGTTCAATGGATTTTCTCAAAATATGAAAATAAAGAATGATTGTGATGAGTTAAAAGAAGTTAACAGTTGCAAATACCTTGGTCAGATTATTAATACAGATGGAAACATAATGGATCAAATTAATCATAGAATTAAACTTAGTTGGAGTGCTTTTGGTAGAAATAACTTGATACTAAAAAAAATATGCCTATGTGTTTGAAAAGGAAAGTTTTTTATAAATGTGTTTTACCAGCTCTACTTATGTATCTGAGACTTGGACACTTAATAGAAGAGCAATACAGAGATTTCAGATCACTCAAAGAAGTATGGAGAGATGCATGTTGGGAGTAACAAGAAGAAATTGAAAACATAATATATGGATAAGAGAACAAATAGGTGTTACTAACTTCATTGAAAAATTAAAAGACTAAAGTGGAGATGGGATGGACACAAACAGGTGTTACTGATCTCATTGAAAAATTAAAAGACTGAAGTGGAGTTGGGCTGGACATATTGCTAGAAGAGATGATAATAGGTGGCCAACTGAAATCCTAAACTGGATTCCAAGAGATTGTAAAAGACACAGAAAGAGACCACATGTGAGATGAATGGATGAAATAAGAAAGTATGCAGGGGTGATAGGCAGTAAATACAAGATGAATTGATTTTTTTTAAAAAAAAAATTGTATATATTTTTTTTTTAACTTCAGTTGCTTTCAAACTTAACTAATTTTTTTGTTTCGAAACTTTCACTTCCTAATTTAAATAATTACTAATATGGAATATATTTTATTAGTATTAATTATAAACTAAAATAAAACTTGAAAATGATTGATACATTAGGATAACAGTATTACCAGTTTTTTTTTACTTACAAAGTAAAAATCCTACAGCCAGAGTTCAATTTTCCTGCAATGTTAAATATTAACTGATTTCATTAATAAGTTGCCATAATGACTTTTAATGGTCTCATGTATTTGAAATTTGAAGTTTAAGCATTTATTCTTTATTTTAATTAGATTCATTTGAAATTAGCATACTCAAGTGCCAGAGATCCAGAATAGATTTCAGCAATAAGCAATATTCCTATTTTCTACCTGGTCATTATAGTGATACTATTTGCAACTTTATTAAAATGAAAATCCAGATTGACGGCTTTAAAAAAAAGCTTTTTGCATAATTTTACTTCTTGTTTTTGAACACATTTATTTTTTTAACACCTTTAATATTTTATTTTTGACATCTTTCTGACCGAATTTATTTTAATTCATAAATTTCAAGAACACTTTTATTATTTAAGTAATTGAACTTGCCAAATACTGTAATTATTACATTCCTTGAATTTCTCTCTTGTTTTTAAATCTCATATCATTTTTCTAACTTAATTAAAATGTATTTCTTAACTAAGTTGTTTTGCAATACATTTCTTACATTGTTGAATAAAAGAAAATTTTAACATAATTTTTATAATTTAATAGTTTCTCTTAAATTTAAACATTTAAAAAAAACCTATTACCTTATCTTATAATGTGACATTCAATAATTTATTGTTATATTTGCATATTACCTACTTTATTTTAAACCATTTATTGTATTTTTTATATAATAATATTTAAAATCTTCTGATGCTATATTTATTAGCATCTGTCACACCTATTTACAAACATGTGGATAATAACATGGCTGACACTGAAAGAATAAGACATTACTCATTTCAATAAATACTAAAACAAAATACTGGATTAACAGCTATAGCTAGATAAGACATGATTTCCATCTTCAGTAGCATTCACAGTATTTAAAAAATAAATAAAATATCATTAAAATTATCTAATATTAATATTTCATTATTAATGACCAACTTTTCATAATTTTGGAACATTTATGCACTTGTATTTCTTATTTAATCAATTGTTCTTTATATTTATAAAATGCTTCTTTGATTTTCCTTTTCTCAAATTATGTTCCACTTGCAAAAGAAAAGCATTATTAATTCTTCAGCAGAATGGCCTTTGCATTGATTTCCTAAGTGATTTTTTTTGTATTACTCAACATTTGTTTTTAGCATTAAACAGTCATTTTATATTACAATTTAAGAAATTGGAATTCTTTAAGTGGAAATATACATTTACAAATGCAAAATATTTTAAAAACTCATATGCCATCTTTGCAAATATTAAAAAATAATAAACAAACATGTAATGAGAACAAAAACTATTTCAGCATTTAATAGTTTCTGATAAATCTATAAAATTCTGCTTTAAAATATGAAAATTGCTTTATAATTTTTTAGAATATCTCAAAAGTTTTATAGCACTAATGGTTATAATAATGTTAGCAATTAATGTCATCATGTGATTATCATTACTAGCTATGATTTTTTTATTTGAGTTACACTAAAATTTGTTAATTTTACTTTTAAAATAAAACATGTACAAATAAAATAAAAGTGTAATCAAGTATATGAGTTTAATAATTATTATACATTTACTGTTTAAAAATAATCATGAATCATTAAGAAACTATGTAAAAATTCAAGATATTTTGTAACTCCAAACATTTTATTAAAATAGTCTCCCAAATAGTGTGAAGTTGATTACAAAAAATAAAATTTATTAAACACACGAGTCAAGATTAAAATATTTGATCTTACTGCCTATATAAAAATATCGACCACTTCAGATTTTTTTAAAATTAAAATATTAATATTTGTTAGTACACAGTTTTGCAATTTTTTTAAAAAAAAAGCAAAATATTTTTACAGATGGTCATGCAAGAGGGATATTAAGTTCACATCACCAGCAATTTTTTGAGTGAAGGTTTTTAATCTCACTTAAAAATATATTAAACAAATAAACATTTATTGCAAATAACTAAACTTTCTGCAATCACACATTTAAATCTATCTCCAGAATAACAATTTGTTGTATAAGAGTTTATGCTCAGGAATTTTTTTTTAATGCACATTTCAATTTACTAATACAACTTGACTTAAACTTGCATACTGTTTTTTATGCACAACAGTGCAGTTGACTTTTTTAATAATACAATTTCCATTAATAATTAACCTACCAGTATTTAGTATAACATTAAATGCAATATTAAAATGAGTAAAACAATATTACATTTTCTACTATTTATATATGATATTGAAATTCTTTTTAAATGCTTTCATTTAAATTGTAATCTCTGTTTGCTGGTTTCTTTATTTGTTCATATACACTTTTATTTAAGTTAGAATAAAATTTTAAATTCAAGATTTAATATATTTATGTTAAATAATAACTTTTTAAAAGTTTTGTATTGTTTTAGTTTATTTGACATGTAACATGTATTTGTATTATTTAAAATTAATTGGATATTATATATAGTCTAATATTTTATATTGCATTCAGTTTAAGATACTTCAGTGCTCTTATTTATATAAGTGATTAACAGATTTTATAATGATATGGCTTATGTACAAAAACTTCTGACTCTATCTAAGGAAAAGAAATTTTGCAATACATTTGTTTCATATTTTTAATGTAATAATTATGCAATTGATTATGTAAATAATAAATCATATTTATGTTTAGCTAATATTTTATGTTTTAACATATACTTATATTAAAAATATGCATAAATGTTTTTTATTGTACTTAATAAAAGTGTAAAATATTTTCTCAGACAATTTATAATCAACGTTAATATATATCTTGTTTAACGCACATTTCTTATTCTTTATTATCATATAAACACTTATATTTTACTTTTTTGGATTTACCCTCTAAGCATAAGAAATTAAAAATTAATTCATAATAATTTTATGTAGAGATTTGCTTTATCTTTTTGCTGTCTGAAATGATAATGCCATACAGTGTCATACTAATGTAACCAAATACATTAGTAATTTTTTTAGAATCTAGTATATTGAAATAACCAGTCAAAGAATAATTGAAATTATAATGAAACAGAAAAGTCAACATTTGATTTATTATTTTTAAAAGTAGAACAAATGTCAGTTAAATTAATAACAGCAATCATTTTTCGCAATTTAAAAAAATGTATTTTATTAAAAGTAAACTAAAAATAATTATAAAATTGTACTGGATAAATATATATTTTTTCATTTATATAAGTGAAGATACTATATACGTGTATGTATGCACCTATATAAAAAATTGTGTAAAGTAATATAAATAACTGATATCTTTACTAATATGGCATAGGACTACCACTTATTTGAATTTTATTTACATTAAATCTTATAACATTTGAACAATGTATAGATTAGTATAATGAAAAGCACGAAATTTTCTAAAAGATTTCACTGAAAAAAAAAATTGGTCTGGGACATATACTTCAAGAATGTGTAACAGGTGTTCGCTAATGTTTATAACAAGTGATTGAAAAAACAGTGGAAGATGTGTGTATTTGAAGTATTGTTATCTTGAAGATAATAATGTTTGTGCAATCAGTCAAATCTGTTTTTTCAAAATAATCTGCATCTATGTAACATTAATACAGAGTAATGATTAGACCAAGATAAACCATAATATAACTGTAATATCACAACAATTTGAAACATACATTAAAATTGAGGGAAGAAAATATGATTTAGATTTTTTTTTTTTTTTGGTGATCACTAGATACAAACATTTTTATTGAAAACAATGTTTCATTCACCATGCACTTCTAGTTAATACCATATTTATATTAGTTTTAAAATTAAAGTTTGATTATAAATTTAATTTTTCTACAATCCTTTGCAATGGTAGTTTATTTTTTCAGTAATTTTATCAATTTCTGAACATAATTTGATTGCTATTTCACCAGCATTAAAACATAATGCCTCATATAGGTAAAGATAAGCATCTTTAAATTAAAGGTTTATGGATTGCAGGTCATTAATGTTACTTTTTAGATACTTGAATTCTAAATGACTTTCCAAATGACATTTGACTGCCATCAGTATTGAAATTGTGCTAAGCATTAAACACTTTAACCGGTTTTAAATCTAAAGTTTAAAATAATATTCATTATAATAATAATTAGTGACTCTCAAACTACAATAGCCATTCACTATCAGCAAATAAATGGATAGAAAAACAAATTATTGATGAGTTTAATATGATTATGTAAATCAGTGTATAAACTTGTAAATATGTACTTATATGTCACATATTAATTTTTACTAAATTTATTTCACATTTTGTGTCTTTTTAAAAGACTTCAACATTTTTATTAATTGTACCTTTTCAATATATTATATTTATGGCTGTATGATCCTGTATCTTTCTAATAAAAGTTATCAATATTGCATTTCTCTATGATCTAAATGGGGTCTGATTTTCTTATTATGTTCAAGTCCATCTACAAATATTTTGTTAATAATTTCATTAATGTACATTTGTTTTGCCTTTCAAATCCAATAAAAAATTACCATACTAGATTCTAGTATATCACATCAGCATAATCAAGAAAATATTTGCCATTTTTTATGGTTTTGTCATATAATTTTAAAATATTACCAACCATATTAGTGTCATTGTATTACATTGGTAGAGAGACCATATCTAATTTTTATACAATAATTTGGATAAATTAAATCCTTATATATAATAAATTTAATCACAGCAATTATATTATTATTTTTAATTTGCTAAATTCAACATGGCAAATTAGAGAAATGTTTTGTATCTTAATATCTATTTCATTTTTTCCTCTGCAGAGCTATCTGCAATAGTTAAATTTATTCATATTTTAAAGATGATAAGTGCAGCTGTCTTGCAAGCAAGCAGTTGTTTGCCGATGGTTGTTGAGGGTTCGCCTCCCAGCTGATGCTATGACATATGAAAAAAAAATATTCAAGCTAAAGTTTTTCAAGATCGTTTTTTTTTTTACTTTTGGCTAATATTAAATCAAATTTTTACAAATTGTACTAAATGTAATAAAACTGTTTTATAGTTCATATTTTTTATTGGAAAAATAATAAAGCAAAATCTAAAAACCCAAAAGAGAAAGATTTGTCTTTATTATTAAACAGTAAGTTATTTTCTTTATTTTTAAACAGTTTAAGTTAAAAACTCCACCAATAAAAATTATAATAAATTCTGATAGTAGATTTTTTTAAATCAATTATAAATTGATCCAAAGGAGTTATAAAAAAAATCAAATTTGGAACTAGTTAATATTTTTTTTGTTTCAATTGCTTCAGATATTTCATCATCTGTAATAATCATATCTCTAATTTTTTCATTTAAAAAATATATAATATTATTAAATCTCCATGAACAAAAAGCAAAGGAAAAATTATGTGAATTTCTTGAATAATGGAGTCAAATATCTTGAACAACCATTTGGGCAATTTATACCCATTAAACAGTGCATCAAACAAGGCATTTATGCAGAAATAAAGCTTACAATCTTCATGTACTTTGCATTATGGTGCATACAATATAAAATCACTATTGGGAATTTGGTAAACACCACATGGAGAAACTTCAAATAAAGAAGTTGATTGCTAAATATACAGAATTTAATTGCTGGAGAAGCAACTACATACATAGAAGTAAATACATTAAAGCTGATTTACATCTGAAACCGTAGTGTAACAAAATAAAAAAAATTATATTATACTGCAATAGCATGTAATAGCAAAATGTGCATTCATATCACATAATAAATTTCTCTTAATAAAAAAAAATGTCTTGAACAAATTCAGTAAAGCAATTACTTCCAATAATTAATTTATTGTCATAAAATCATATATTGGTTCTTAATTGTGTAAACTCATATCAAGTCTCTAGTAACCATTTATTGATAACAAAAAGCAAACTATCCACTAAAATTTTTAAAAATAATTTTCCTGTAATATATGGAAGCAATATTGTCCAATAAGTTTGTTTTATTAATTGGTATATTTTTTTTCAAATATAAATGAGTAAATAGGATAGATTATATATATTAAAAATTGATATCACAATTCTTGTATCTTTTTTCAAAAAAGTGGTCAAAAAAAAATAATAATAATGCAATTAGTAAATTTTGTAGAATTATAATATTGTTTTCAGGTCATCATATTATTTTTAACGCATGAAAAAGATATGTCTTCTTGTCAATTATTGAATTTCTGCTTTATATTTTTATATTACTTATAAACTTTCCCCAATTCATTTTAATGAACTATTGAGCTAAAAATGTCATATACGTTTTTAAAATCAAACATTAATAATAGAATAATTGTCAGAGAACAGTCAATATTTTTTAGTGAAATCATGATCAGATTTACTTTTGTTCACAATAAAAAAAAATCATGCTTTAAAATGTTACAATCTTAAAAATAAAAAAGGTACTTTTAGTGTTAAACACCTGTTGATATTTAGTTCCATTAGCTGTATCTTTTAAAAAATAAATCTCAAATTTTGTATGATCAAATACAATTTATTTCTTACTTTTAAACTCAGACAAATTTATGTCATTTTTGAAAGTGCCATCAACATTATGGTTAACAATGTGGAAAAAATATGACATTTTTATGTACTTTTTATTCTAAATAATGTCAGAAGTATAGTATTAATTTGTTAAGTGCTTTGAATATTTTTCTTAATCTTATGTATATGTATGAGAAATATAGCAATACTTTATATTTATGAAAAAAATTCTATAATATTCAGTGAACTAAAATCACAAAAAATCAATAATTGTTCTGCATAAAATACATGGATGAAGCCATAAATTTATTGCATTTTTTTTTCCACTAATAGTATGCTAAATGCACACTTAATGCTCCAGATAACACTCTCCATGATATTTTTTCTCCCATTTTGTAAATAATCTTTTTTAATGATTTTATTTGTATTGTTATTTTGTTTCTTTTTAAAAAAAACTTTATTATAGTATTTTTGCCAATATAGCTCTTCTTTTATTTATACAATAATGTCCAATTTATTATATATATATATATATATTTTAAGTGTCATAGCATCGGCCGGGACCCGAACCTGCAACCCGGGCAACTGCCTGCAAGTGCAAGGCAGTCGCGCTGACCTCTCGACCACCAATGCTAGACTATTTATATATTTTTGAAATATTTTTTACTAAATTTTATTTTTCATTCATTTTTATTTAATTTCATTTTTTAAGAACCTCAAGTTAATTTTTTTCTCTTTCTAACCTTCAAAGACATTACTTTTAAAAAATCAATAATAAAAAATATTATATTTTTATGCTAAAAAATTATTTCCAAACTATGAGAATTTATTTTAAACTCTAGGCTATTGGCCATAATACAATATATTTCCCATTTTATTTTTTATTTTTGCTAATTTTTTTAAAAAAAGTAAAAAAGACTGCATCAAATTATATTGTTCAGCCTTATTTAATTTATTAAATGTTTTTTTTTTATTATTAATTTTATAACATTTTGTCTTATAACTTTTTTACACTTTAGTTCAAAAATAATTGAGATCTACTATCCTTCCCTCTTTTAATGAAAACTTGTTCACATTTTTATCTAATTTAATCTACTACTACTACTACTACTATTACTACTACTACTACTACTACTACTACTACTACTACTATTACCACTACTACTACCACTACTACTACCTCTACTACCGCCTCTACTACCACTACTACTACAACTACTACTACCACTACTACTACCACTACTACTGCCACTACTACTACAACTACTGCTAGCACTACTAGTTTTAAAATAGATTTTATTGAGTTGGTATATAAAGCAAAGATATACAAAATAGGAATCAGTTACAGAGTATTGTGTATAATTAGTCATATCTAGATAATTATGTACAAGCTACAAAAAAAACACAAGCAATACAAAAATAAAAAAACAGTTTTTCATATCCAAAGTAACTAGACAAATGTTGTAATTATATTGTTCAGTGATAATGTGATGAGGTCAGAAACTATTGAGATATACTGATCTGGTATGGGTGAGGTACCTTATATAGCAATGCATTGAGATCAATTTATTTCCAGATGGCAGATACAACTTCAATTGAGGCCAATATGAAGTCTCTGGTTCTTATTTTCTTTGTTATAAACAACAACAACAACTACTACTACTACTACCACCACCACCCTACCACCACTACAACCACCACCTCTACGTCCAACAACACTGATACCCCTACCTTTACCCCTTTCCCTACCCCATACCCCTACCCTACTCCTACTTCTACTCCTATTCTTACTACTACTACTACTATTCAAAAAGAAACTTTATTCAGACTAGAAAAGCAGAATTAATACTTTTTATATGTGTGTGTTTACATTGTGATTCCTGAGGATTATGTATATTGTATCTATCTAAGTCTTTATGGATATAAACTGGGTGAATGATGGATTATCTATTATAGGTTATAATACTAAATTTATTTGACTTCTGATATCTTATTGACATTTGGATAATTAAAATGCATGTATACAACACACACACACATGCATTTATGCTTTGTAACAGTCTGTTAGTCTTTAGACATTGATTTTGTAAGCTAGGTTTTGTTTCTGCTGGCAATATTTTGTATGGTTTATTTATCATCTGTCAATTCTTGTATTTTGTAATGTCTTTCAAAATATATTAAGTGATGCTCAAGAATGGCAGAACTATCACAGATTTGAGCATTATTTTATGAGTAACCAAGTGGCATGAAAATGTCTGGGTGTGATATTTTATTGTCTGTTTTTAATTATGATAATTTGTTATAAAATGTTAATGTATGTCATCTTGTATTATTTTCAAAAGTGAATGTGCATTGTGTGCACCAAGGGCTAGATGTTCTGCAGAATGTGCTGATGATAACCTGCAGAGAGATGTTTGATTGTCTGTAGGTATTAGTTATTTCATGTTGAATATTGTTTAATGCCAAACAGTTGTTAAACAGATGTTGTTAACTTTCTTCTGCTTGGTGACATAATGTGCAGAAGGGGCTTATTTTTATATGCAAGAATCTGTATCTTAGGAAGTATGATGTCATCAAGATATATACAAGCATCTGTATCTTAGGAAGTATGATGTTCTCAAGATATATAGATTTAGTCTGAGGAAATAAAAAAATGGGTTCCATGGACCATTTTATAAATTTTTTAAGCAGCTGTCATCTGGGTGAAAATATCTTATGTATATCTTGGTTATACCAGTACATACATCTTCCAATATGAATATTTTGTTGTTGTTTGCAGTGATATTTGAGTGTGTGTGTTTCTAAATGTTTTATAACTAATGTTGGGTAGCAATGTAAAGGTAGATGTTTGTCTGTAGGTATTATTTGGATTAGACATTGAAGTTCTGGAAAATGCTCAAGGGTGGTTATTATAAAGTTTGTGGTCTTCTGTATTTGAAAAATATCTATGTTTGTGAAGCCCCAAACCATTGTGTATTGTTGGGTGATTAAAGCATTTATACTGTCTTTCTATTCCATAGAAGTTTAGTGCAATATGAAGAGATTTTTGATGTGAAAGCTTTGGAGAATTGAATTGAGAATAGTAGATATTTCTGCTGATCACCAGTTGATTGAATAATTCTCCTTTAGAGTATATTGAGAGGTATGCTTTTGATAGAGAAGCATTGATCCATTCTGTTTCATCTTTTAGCTTGTTCTGGATTTTTTGCTTTATTGGGTTTGTCCCCGTGTAGAAAGGAAAGCCAAAAAAGCAAATGGTGTTTAGCAACCAGGTGGCATTCTTATTTTAATTAACCTTTAGATAATGTGTTGATAGGAAGTCTTTAAATATTTTCTGTAGTATTGGTATCTGCTTTCTAGATGGAAGGAAAACTGTGATGTCATCCATATATGCAATGAAGGCTATATATTGTGATGTGCCTAATGTCTGGATGCCTTCGATACTCTGTTGGATTTTGAGTATGAGTAGTTTGATGTAACAAGTAAATAGCAATGAGCTGAGTGGGAACCCTTGGGATATGGATCATGTGGGAGGGAATGATAGAGAATTTTTGTCATTGAGCATGATATGGATTTCTCTGCTAAGTAGTAGGTTTGTGAGCAGGTACAGATAACTTCATGGGATTGTGCTATCATCTAGTATGTTAATTAATTTATTAATGTCAACTGACTCAAAAGCCATTTTTATATCATGTTGAACAATGCATACTTTTTCTGGTTCTGAACTGAGTTCAAGACTGTTTTGAATATCAATGCCACTTGTGCAGTAGGTGATTGCTTTCTTGCAAACTGGCTGGATGAAATTAGTGGAAGAATGTATGTCTCTAGGCCATCTTTGAGTACATTTTCAATGGTTTTAATGGTATGTGAGATGGGGCAGAGGTTGGACAGTATAATATTGGGACTTGTTTCTTGTTGAAGGGAACTATTGCAATTGGGTATAAACCCTGGATGTCATATAATATCTGTGATAGGCAATTTGCAAGGTCACACAAGTATTGGGTAGTGGACTGACTGAGATATGCAAGGACAAATGTTGGGATTTCATGTGCTCCTGTATGACATTAGTTATTGTTGCCAATTTAGTAGCAAATTCTGTGATGTTGAATGGGATGTGTATTTCTGGTTTTCCAAAAACATCATAAATAAATTTGACTGTGTGGTACGTTTGTAGCTTTTGTTTAAAATGATAAGATTGTTTTATCATATTATTTTCTGCATGTGTGATTCCCTGATCTGTGAGTGCCATTGGCACTTTGACAGTAGATAGGTACCAAGGCCCAATGAAGGTATTTTCTTGTCTATGTATGTTATTGGATGAGGCAGATTTTACTTTTTTTATTGCAGGTAGTTTTTCAGATGGATATACATGTTACAGTGTGACTGTGTAAACTTCCATATGTGTTGTTGACTGGTGTATGTTTGTTTTACCATTGTAATCTGACCATGTATTTCATCAACAAGAACTAGTAATCTTAAGAGTGGGGGGATTTGCATGTAATGTGATATATATTAAATGATAAAATATTTATGAATGCTAGGTATCTTTCTGAAAAAATAAATTCTGGTGTGTCAGTTGGAAGCAATATTCTAATTATTTTCCCAAGTAAAAGTGCAGTTGTTTAGATTTCTGCTGAGTTAATTAACATGGTTTGTGAACAGTAATCAGAGAAAGGAGATGGGTTGATGTTTAGGCTGATTTGATGGTGTAATGTAGGTCAGTAAAAACACAGATCAATCCTTGATAGATGATGACCATTGTGAAACATAATTGCATCACTTGACAGAAAACCCTCAGCACTCAAAGATGGTATTGATATTTGATGTAGCTACTTTGAAATAAATCCTGATATTTCATTTGAAATCCCCAATTAGTATAGTTGGATGTGAACTAGAACCAGTTAATGAGTTTATGTTTAATATAATGTTTGAGACAATTGCAGAACCAGGTGGGATGTATACAAATGTAATGTTTAGTGTGATGATTTGATGACTAAAAGGTACTATTAGTAGATTTGCATATATATATATATATATATATATATATATATATGATTTTGAGTGACTCAAATGGACAATCTGGTGTTATAAGTAGTCCAATATCCTCTGATTAAGATGATGTATCTCTAGAGCATGTGTAGTAATCTTCCCTAGTTAGATGTACTGAGAAGTCAATTTGTGAGCCACTATAGATTTTAGTTTCTAGAAGTTTATTATATGATTGTATGATCATTATCCATTGTTTTAGCTGATGAATTTTTGTGACTTATTTTTAACATCATTAGTGTAATTAACTGTGAGTTGGTTTCATAAAGTATTGAAGTCTGCATGAAGCTTTTGTGTATTCTCTAGAGCTTGGTGAGCATTTATCAATGGCTTGATTACCATCAAACATCATGGGTATGAAGTCTTCTACCAATTGGTCAATCATTTCTATTAGAGCATTGTTTCCATTTGCTTTGGCTCTTTTAGATTAATTTTTTCTTGGGTGGCCAGGTGCTTTGACATTTGTTGACGTTGATTCTATGGGAAAGAGTCACAGAGTTTGTGACTCCATAGTAGTTGTAGATATTTTGTTTATAATTACATGTGGTGTGCTTGTTTTGTGCAGTTATATGTGTCATTGGATACATCTGGATTTGAGTCTGTCATATTATTGATGATATGACTGGTATTTGTGATACATCAGGCAAGATTTGTGTTTGATTTTGATCCATTTGATCAGTGCTTTCATTTATATTATTCAAATTATTTATTGTAGAATCAAATATGTTTACGTTTGCTTCTGCATGGCTATTTTCAGAAGTTTCATTTGCGCCATGATTGTTTTTGGTTTCATGTTGATTGCTAGTGGTAGTCTGTGGATTGTTGCTATCTTCTTGTTGGCATTTGATGTGTTGATTATTTGTTGGCTAAACCTATATGAGTTGGCTGTCCATGCACTGTGTGCCTAGGTAACCACACTTCCCACATGCATAACATTATGGTTTTAAACCTCTTATATATAGGCACAGCATAGCCTCCTGATCTGCAATATATGTTGGTATGGATTCTGGATCAATGTCATTGTGTAATTCTAGTTTAAAGTCATAACTATTGCTATATATTGGTATTGTGTTTTTTCAGTATATTGTTGAAATGCTATTCCAATAGGGTCCATCATTTTTTGAAAGCTTTGTATTGTGTATCCAAAGTATGTATTTTTAAATATTCCTGTAATGTGATTTTGATGATATTGATCAACTATAATAATCACGCAAATGCCTAATGTTTTGATTTGGTTCTGAAATAAATTCTTTTGACTAATATCAAAAAACTCAATAGAGAGATATCTCGGATTTGGGTGGTCCATGATTTTTATGATTGTTTTCCACAGTTCATTTTCAGTTATTGCTTGATATAATAAATGAGCGTAAAAAATGATACAGTGATATATTTGTATCTGTGGTGAATATTACTATTGAATGTGGGAAAAAATATTTTAAATGATGTATATAGTTCCCTTGGAATTGTGTTATTAAAGTGTTTATTTATTGTTTCTAGTGCACCATTGGTCCAGTGTGCAAGGGGAGAGGTCTTGGATAACCTGAATCTTTAAATCTAGCTGTTTTATGTTCAGATTTGTCTAAATCTTGGAACTGTTTTATTAGTTATTGTAGTCAGATTATTTTTTAAAGTAATTGCTTGCATGTTAGGCTTTGTGACAATTGCATACAATTTAACTGTGTCTAAATTTTTATGCATTGTAGTGGCCATATTGATGCCAACTACATGATCACTCTTCATTTTTTTTCTTTTACCTGGTAATATTATGGTTTTTATGACATTCTCTAGTCAGTTTATAATTTTAATTAACTATTGTTTCAAAAAAGTTTTTTTTCTTTTTCAAACTATAGGTTTACTTTTATATTAAAAGTAAAAGTTTTTTTTCTTTTTCAAACTATAGGTTTACTTTTATATTGTGACATTATTGTTAGTTTTTTAGTGATTTGAACCCCAACTACTTTAGCATTACTCACTTGCAATATCAAGATTTTCTGCAGACTATATGTACTGTTGTTGTTGTTGTTGTTATTATTATTATTATTATTATTATTATTATTATTATTATTATTATTATTATTATTATTATTATTATTATTATTATTATTATTATTATTATTATTATTATTATTGTTGTTGTTGTTGTTGTCAGTGAATTTGAGTAAATGAAAGCACACACAACAAAATTATATGAAAATGTGCTTTCTTTCTTTTAATAATTATATTATTATTTTGTAAAATTTGATTATATTATAATCACTACTTAATAGTAAATAAGTAATATATATAATAGAGAAAATGATTGGAATTTTAACCTGTATAATTTTCAATGTTTCAATATATAAATGAGTATATGGTAGTTATAATTACTTCATGATGAGATAGCAATCAAGTCACTGCTAGTTATAAATATTATTTATTTATTTATTTATATTAATTCCAGTATTTTCTTTTATTGTAATCTTAATTTGTATATGCATGCCATAAGTAACTATATTAAATATATATGTGTGCTTGTTGAAAAGTAATTTATATCTACAATACAGTATAGTAAAAAAATTGTAAACAATGCATCATTTATTATATATCTATCTATTCTAGGGCAGTTTGACAAATATAATGGATATCATAACTCCAATATATTTCTACAATTCGATGTATTTATATATCAAATAATTTCTCCAAGTTAATCAAATTTCTTGTTTATTTTAAATTTGTGTTACATTATAGCATTAAAAAAAGAAATTGTTACATGGTAAATGTAATGTAAGATATAAATGCCAAGAACTGATTATGTTAGAAAATTTAAAATGATTTGATATAATGTTTATTATAATTCAAATTTAGAGTCATGCGTTTAATATATATATATATATATGCTTTGTTTCTATTTCATATATATTCTGCAATCGTTACAAGTTGAGGTTTGAATCTGGAAAAAGTTTTAATTGTTTTTCACTTTCAAAAAAAAAATAGGATTTTTATTTCCAATGAATTATTCTATAAATAACTTTGATTAGATATACTTCAGTTATTAGTAATAAATGAATAAAACTACTTTGTAGCTGCAGAATTTAAAAAAAAACATTAAAACGTCAAAATCTGACATTTGATTAGCCTACTAGTGTTTTTATTGTCTTTTTGAACATGAATGCTATATAAGCTTTTGCCACATTCTCTCTCTCTCTCTCTATAGAGAGAGAGAGAGAGAGAGAGAGATTTTACTTATTCTTATCATTTGCAATTTCTTTTTTTCCTTTTTTAATTATTAAGGAGTATTTGAGGAATTGAGTCAGTTAAATTTTTTTTATTTTCTTTATATCACCATCACACGTTCCTTAAAAACAATTATGACATTGTAATTCTGAAAAAGAAAGTAAGAAATGATCATTTTACATTAACCAGTTTGGCAATATTTTAGACTCTCTGTATTTAAGAACAAGCAACCCCACGACCTTACTTCTCAGTTGCTTAACGTTTCTTAATTAAACCATAAATTGAATATTTTTAAGGAATGGATAATTTTCTAGATATTTACAATAATATCGGGCAAAATTAAATTATAATTCTTATTTTCAGAAGATTGTGATGTTATCCATAAAAACAGATGTTAATGATTAAAGGCAGAGAATCCAAGTAAACTCCTAAGGCTGACTCATAATTAATTTAAAAAAAAACAGTTTATTTAGCTATCTAAAACTTTATATAAATTTTAATATTAAATGGTATATTTTTGGATTTTGTAAAGTTAAAAAAGAAGGTAAAGAGACAACTTAAAAAAAATTGGACATTTATTTGCTTTACAATAACTTCCCAAATATTGTAAACACAATTGGAATAGTGGGATTTATTACAAAAAGAACATATTGATTTACATTCAAACAAAATGTAATTTAGTGAAAGGTACCAAAAACAGAAGATCATTTATAAATTATGATCTAACAATTTCTTACTGAGTGAAAATAGAGAATTTCTATAGAGATTTGACTACACCAAATAATGTTTAATGCTTTGCTAGAATTACAAAACAATTAATAGATGAAAACACTGTGAATAAATTTGATTATTCATAACAGAAAGATGGGATACACATTTTTGGAATTTGCAGACAAAGTGGGATTATATTTTGAAATTTAAAAAAAAAAAAAAAAAGCTATATAGAAATGGCAATAAAAATATGGAAATGAAGATATATCACAATTGTATTATAATTTGAATATATATATATATTAAGATTGTAATTTTATTAATAATTTATATATATATATATATTAAGATTGTAATTTTATTAATAGATGTAACACAGGAATATATCAATTAGTGAAATGCAAGATACTATTGATGCCATACTAGAGTAGTAAAAAACACTAAAAAAGAGATTATTAACAGTTGACAATCATAATCTTCAGAAACATTACAATTAATTTCAATTAGTACTTGCAAATCAATTTAAATATATGTAAAAACTATTGAAGAAGATGTACACTTGTTTGGGATCATAAAATAAAATAAATAAAGATAGAAGATATTGTAATAAAGAGTGTGACAAAGATAACCTGTAAACAAATCAATAATATAATATAAAATTTCAACTAGACAAAATAATATCTCCAGAAAAAAGAATATAAAAATGTTATAAAATATGATGAAAAAAATAATATTCAAAATTATAACTGTTAATATGTAAGAAAAGCTATAATATATATATATATATATATATATATAGCTTTTCTTACATATGAAACCTTCAGACATATATATATATATATATATATATATATATATATGTCTGAAGGTTTCAGATTTTCTTCTCAATAGTTAGGCATTGATAAAATGCTAGACTAGTTCTAGTGTTTTTAATTCCTAACACCTCACTGATGATGCTAGATGCAGAAACCGCGGTCTGGGGTTGAGGGTTTTTGAAGCTTGTTAAGAGTTTGTTTTTTACTTACTCTATATGTAGCATTAGTAAATATAAGCTTTATTAAAATTAGGTCATCTGACTTGATTTTTTATCAGTTTAATTTTAGTTTTTGGCTATTAAGGCTTTGGCAATTTTATATTGCTAGAGCTATTAATATATGGTGTATCTGAATTTAGTTCAGTCCCATACAGCTATTTGAGTTAGATAGCTGGATTTTTGGACATTTAAATGTCTGAAGGTTTCAGATTTTCTTCTCAATAGTTAGGCATTGATAAAATGCTAGACTAGTTCTAGTGTTTTTAATCTCTAACACCTCACTGATGATGCTAATGCAGAAACCATGGTCTGGGGTTGAGGGTTTTTGAAGCTTGTTAAGAGTTTGTTTTTTTACTTACTATATATATATATCAAAAGTATTGAACAATATTTTAATAATGGAAACAATCTAGAATTAACAAAAAAAGATAACTTTATAAATAACAAAGGATTATTTAATACTAAAAAGAAAAACAAATTTTAGTCTTTAATTGAGAAATTATCTAGTTACAGTCTTTAAAATTTGTTTTGTTAAATTGTAAAACAATTTAAATAAATATAAAAGATATTCAATTAATCTATTAAAAGAAAAAGGCTCCTGAAAATTAAGAAATTATTATGGCAAAAACTATATATAAAATATCTAAATAATAAAGATATTTCAGTTGAATAAAAAAATATTATTATGATATTAATATTTAAGAAAGGTGGAAAAAATACTGGAAATTATAAATATATCACACTTCTTTCTGTTCTATAAAAAATCTTTACCAAGATTATAACTTTGTGAAGCATTGGTGGTCGAGAAGTCAGCACAACTGCCTTACAAGCAGTTGTCTCGGGGTAGCGCCTCGCTTCTTGGCCGATGCTATGCCACATGAGGAAAAAAATATTATAACTTGTGTAGAGCAAATATTGGATTCAAACTAATCAAAAGAACAACATGGATTTAAAAGATGTTTGAGTAAGAGTGTCATTATGCTTCAAATTTGTAAATTATGAAAAGCATTTGATTTTAAGAATTTTCATAACGATAAAATCTTTAGACTATTAAAATATAGATCCAGGATATTACTAAACTCTAAAAAATATTTATCAAAGGTGCAACATTTATAATTATAATATAACATAAAATAGACTGTATTGAAAAGCAGGCAGATAGAGTTATTCCATATTTTCAAAACTTTTTACAAGAACACTTTTGTAAAGTAAAATAAATAAATAAATATACAAAATTTTATTTAAATTATATAGATTTTATAGCTGATATGACTGTTTTTCAGATAATATTTTTGAGCGCACAACAAAACGTTGCAAAAGTTATTAGGTGAAATTAAGAAAGGAGACATAATAAAGGTCAAAATAACTAGATTTTTTTAACAGATTTTCACAGAGGTAAAAAATAATAAAGATAAAAATATATTAGATAAAATTAATCATAGAATTAAACTTGTATAAAATGTTTTTTGGTAGAAATAACAACATTAATAAAAATATGCCTATGAGTTTAAAAGAAAAGTTTTTAATAGATGTGTTTTGCCAGTTCTCACATATGGATTTGGAAATTGAAATTCAACAAAAGAGAAAAACAGACTTTAGACAATTCAACAAAATTAAGAACTATTATATTGGAAACAATAAAAATAGATTGAAAATACAATATGTGGGTGAATGGAAAAAACAAATATCATTGTCACACTGAAAGAATTAAAAAAATTAAATGAAATTGATCTGTATAAATAGCTAAAGAGATGATAATAGATGACAAGTAAAATCTTAAATAAAAATATCATTTGATTACAAAAACTTAAAAATAGATCACTTATAAAATATGTTATATATTGTTGTTAAGAATCAGAGAAACTGAGTTAAATATGAAGAGATCTTCATTCTGCAGAGGATTAATAAATGAATATGATGATGATATAAAAAAGTTATTTAACTACTTGTTTGTCATATGCAAGATGACCTATTAACTGCCTTCGCAGCAATTTTTTTCTAAAAACTTTAACTTTTTGCCTTATTATAGCTCTGCAGAAAATTTTATTCTTAGATGTATTCTGACAGAGAAATTAGACTTTATTATATCTATTTGCAATAAATTTGTAATAAGCTTACTAACAGAAGCAGGATTTGTCTTTTTTTTTTTTTTACAAAATCCGTAATCAATTTTGCACTTGTGTTAGTTTATATAGACATGTTAATAATAAAATAATAAGTAAATATTAATGTTCTCAAAGAAAAAATATGAGATACTTTTTATATAATCTACAAATTGTGGACTCCATTAAAGCTGTTTTTTTTAACTGAAAAAATATATAGAAAGAATCTATAAACAGTACTTTTATTACATCCTATTACTAAATTTTTATAGTTTAAATCTTTATAATTATATAATAGAGAAGAAAAAGCTAAAAGAAATAAAAAAATTAATCAATAACTTTGATGACAGAAATTCTAGTTAGACTAATATTGACAAAATGTCATTCAAGACTCGGAATAGGAGTCGAAGCCTTAATGCACCGTTCTTTTTATTTTATTTTTTACTTTCTAAGTTAAATCGTTTTGTAATAATATTGCGTTTGGATTTCTGATACCAATTTTAGTTAATTCTATGTTGGTATTAAAATACATCACCTCTAAATTTTCGATTTTAACAGACAAAATACATATTGTAATAATAATAATATAAAGTTGTAATTATAAATTTATTAAACGCACATTGATTACGTAAGTAATATTTACTGAGGCTATAACCTCGATAATATGCGTATAAAATGCGATAGTAGGGATCTCTACAGGTGTTTTAACCACAAGCTTACGCTATGGAATAATAATAATAATAATAATAATAATAATAATATATATAGTTTTACTTCTCACTATTATGTAAAAAAAAAACCCACTTATTTATAATTGTTAATTAGAAAAGATATAAATTATTATTAAAGTTTATCGTCTTAATGATTTCGAGGATCCATGCCTCATATTCATAGCCTTCATAAAATGTATAATAAAATATATGCGAATACAAATTTTCAAATAAGCTAGTATTACGTAGCCCATTTCTTCAAGATCTCGGAGCAAGTGTCTTTTCTATTAATGGCATGGATGTTTTCATTGATATAAAATGTCTCCTTTATTTTTCTTTTGCGATCATTTGATTCTGAGCACAATATTATGGGATTGACAGGTGTGAAGTTGTGTCCAGATTGTTTAGCATGCTCCAAAAATACAGAGGATGTGTTGCTGTTCTTCTGAGCTCTGTTAAATGTGTAAAGATGTTGAGCCAGTCTAGTATTGATTGTAGCTTTCGTTTCACCTTAATATATAGCGTGGCATCCGGCCTAATAATAATAATAATAATAATAGTAATAACAATAATAATGATGATGATGCCGATGATGCTGATTATGATGATGATGATGATGATGATGATGATAAAGACCTTTGCTTAACGATCAAATTCTAAACTGACGCCAAATTTTAGTTTATTTATGGATTTTCTTGCTGATGTTTTTTTTTTTAAAAAAATATCAAAAGTTTTATTTATTAAACTCATTTATTGATCATTATTTATTGCTATTTGTTTTATAAATTTATCAAAAGCATTTTGCTCTAGACGTATGGTGATAGACTTCAAGGATACATTTTTTTAAAAAAAAACATTACTTTTGTTTGAAAGAAGTTTATATTATTATTTTTTCAAATAAATCAGGCAGCATTAATTTTCTATTTCACTTTAAGATGTAGATAGAAAATATATGGATAAATAGATAAGTAAATAGATAGAAAGGTAGGTAAGAAGGTGATAGATAAATAGATAAATAGAGTTAATAATTTCATTACATCATATACTTTTGAAACGTAAATAAAAATATCTGAAAAGATATCTAGGTTAAGAATGATAATTTCTAGTCTAAGTAATGATTAGTAATGCATTAGTAATGATTAGTAATGTATTTATCTGAAGTGAATAGTGTCAAAATTATGAGTGCAGAAAGTTTGACGTTTGTAAATCAAATTGTGTGTATATATACGTGTATGTATGCATGTCATTTTTATTCATTTCAGGGATAAAGAATTTGTGGCCTGTAAAAAAGCATTTTATGTACTACCACAAACTTTTTTTATTAAATTGTGTGTAATTTATTCTCTAGCAACCACAAAGCATTTTGTTAAAATTAATATTTTATTTATTTATTTATTGTTATATAAAACCTATAATTTTTTTAAAAATAATTTTACATTGGTACACATTGTAATAAACAAAATATTTATAAAAAAATTTCTAGTGATGATGTTTGGTGTATGGAAGCAATATTTATGAGACCACTGCCCCATAAATACTACTTCTGTAGTGTAATTTTCACTACACCACTCTCAAGCAAGGTAGGGACTGGTTTCTATCTGATTTTAACACTTTGTGGAGGAGTGTAATCATAAATATAATGACCAAAGACATGTAAACAAGATGTTTTATCCCCAAGATACACATCTTGTTCTCAACCAGTACTCATCAGTTAGCTGAGATCTTATTCCCCTACACATATCTTTATCATTGTTCAGTATATATGGCTAGCAAATTACTACAGTTTAACTGATAAGAGTCAAATTTATTGCGTCATAACTTTGACACAACACACTTAATTAAAGTTAATTAATAATTTTTGTTACTTAATTAAGTAGATAATCTCTAGTCTACTGAATGACTAATAAATATTATTAATTCACTACTCCATAGATGTTTGCTAAATCTTATTTATGTTAATATCTAATACAAAATGTGAATGCAGTTCTAAATGAACCTTAATTCATTTATAACTAACATAAATACAATTCCTTTTTTTATTTCATTGAACAATAGTTCAAGATTTAAAATTTAGAAGAGTGCTTAGAAATTTTTATTATTTACAAATATTTCCTATTCACCTATAAATAATTTTGTCAAGCGTTGGTGGCCTATCAGTTAGCATAGCTGCCTCTCAATCAGCTGGCCCAAATTCTTTTCCCAGTCAAGGCTTTGACATAAAAAAAACTATAAAAAATTTTCTTCTTCTCTGAGCTAATGAAAATGATTGTATAATGAAAATATTCATAGAAATGTAGTTTTTTGCAAAATATTCAGCTTTATTACTGTCTTGCATGCTTTCAATATAATATGTATAACATATTCATGACTTATAGTAACATGACTTAAAATTTCTTGGTATTAATGTATAAGTAGTGACTAATATGCTATTCAAAATATTATTAAATACCCCATTTCATTGATAGCAGTATACTTGTGTTTTTTCTATTGATTGATAAATGGTCACTTGCTATTGCCCAGGCTCCCTTAATTTTCCACTTTCTGTCCTCTCTCTCCATATATATAGTTTTTAATTTTGATAATTTGAATTTGTGGCTGTTTTTTATTCATGGTTAGAGAATATTGATAAGTATTTATTATTTTTAGGGATCTGTTATATAAATATCCATGTTGGGCCAGTCTAGTTGAAAAGTTGGCCCCTACTTCCTTATAATATGCTAACTTGCATGCCGGTTGGGAATATATCACATGATCACTATCTCATACTAGCACAATAATTGTTATTAAACAATTCAAAATAAAACAACACTCTCCATATAGTAGTGCCATCTTGTGCTAACAAGAGCAATCAATGGATGCCAGAAGGCTTGTGCATAAAATCCCTATCTAATGCCTACTCATCCAATATCCCCAGACTAGTTTCTGGCTTGTGGCCTTCATCAGTGAGGAGCCTTGGATCTAGATGCAGTGCTCTCAGATCCAAGGCTCCTCACTGATGAAGGCCACAAGCCAGAAACTAGTCTGGGGATATTGGATGAGTAGGCATTAGATAGGGATTTTATGCACAAGCCTTCTGGCATCCATTGATTGCTCTTGTTAGCACAAGATGGCACTACTATATGGAGAGTGTTGTTTTGTTTTGAATTGTTTAATAACAATTATTGTGCTAGTATGAGATAGTGATCATGTGATGTTTAGTGGTTTAACACCAATCCTGCCTAAAAGGATAGTGGTGGCTATGGTTGTTAAAAAGCCAAAGACACCAAAATGTATGGGTACTGAATTGAGTTAAGACCCATATGACTATATAAGCTATTGAGCTTGGATTGAAAATATTAATAGTGTTTTCAATTTCATTCTCATAGTTTTGTAGTTAAATAGGTGGGTGCTGGAGGGTTGCATTAGATCCTAAGATCTAGATGCAGTGCTCTCAGATCCAAGGCTCCTCACTGATGAAGGCCACAATCCAGAAACTAGTCTGGGAATATTGGATGAGTAGGCATTAGATAGGGATTTTATGCACAAGCCTTCTGGCATCCATTGATTGCTCTTGTTAGCACAAGATGGCACTACTATATGGAGAGTGTTGTTTTGTTTTGAATTGTTTAATAACAATTATTGTGCTAGTATGAGATAGTGATCATGTGATGTTTAGTGGTTTAACACCAATCCTGCCTAATAGGATAGTGGTGGCTATGGTTGTTAAAGAGCCAAAGACACCAAAATGTATGGGTACTGAATTGAGTTAAGACCCATATGACTATATAAGCTATTGAGCTTGGATTGAAAATATTAATAGTGTTTTCAATTTCATTCTCATAGTTTTGTAGTTAAATAGAGTTAAAAGGTGGGTGCTGGAGGGTTGCATTAGATCCTAAGATCTAGATGCAGTGCTCTCAGATCCAAGGCTCCTCACTGATGAAGGCCACAAGCCAGAAACTAGTCTGGGGATATTGGATGAGTAGGCATTAGATAGGGATTTTATGCACAAGCCTTCTGGCATCCATTGATTGCTCTTGTTAGCACAAGATGGCACTACTATATGGAGAGTGTTGTTTTGTTTCGGTTGGGAATATCTAATTCTATAGACTACTTGATGTGTAGATTCATTTGACAAAGTAACTTTAGAATTGTTCAGTAATGAAGGAATCTGAAATGTTATACTGAATTTGTCTTTGCAATTTTTTTAAATTTATGTGCAACTTTTTGGGGGTAAGGAAGACTAACCCATTTTTAAGACGCTTCTTGCTGATGGGATGGAGGTTTGTTATTTTGTTGTAAAACTATTTATAGTGTTAATAATTTTGTTATAGTTGTACTTATTAATTAACAATTCTAAAGACATTTTGTTAAATAAATCTGTACCTCAAATGTCTCTAAAATTAAACACAGTGAACCTGCATGCAACTTATCATATTATGAAGAGTCAAAGGCTAACCTTTCAACAATATTGGACCAGCATAGATATTTATACAATAGAGTCCTAAAAAAACAACTCATGAATAGTCATCAATCATGAACAAAAAAAATGGACATAAATTTGAATTATCAAAAACAAAAATTATATATATGGAAAGAGAGAACAGAAAGTGAAAAATTAAGAAGATCTGGACAATAACAAGTGACCATTTTTCAATCAATAGAAAAGACACAAGTATACCATTATCAAAGAAGTGGGCCTTTTAAATAAATTTTAATATTTTGAATATCTAATTAGTCACTACTTAAACATTAATATCAAGAACTCTTAAGTCATATTATTCATAAGTCATGAATAAGATATATATGTTATATCGAAAGCATACTATGCAGGAGTAAAGCTGAATGTTTTTTTTAAAACTATCTTTTCTGTGAAAGTCTTTATTAACAATCATGTATCAAATATTTAATGTATATACATATTTGATAATTCATCATTTAGAAGAAGAAAAATAACTTACTATTAGCTTCTGGTTTTTTTTTTTCAGTAATCAGAATTTCCCAAACTATTTGGTTATTCAAGATTGATTGGTAATTGGGTAACTAGTTATTTGAAGCTAGAGAACAAAACATAAACTATCTCAATTTGGCACTTGGAAAATCTGAAAAATCTTGACTTCTCACCATTTTTATGAGGAATTTTTGGACCGATATTGCATCTGAAATGTGTATTTAAATACAGCAATTGATGATAATAGTACACACTAAATAGAGGACAAAGGATAAAGAGAAAGCAAAGCTTACTCATACATCTCTTACGTGAATGTCAATCTATATAAATTTGATGAGTTTCAATCGTAAAATTTTTTATCTACAAATAATAAGATTACATCAGATTTAAAGAAATTTAAAAATTATTAAAAACATTATACTTGAAACTTCATTTTAAATAAATATTATATTTCATAACGTAATCATAATATAATAATGAAAATAGTGTACTGAGATAATTTAAATATCAGAGTTTCATAGAAAAATGTATTATTTTGAAATTAATATTACCAATTTATTTTTAGCTTTAACCTTTAAACACATTTCCATAGCCTAATTAAATATAATTCAGAACTAACAGTTTTTATTAATGTTATAATGATGATTAATTTAATTAAATATTAGAAATAATTATTAAAGAATTAAATTAAAATTTATTCATCTTTCATTTAATCAAATATTTAGTATTGTTATTGTTATTATTGTTATTGTTGATATTATTATTATTATTATTATTATTATTATTATTATTATTATTATTATTATTATTATTATTATTATTATTATTATTATTATTATTATTATTATTATTATTATTATTATTATTATTACGTTTCAATAAAGGCTTTATTGATCTCAATGGTTTACATAAGTTTACATCTAGAAAATTTGAAATTTAACATACAATGAATAATATTAGGGTAAACACATATAAATGAATTTAGTGGTTACACTTTGTGGTTTATGGACTATAACAATATAAAAATTAAAAAAACAAAAATAATCA